>OU426899.1:5000-25000 GCA_911387775.1 Thymelicus sylvestris | reverse complement strand
TTCTGTTTACCTATTTATCACAATATTTTCTACAGGTTGTCCATTAATTCTGTTTTTATTACTATAATTTGAAATTCCTTTTGAACTTCTTTTCTTATCTATTTTCATTTGCGTATAATTTAAATATATAACACAGTATATATTGTCATATACTTGTTTCTTACTCTTATTCTGTTTTTATATTTTGAGATTCCTGTCTAATCTAATTTTATTTATGTATATTATAATTATATAACTTAGTATATATTATCATATACTTGTTACTTGGTCTTATTTCTATTTGTAACATCTTTTGCGATTTCTGTACAGTATTTTAGTAACTTGTTCCTTTTTACTTTATTTAATAGCAATTCGCTTAAACTATCTCTTGTAATTTTGATGCCCATTTCTATTTCTAAATTAAATTTTTTTGTTGCATATTTTGGACACTCTAGTAGTATGTGTTCTACTGTTTCTTCTGTTCCAGGTGTGCATATGCAATGAGAGGAGTCTTTGCATTTAAACCTACAGAGATAGCTGGAGAAGCCGCCATGTCCCGTGAATATTTGCACCAGAGTTGGATTGAGTCCAATTTTTGGGATGATCTTGTATGCTATTTCTGCATCTGGTAGGAACATTTTTGTCACCGCCGCTGTGTCACCCTCGTTGTAGCGCTTCTTCCATTCTATGATTGTGTCAGATCTCAACTGACGTTTTATGTATGATGCTGGACACTTATCATAATCTGGCGCTGTCTTTTTGAAGAGTGCTGCTTGTTTAGCAAGTTCATCGGCTCGCTCGTTTCCTATTACCCCTACGTGGGCTCTGATCCAGAACAGGCGGATGGTCTTGCCTTGTTCCTCGCTGGATATCAGATTCTTTCGTATTTCCATCGCGATGGGGTGGAACGAGTCGTGGTCTTGGATCAGCTGAAGGGCTGACCTAGAGTCACTAAAAATGTTGGTGACAATGTTTTTGTGACCTATGGCCAGTGACGTTGCTTGAAGAATAGCATATAGTTCAGCCTGGAAGACAGTGCAAAACCGTTCCAGCTTAAATTTCCGGCTCTCAGTCTCAGCACCGTTATTCCAACATGATAACGCTGCTCCGACCTTGCCATCAATTTTACTCCCATCGGTATATATTTGCTCGCCCGTTACGTGGAATACTGCCGTTTGCTTCGCTGGATGTTGCGCTTTAAGAAAACAGATTCTACTTTCGATCTCCCTAAAACCTATCATCTCCTGGGGTTTTCCTCTCTTTGCCTCATAAAGACAGGCTGCTTCTTGGATTCGAAGATCCAGAGGAAGCAGTCTCGCCAAGATCAGAGCAGCGTTTAGGGAGACCGTTCGGTAAGACTTGCAGATTTTCTGCGCAAATCCTCTCTGGATCACATTCAGTTCCTTTCGGATGCTGATTTTCTCCGCTGCCTTTGCCCAGGCGCTGGCTGCATACAAGATTATTGGCTCAATTACTGCCACATACATCGTCCTTATAATCTCCGGCCCGAGCCCCCACTCCAATTTGGCAGTTCTTGCAAGCTGCTTGTAAATATTAGCAGCCTTCCGACATACTGCCTGCACATGCTTATGGAAGGTTAGTTTGTGGTCGATGGTAAGACCTAGTAGCTTTATCTCTTCCACAAGTGTTAGGGCTGTGCCTCCCATGTGCAAGTGGGGAGTATCGAATTTAAGCTTTTTAGTTATTACCATTGCGCTGGTTTTTTGCGGAGCAAATTTTAGCTTGTTTCTAACACCCCATTCATGCACATAAGCCAAGGTGTCGTTGGCTTCCTGTTGTATCGATGAGGTCTCTTTACCGGAGAATACAAGGACAACGTCATCTGCAAATGCTTGGCAGTAAGTGCCTCGTCTATCGAGCTCATCCAGGAGGGGGTCCAGTAGTAAGTTCCAGAATGTGGGACCTCCAATGGAACCCTGAACACATCCTTTGGTGGTTGCTTTGACGTAAGTCTCATTTGCATATCCTACTGTTATCTTTCTGTCTTCCAGATAGCTGCGTACCAGACTTTTTAGGTTCGGCGGACAGCGTTTCTCTGTCAGCCGACAAAGAATTGCGGGCCACCAGGCGCTGTCAAACGCCCCCTCTATATCTAATGATATTACTATGTTAATGAGCTTTCCCTGCAGGTTTTGTCTTATATGTTGCAGCAAATCATAAAGTGAGTCTTCCGTGCTGCGCTGTGGGACAAAACCATACTGCCTTGGGTTAGCCTTTGGTAATAAATGCCATCTTATGCGTCGTATCATTAGCTTTTCTAGTATTTTGCCCATTACTGGTAGCAACCCTATGGGTCTGTAGGATTTGGGCACCGTGTAGTCTGGTTTGCCCGGCTTCCTCAACACTATTACTTTGGCTTCCTTCCATGGCGTCGGGAAGTGCGACAACTGGAGACATTTATTGGCTATACTTAAGAATATGTCGGGACTATGTGTAATTGCTGCCGAGCATATGTCCGCTGTAAAGCCATCCGGTCCGGGTGCTTTCCTCGGGTTAAAGCTTTGCACCACATGTTGTAACTCTGCTACTGTGAAGGGCGGGTCCAATTCGTCAGATGGTTGTCGTTGGTCTTGCTGTTTTGCGGCTTTTCTGACACGCTGATGTTCTGCATTGTCGTCTTCAATGCGGTCGTCCGGGAAAAAAGTTTCAGCAAGCCACCTAACAGATTCCTTCGCACTTAACGCCTCTCCGTCCTTCACTAGTGGTTGGTCTTCGTGCCGTTTTGTAGATTTAGCTATAACCCGGTAAATACCGTCCCACATACTTTCTCGGTCTTGTTTCGAGCAGAAGTCCTTCCAGCTTCTCGTTTGTGCCTTTGTCGCTTCTTCCTCATACCTGGATTTAGCTTCTAGATAATCATTCACCACATATTCTCTTCGTTTTGGTGCTGCACACTGGATTCTTCTTTTTTTCCGAGTTACCTCTCTTTTCAGCTCATCAAGCTCTACGCTCCACCATGGTAATTTAAACTTTGGATTCCAGTTTAGTTTAGGTATAGCTATTTCGCATGTAGTTTTAATAATTTTGATATATTTAGTAATTATAGTTTCCAGATTTTCTATTATATTTATACTATTTATTTCTTTTATATCTATATTTTCTGCTTTTAATTGTGTGTCTAATTGTTCCCTAAATTTATTCCAGTTCGCTTTTTTTGTGTTATAAATTCTAGTCGAGTTTTTATGTTTTAGGATTTTTGGTCTTTTTAATTGGATATCGAATATTATAGCGTTGTGATCCGAGCTAATGAGTGTTTTGTTAACCATCCAGTCGCTAATTGCTCCTATAAGACTTGGTGTACAGGCCGTGATGTCTACGTGGCTTTTGTATCTCTTCCCTCCTCTGATGGTATCAAAAGTCGGCTCTTTTCCAGTGTTCAGGACATGTAGGTCGCTCTCCTCCAGCATACCTGACAGTGCCTCTCCTCTATGATCCTCCGTTTCACTTCCCCACCAAGTGCTCCAGGCGTTTCCATCCCCCCCTATTATGAGGTTTTTCACTCCTATTTTTCCTATGATGTTTTTTATTTCATTTAGGTACGGTTCTATAGGTAGCTGATCCTCTAGGTAGATGGATATCACCCCTAGAGTCCACTCATTGGTTTTAAGGACGGCCACTGCAATGTTCTCTGTCATTAGTAAAGGGTTTTCTATTACTTCTATGTTTGGGTCGAACACTATGACTGCGGATTTTATTGGCTTAGTCCTATTGTGGGTTCGTTGAATGACGCGGATCCCAGCATACTTTCTGACCTCTCCCTCAGCACCTATGTAGGGCTCCTGTATTAAGGCAAGGCTGGCCTTCATTTTAGTTGCCTCTATCAGCAGTTCTTGCGTTGCCAGCTTTTTCCTTTGAAGATTTACCTGGATTGCTTTATATTTGTGCAGGACCTGGTGAGTCTGTTCGTTGGTCTTTTTATCCACCATTTCAACCTTAGCAATAGGCCACCGTTGATCGAGCTAAAGTCTCCCATCTCCTTCTCACCGGGCACTGCGAGTCGAAGGCATTATGCTCCCTTTTGTCTAGTTTTGCATGGAGACAGTTTCGGCAGGATGCTGCGGCTCCCGCTATCCAGTCTGCACATTCAGCTCGCATGTGCGGGCCGCCACAGTGACTGCATACATCCACTGTCTCCTTGCAGAACTTTCGTCCGTGGCCATATCCCAGGCATCGGGTGCACTGCACTAGTGGTGATTGATCTGCCACCCACACCCGCTGCAGATCGATGTGCACCCGCTGTGCTTCCGTCAGCCGCTGCCAAACCTGGCCCGCTGTGCTTCCGTCAGCCGCTGCCAAACCTGGGGGGAGACCTGCATGACAATGTGGTTTACGTGAGGGTTCCTTGTCTTTCGTCGATATTTCACGACGAGCCTCAAATTTTCCGCTGTGATGTTACCAATCAGGTGGTCGTTTTGGTTTTTTAGAGCCGTCACTACATCTTCGTCAGAGTTGTACGCTAATACATCCTTCAGAATGATGAGTGGGTTAGGTTAGGTTAGGTTAGGTTAGGTTAGGTTAGGTTAGGTTAGGTTAGGTTAGGTTAGGTTAGGTTAGGTTAGGTTAGGTTAGGTTAGGTTAGGTTAGGTTAGGTTAGGTTAGGTTAGGTTAGGTTAGGTTAGGTTAGGTTAGGTTAGGTTTTTTTTTTTTTTTTTTTTTTTTTCCTGTCCGGGCGCTTTCTGGCCCGGCCCGCGAGCTATAATAATAAGCTTCCCCTGGCATGCTCGTCAGGGACATTGTTTACTTTATTATGAAAACTTTTACAGTGTTGGTTACATAGTACTTGACTTAATCTAATTACATTGGTTCATTTACATCTATTTAACTATTATTTTATTTTCTTTATTGAAAAATATTACAGAGTTAACTTAATGTTTTACTTTTGGGAGCTGTCTTATTTCTACCTTACAATTTATTTGCTTATTTTCTACTTTATAACCATTTTGTCTTTTACATTTTTTAATTACTCTCTACTTTTAATATCTAGCTTATTTCTAATTTGTTACATTTTTAGAACATTCTTATTTCTATTTTACATGTTAATTATTGTTTTCCATTTTCTATCTTTTTTCTATCTTTTACATTTTTTATTCACTCACTATTTTATACCTATCTTATTGCTAATTTATTTTCTCTTACACTAAGTTTATTACATATTCTTATTTTAATACAAATATTTTTTGACCCATTTAATTGATCTGATCTTAAGTTATCTTTTAATTTTATTTTTCACTTCATCGGTCTATTCATCTTTTAATCTTTATTACTTCATGTATTTTATCCTATATTATTTATAATATATGAAAATACATGTTTTCTTATTTCTTTCAGTTTTATTTGCTACTTTAGTTGCTTATATTTTATACGGATATAGCTTATAAATATAAACCGGATAGTGTTTAATGAATATATATAAATATAATTCATGGTATAATATAATATAAGATGTAATAAATACGATATTGTATAATATATAATATAGATGTTATGCCTATTTTATCTCGTTTTATTCCTCGCTATAACTTTGTTGGCTATTGTTATGCAATATTTTATAAATTTGTTTCTGGTATCTACGTTTGTAATTAGTTTGCTTATAGTTTCTTTTGTTATCACTTGATTTAACTCCTGTTCAATCTCAAATTTTATTTTACTAAATTTTGGGCATTCTATTAGTACATGTAGCACCGACTCCTCTTGCACGTCGTCACAGTCGCACGTAGGATCGTTTTTGCATTTAAATCTGTTCAGATATTGGCTGAAACCACCATGTCCCGTAATAACCTGCACCAGAGTCGGTGTTACTTGCACTTTCTTTATTAAATTATACGCGTCCTTTACAGTTGGGAGAAACATCTTGGCAGCACTTTCGCTCTTGTTGTATCTCTCTTCCCATATTTTGATCGATTCCTCCCTAATTTGTCTCTTTATGTATGAGATAGGGCACCCGTCGTAGTCAGGGGCTTTCTTGCTAGTTTGCGCTGCTTGTTTGGCTAGGAAATCTGCCCTTTCATTTCCCTCGATTCCGACGTGTGCCTTTATCCAATACAGGTTAATTTGTTTGTCCTCTTCCTTTAGTTTGGTGAGGTTTTTCCTGATTTCAAATACAATAGGGTGGGATGTATCTACATTATTTATTGCGTCTAGTGCTGACCTCGAGTCACTCAATACATTCACGATCGGAGTTTGCTTTTTTATGGCAATATTTGTAGCTTCCAGTATTGCATAAAGCTCCGCTTGATATACTGTACAATAAGGCTCCAGACGAAATTTCTTACACAGTATTTCCTCCGTGTCTTCCCAGCACGTCAAGGCGGCGCCCACTTTGTTGCTTATCTTACTTCCGTCCGTGAAAATCATGAGCCCTCCTTGTGTGTTTCCCCCTCCCTCTATGGTTTTTGGGTCATCCAAACACTTGTATTCGAATGATGTTGCTTTTGCCGGATGTGGTAATTTTAAAAAGCTGACTCGTTTTTCCACGTCCCGGTAGCCTATTGCAATCTGTGGTCTGCCTCGCTTTGCTTCATATAGTTGGGCCATTTCTTTCACCCTTAGATCGAGGGGAATTAATCCTGCCAGTATCTGCGCAGCAGTGAGCGAAACTGTCTTATAGGACTTGCAAATCTTTTGTGCAAAGCCCCTTTGTACTACGTTTAGTTGTTTTTGTACTAAGAGTTTTTCCGCTGCTGGTGCCCAGACACTCGCCGAATAGAGTATTATCGGCTCAATAACCGCGACGTAGATAGTCCTGATGATCTCGGGGCTGAGTCCCCAACTTAGTTTGGCTGATCGCGCTATTGGTTTATATAAATTTAGTGCTTTAGTGCATACATGCTTAATGTGACTATTAAAGGTGAGTTTTTTGTCTACTATTACTCCAAGAATTTTAATTTCGTCCACTATGCCAATTGGTGTACCTCCCATGTGTATTACTGGGGTCTCGTATTTTAATTTCTTCGTTATAACCATCCCATTGGTTTTGTGCGGGGCGAACTTTAGTTTATTACTTATTCCCCAGTCGTACACACGGGTTAGAATCTGTTCTGCTTCTTGTTGTATTTTCGTCATGGAATGCCCCGAGAACACCAAGACCACATCATCAGCAAACGCCTGTATGTAAATGTTTTTGCTCTCTATTTCCTCCAATAAGGGATCTAGTAGAAGGTTCCAAAATGTCGGCCCCCCTATTGATCCCTGTATACAGCCTTTTGTTGCTGGCATTTCATATTCTCTATCTGCGTAGCGAACTCTTACTTTTCGGTCCTCGAAGTAGCCATCAACTAGTCTTCTTAGGTTTTTAGGGCATTTCTTCTTTATGAGTTGATGTTTAATTGCGGGCCACCATGCACTGTCGAATGCTCCCTCTATGTCCAGTGATACAATCACATTGATCAATTTTTTACACAAATTGTCTCGAATGTGTTGCAACAGGTCATAGAGGGAGTCTTCGGTGCTGCGTTGTGGTACGAAACCATACTGTCTGGGGTTTGCCTTTGGGAGTAAGTGCCATCTGAGCCTTCTTATCATCATTCTTTCCAATACTTTTCCATCAACCGGTAATAGTCCTATTGGTCTATATGACTTAACGTGATTATAATTCTCTTTACCCGGTTTTCTGAGTACCATTATAGTTGCCTCTTTCCATTGTATTGGAAAGTATGATAGCTCTAAGCACTTATTCATAATCCCCAGGTATACCTCCGCGTTGGACTGTATGGCTTGCGCACATATATCAGATGTAAACCCGTCAATTCCGGGAGCTTTCTTGGGATTGAATCTATTGATTGCGTATTTCAGTTCCTCGCTATTGAACGGTAGGTCCTGTTCGTTGCACTGTGGGCAGTTCCTGTCATTTTCCACTTTTTCTCTAATAGACGCATGTTGTGCGTTATCGTCTTGTTCCAGGTCTTCAGGAAAGAACGTTTTGGCCAGCAGTTCTACTGACTCGTCTGGACTTAGGACCTGCCCTTGGTGCACCAGCGGTAAGTCGTCATGCCTCCTTGATGTTTTCCTAATTACCCTATAAATCCCATCCCATAAGCTTTCTCTGTCCTGCGTGCCACAAAACTTCTTCCAACTGTCTGTCTGTGCTTTTGCTGCCTCGAGTTCGTATTCTGCCTTTTTTTCCAGGTATTCTTGTACAACAAACGGGCGTCGACGGTCTGCAGCGCAGGATATCCTTCTCTTTTTCGTTCTTAGCTCTCTCTTTAAGTCTTCTAATTTCTGTGTCCACCAGGGTAATTTTTTCCCCCGCCCAGGTTTTATGACAGGTATACTTTCTTCACAACTTTCTCTAACGCTGTCGCTATAGTTTTTTACTGCTTGTTCTAAATCTTCTTTATTGTCTATTGATTCTATTCTTACTTCTGTTATTTCCTTTTCCTTTAATTTTGTCTTCAATGTTTGCCTAAATTTTTCCCAATTTGCTTTTTTGGTATAATATTTTCTTGTAGTTTTTTGCATTCTCGGTTGAGTTGGTTTATTTTGTTGAATAGTGAAAGTTATGGCATTGTGATCTGATGTGGTCAAGCCTGTGTCCACTTTCCAATCGTTTATAGCTCCTAGGATATTCTGTGTACAGACCGTGACGTCCACATGGCTCTGGAATATTTTGCCATTTCTGATTGTATAGAAGGTTGGTGTGCTCCCTTCATTTAGTATGTGGAGGTTTAGTTCATCAAATGTGCCCCTGATTTCTTCTCCCCGGTAGTCTTCGCATACGCTGCCCCACCAGGGGCTCCAGGCATTCACATCTCCTCCTATTATTAGATTTTTTGTTTTAAAATTTGCCATTATGGATTTTAACTGCCCCATGTAGGGTTCCAGGGGCTGGTTGTCTTCAAAATAGACTGATATTATCCCCAGCTCTAAGGATCCCGTTTTTAATGTTGCTACAGCGATGTTTTCTGTAGTTTCTAGTGGGCTTTCAACCACTTCGATGTCTGAGTCGAACACCAGTATTGCTGCCTTTACAGGTTTAGTTCTATTTTGAGTTTGTTGGGTTACTCGACATCCATTTGCTACCGAGATTTCTCCTGTTGCTCCTACATAGGGCTCCTGTACCATGGCAAAACAAATTTTTCTTTTTGTGGCTTCCAGTATTAATTCGTTTAGAGCCAGTTTTTTGCGCTGTAGATTGACCTGGATGACTTTGTAAGTTGTCTTCAATGTACTTGGTGTTTTGCCTTCGATGCCCTTAGCAGTAGGCTACGCTGGATCTTGCGAGTACATCCCACTTTTTCCTTATTGGACAGTTTGCATCAAAGCTGTTGTGGTCTGTTTTTTCATTTTTGCTGGCGGTACAGTTCCGGCAAGTTGGAGGAGCTCCTGCCATCCACATAGGACAATCTATCCGCATATGAGGCCCGGAGCAGTGGCTGCATACGTCCACTGTCTCTTTACAGAACTTCCGTCCGTGGCCGTATCCGAGGCATCGGGAGCACTGTATCAACGGTGACTGATCTGCCACCCAAACTCTCTGCAGATCAATGTGCACCCGCTGTGCTTCTGTCAGCCGCTGCCAGACTTGGGGGGAAACCTGCATGACGATGTGGTTTACTAGAGGGTTTCTGGTCTTTCGTCGGTATTTCACGACTAGCCTCAAGTTGTCTGTCATGATATTGCCGATTAGATGGTCATTCTGATTTTTCAGAGCCGTCACTACATCATCATCTGAATTGTACGCTAGTACATCCTTCAGGATGATGAGTGGGTCCTTGTTCTTTACCTCCTCGACATGCAGGCTTCCTCCCGAGTTTTTAATTTTATCTACTACTTTCGTCAGCTCTTGTTTGGACTTGCATCCTATTATGACCTTCTGATCCCTGGCCTTTCTTAGTTTGTCCACCTGTAATCCTTCTTTTTTGGCATTGACTGCTGTTCTAATTTTTTCAACAACCTCGTTGCTCGTATCTCTGTCCTCCCCTGATGACACTACGACTGAGTGTAGCTGTTGTGGAGCTTTATTGGTCCTAGCCGTGGTCTGTGCATATGAATGCTCAAGGGGTTTCTCTTTTAGTTGTTGTGTAAGGGTTATTGTATGCTCCTTACAATCAGCCAGCGCCTTTGTGTGCTCTTGTATATTTTCGATGAGACTTTTCATCAATTCCGCTGGTGCGGATTCGTTTATCTCTGAGGAGTCCTTTTTCTCTGTGGCTGTACCGGTGTGCTCCATTTGTATTTTTAATTTTAACTCTGCATTCGTCGCTCGAGATTTTTCTAATTGGGCCTCTAGTATATGGCGTGCTTCGCTCTGTTCTAGGACAATCTCGTACAGTCCCGCTAGGTTGCTGAGTACCGTCTCTTTGATGGAGGTTTTTATATTTCCCGACTGCTCCATTTGCGACTTCGCCTCTTGGTAGAGTTTGTTCGCTTTGGATGACCAGTTAGCGATCGGGCGCTCAGGAGTAACTAGTGGTTTCTGCTGTGAGTTGTCCGATAGTCGCGTCTTTGATGGCGATGCAGCCTTTCGAGAGGCTCCTGCTGCCATGGATCCCGATGCGGTTACTACATACTTGGACTTCACTGAGCCCGCAGTGTTGTCTGTTTTAGATTTTGACGACATTTTTATATGATTTGATTTATAGCCAGGGGTAATTGTCAAGTAGATGTGGCGATAGGACTTCTATCGCGTAGTTAATCTTAATAGAGCAATATAATATTATATAATATACAGCAATAGCTTTAAGTGTAAATGTGAAAAGTAATTAAGTAATCAGAGAGATGTAAATGGTCTCTCTGACTGTCCGGTTTTGTCAAATTAATTAAAATACGGTGTTCCGAGTCACTTACTAGGGGTCCAATAGGGAGCTTGTTTTGTATAAGGAAAAGTTAAATAGAAACAGAAGTAACAAATAAAATTAAAATAAAATAAAAATAAAAGGAAGTAAAAGGGTCCGAAAGTATATAGTAAAATATGGTCACAATACCAATACACAGCAAGAGCACTTATGCTATAGCTATGTAGTCTCGTAATTTGGTTACTAATTAGTGGTCAATGTCAAAGGAAGAGAAAGATAGTTTCACAGTGTGATCACCCTACTTTTAGTAGAGTTTGGTCCTATTTAAATTTTTTACTTTTAATCTCTCGTCAATAGTTCCGTCCAAGCATACAAAACAGAACCCCAAATAGGTCCATACACAATGAAATATAAATAAAATAATTTTTAAGAGCAATACGATTGACCGTAATCACCGGGCAACTTGCTGCCTCTGCACTCCAACTTCGTACCGCCTTTAAGGTACCTAAGTCAAGGGTCCTTAGAGATCCAGGTGGTAATGGGGATCAGTAAAGAGTGACGGTATACAATATTAATACAGTTTAATATGTTTGGCTACAAAGTGGCAACAGGTTTGGCAACAATTTCGGCTACAAGTTCGGCCTCACTATTAGGTTTAAATCTGGCTACAGCCGACTACAAGGTTGTCTACACTTTCGGCTTCAAAGTAGTGGTCAATTGCCCTTTCCTTTAGTTTGGACTCCTAGTGTGCCGCCTCTGACTCCAGCTTTAGACCGCCTCTGGGGGGGGGAGGGTAGGGGGGGGTCCCAATAAACTCTATATATAGAGTTTAGGGGGTGGGTAGATAGGGAGGGGGGTTCGGATTTTTCGTCAGATTTTGCCTAGGACGCACCGTTCCCGAGATATCCAGGATTTTCGGTTTTTTCCAAAATTCCTATTGGAGTATCTCGGGAACCACGCCCCCTATCGTTCCGGCGAAAAGTCCGGGGTACTGCTGGGACACCCCAGAATCCAAATATGCAAAAAAAAAATTTTGAGGGGGTGAGGTGAGGGGGGGGGGGTGTTGAGGGGTAAGAGGTTTGAGCGGGAGGTAAAGGAGCGGGGAGGGGCGGTCAAGTCAATAACAATAACAATAACACAGTCACGATACCCAGAAATAACACAACAGAAATAACAAAAAATAACAGAATTAGAAGTAAGACTTACAAAATAACCAGAATTATACAACTGAGTAACTGGCACACTGACCTACTTTACGTGACCGAGTGACCTAGTCACATAAACGCGTTGACCCACTTTTGCGATGTATGTTTTTTGAAGTAACTTTTTTGTTTTAAGTGCTAGAAAGATGCGGTTTTTTTTGAATTTTGAGGATTGAGCCAAAAATAGTTTTCCAAAATTTTCTACCTACCTACCTTAAGGGGGGGGGATGGGAATTTGGGTTTTTTCAAAATTTTTCACGGTGAAATTTTATGACAATTTTAAACAGTTGTAGCTTCTAAATTTATTATCCGATTTTGATGAAATTTTTTGTAATGTATTGACTGATCTCCAAAAAATACAATGGCAAAAAGTGGGGGGGTGGGGGTGGCCAGTTACTCCTCCAGGAGGTGTTGAAAAATTTTTTATTTATAATTTCCAAAATATTTTAGACTATTTTAATCTACTGTAGGATTTCGAAGGGCTTCTCACTTACGGCTTCCTTTCTGGGTTGTTGCTGGGTTCTTCCTACACCACCGGCTGCTTCGTGTTCCAGGGTAGGACCTCAGGGTTCCGAAGTACACACAAGTTTGTTCAGCTCCGGAGAAGTTGATAGTTTAATTTCCCGGTGGTCCCGCTTGACTAAACTTGGTGTAACTCCGAGCGCCGCCAATGGAATTTTCCAGGAATGGTGTCAATTTATAGGGGATGAAGTCGGCTCTCGAATGCAATCATAAAAATGATATGTCGTCGCTGAAAATTTTTAGAAAACTTGCCGGGAACGTAAGCCAAATTTCTGGAATCCTTTAAACCCTTATATCTCCCACAGTTTTCCACTTTTCCGACTTATAAAAGCTGATCTGGGTAGTATACGGGGACTTCTTCCAGGAACTAGGTAAATTTTTCTTCAAAGTCCAGGATTTCCTGGACCTCGTGATTTTTGAATTTCGGTTTTTGGCCGATATCTCCTGTTTTTCCGGCGGGAAAAATTCGGTGTGACCCCTCAGAATTTTCGTCTCGATGAGACGCGTCTAGTGACGCAAGAAAAACACTAGGTCACCGATCGATATTTGGTGGTGCATGTAGTTTTATGTTTATTAACCTCTCAAAATTGAGTATTTTTGGTTAAAAAATCACTTTTTCTCAACGTACAATTTTGGTTCTTTTTTCCAATTTGTTCACCACACTAAAACACACAATTTGACACTTATTTCACTTCAATCCGTCACTGTTTACCCCGTTTATTCGATATTTAAAGCGCGGAAAATATTCTAAATTAACAAAGAATAATTTGCGGTGTGCGTTCGCAACGGCTGGAGATGCGCGACTGGGTTAGGTTAGGTTAGGTTAGGTTAGGTTAGGTTAGGTTAGGTTAGGTTAGGTTAGGTTAGGTTAGGTTAGGTTAGGTTAGGTTAGGTTAGGTTAGGTTAGGTTAGGTTAGGTTAGGTTAGGTTAGGTTAGGTTAGGTTAGGTTAGGTTAGGTTAGGTTAGGTTAGGTTAGGTTAGGTTAGGTTAGGTTAGGTTAGGTTAGGTTAGGTTAGGTTAGGTTAGGTTAGGTTAGGTTAGGTTAGGTTAGGTTAGGTTAGGTTAGGTTAGGTTAGGTTAGGTTAGGTTAGGTTAGGTTAGGTTAGGTTAGGTTAGGTTAGGTTAGGTTAGGTTAGGTTAGGTTAGGTTAGGTTAGGTTAGGTTAGGTTAGGTTAGGTTAGGTTAGGTTAGGTTAGGTTAGGTTAGGTTAGGTTAGGTTAGGTTAGGTTAGGTTAGGTTAGGTTAGGTTAGGTTAGGTTAGGTTAGGTTAGGTTAGGTTAGGTTAGGTTAGGTTAGGTTAGGTTAGGTTAGGTTAGGTTAGGTTAGGTTAGGTTAGGTTAGGTTAGGTTAGGTTAGGTTAGGTTAGGTTAGGTTAGGTTAGGTTAGGTTAGGTTAGGTTAGGTTAGGTTAGGTTAGGTTAGGTTAGGTTAGGTTAGGTTAGGTTAGGTTAGGTTAGGTTAGGTTAGGTTAGGTTAGGTTAGGTTAGGTTAGGTTAGGTTAGGTTAGGTTAGGTTAGGTTAGGTTAGGTTAGGTTAGGTTAGGTTAGGTTAGGTTAGGTTAGGTTAGGTTAGGTTAGGTTAGGTTAGGTTAGGTTAGGTTAGGTTAGGTTAGGTTAGGTTAGGTTAGGTTAGGTTAGGTTAGGTTAGGTTAGGTTAGGTTAGGTTAGGTTAGGTTAGGTTAGGTTAGGTTAGGTTAGGTTAGGTTAGGTTAGGTTAGGTTAGGTTAGGTTAGGTTAGGTTAGGTTAGGTTAGGTTAGGTTAGGTTAGGTTAGGTTAGGTTAGGTTAGGTTAGGTTAGGTTAGGTTAGGTTAGGTTAGGTTAGGTTAGGTTAGGTTAGGTTAGGTTAGGTTAGGTTAGGTTAGGTTAGGTTAGGTTAGGTTAGGTTAGGTTAGGTTAGGTTAGGTTAGGTTAGGTTAGGTTAGGTTAGGTTAGGTTAGGTTAGGTTAGGTTAGGTTAGGTTAGGTTAGGTTAGGTTAGGTTAGGTTAGGTTAGGTTAGGTTAGGTTAGGTTAGGTTAGGTTAGGTTAGGTTAGGTTAGGTTAGGTTAGGTTAGGTTAGGTTAGGTTAGGTTAGGTTAGGTTAGGTTAGGTTAGGTTAGGTTAGGTTAGGTTAGGTTAGGTTAGGTTAGGTTAGGTTAGGTTAGGTTAGGTTAGGTTAGGTTAGGTTAGGTTAGGTTAGGTTAGGTTAGGTTAGGTTAGGTTAGGTTAGGTTAGGTTAGGTTAGGTTAGGTTAGGTTAGGTTAGGTTAGGTTAGGTTAGGTTAGGTTAGGTTAGGTTAGGTTAGGTTAGGTTAGGTTAGGTTAGGTTAGGTTAGGTTAGGTTAGGTTAGGTTAGGTTAGGTTAGGTTAGGTTAGGTTAGGTTAGGTTAGGTTAGGTTAGGTTAGGTTAGGTTAGGTTAGGTTAGGTTAGGTTAGGTTAGGTTAGGTTAGGTTAGGTTAGGTTAGGTTAGGTTAGGTTAGGTTAGGTTAGGTTAGGTTAGGTTAGGTTAGGTTAGGTTAGGTTAGGTTAGGTTAGGTTAGGTTAGGTTAGGTTAGGTTAGGTTAGGTTAGGTTAGGTTAGGTTAGGTTAGGTTAGGTTAGGTTAGGTTAGGTTAGGTTAGGTTAGGTTAGGTTAGGTTAGGTTAGGTTAGGTTAGGTTAGGTTAGGTTAGGTTAGGTTAGGTTAGGTTAGGTTAGGTTAGGTTAGGTTAGGTTAGGTTAGGTTAGGTTAGGTTAGGTTAGGTTAGGTTAGGTTAGGTTAGGTTAGGTTAGGTTAGGTTAGGTTAGGTTAGGTTAGGTTAGGTTAGGTTAGGTTAGGTTAGGTTAGGTTAGGTTAGGTTAGGTTAGGTTAGGTTAGGTTAGGTTAGGTTAGGTTAGGTTAGGTTAGGTTAGGTTAGGTTAGGTTAGGTTAGGTTAGGTTAGGTTAGGTTAGGTTAGGTTAGGTTAGGTTAGGTTAGGTTAGGTTAGGTTAGGTTAGGTTAGGTTAGGTTAGGTTAGGTTAGGTTAGGTTAGGTTAGGTTAGGTTAGGTTAGGTTAGGTTAGGTTAGGTTAGGTTAGGTTAGGTTAGGTTAGGTTAGGTTAGGTTAGGTTAGGTTAGGTTAGGTTAGGTTAGGTTAGGTTAGGTTAGGTTAGGTTAGGTTAGGTTAGGTTAGGTTAGGTTAGGTTAGGTTAGGTTAGGTTAGGTTAGGTTAGGTTAGGTTAGGTTAGGTTAGGTTAGGTTAGGTTAGGTTAGGTTAGGTTAGGTTAGGTTAGGTTAGGTTAGGTTAGGTTAGGTTAGGTTAGGTTAGGTTAGGTTAGGTTAGGTTAGGTTAGGTTAGGTTAGGTTAGGTTAGGTTAGGTTAGGTTAGGTTAGGTTAGGTTAGGTTAGGTTAGGTTAGGTTAGGTTAGGTTAGGTTAGGTTAGGTTAGGTTAGGTTAGGTTAGGTTAGGTTAGGTTAGGTTAGGTTAGGTTAGGTTAGGTTAGGTTAGGTTAGGTTAGGTTAGGTTAGGTTAGGTTAGGTTAGGTTAGGTTAGGTTAGGTTAGGTTAGGTTAGGTTAGGTTAGGTTAGGTTAGGTTAGGTTAGGTTAGGTTAGGTTAGGTTAGGTTAGGTTAGGTTAGGTTAGGTTAGGTTAGGTTAGGTTAGGTTAGGTTAGGTTAGGTTAGGTTAGGTTAGGTTAGGTTAGGTTAGGTTAGGTTAGGTTAGGTTAGGTTAGGTTAGGTTAGGTTAGGTTAGGTTAGGTTAGGTTAGGTTAGGTTAGGTTAGGTTAGGTTAGGTTAGGTTAGGTTAGGTTAGGTTAGGTTAGGTTAGGTTAGGTTAGGTTAGGTTAGGTTAGGTTAGGTTAGGTTAGGTTAGGTTAGGTTAGGTTAGGTTAGGTTAGGTTAGGTTAGGTTAGGTTAGGTTAGGTTAGGTTAGGTTAGGTTAGGTTAGGTTAGGTTAGGTTAGGTTAGGTTAGGTTAGGTTAGGTTAGGTTAGGTTAGGTTAGGTTAGGTTAGGTTAGGTTAGGTTAGGTTAGGTTAGGTTAGGTTAGGTTAGGTTAGGTTAGGTTAGGTTAGGTTAGGTTAGGTTAGGTTAGGTTAGGTTAGGTTAGGTTAGGTTAGGTTAGGTTAGGTTAGGTTAGGTTAGGTTAGGTTAGGTTAGGTTAGGTTAGGTTAGGTTAGGTTAGGTTAGGTTAGGTTAGGTTAGGTTAGGTTAGGTTAGGTTAGGTTAGGTTAGGTTAGGTTAGGTTAGGTTAGGTTAGGTTAGGTTAGGTTAGGTTAGGTTAGGTTAGGTTAGGTTAGGTTAGGTTAGGTTAGGTTAGGTTAGGTTAGGTTAGGTTAGGTTAGGTTAGGTTAGGTTAGGTTAGGTTAGGTTAGGTTAGGTTAGGTTAGGTTAGGTTAGGTTAGGTTAGGTTAGGTTAGGTTAGGTTAGGTTAGGTTAGGTTAGGTTAGGTTAGGTTAGGTTAGGTTAGGTTAGGTTAGGTTAGGTTAGGTTAGGTTAGGTTAGGTTAGGTTAGGTTAGGTTAGGTTAGGTTAGGTTAGGTTAGGTTAGGTTAGGTTAGGTTAGGTTAGGTTAGGTTAGGTTAGGTTAGGTTAGGTTAGGTTAGGTTAGGTTAGGTTAGGTTAGGTTAGGTTAGGTTAGGTTAGGTTAGGTTAGGTTAGGTTAGGTTAGGTTAGGTTAGGTTAGGTTAGGTTAGGTTAGGTTAGGTTAGGTTAGGTTAGGTTAGGTTAGGTTAGGTTAGGTTAGGTTAGGTTAGGTTAGGTTAGGTTAGGTTAGGTTAGGTTAGGTTAGGTTAGGTTAGGTTAGGTTAGGTTAGGTTAGGTTAGGTTAGGTTAGGTTAGGTTAGGTTAGGTTAGGTTAGGTTAGGTTAGGTTAGGTTAGGTTAGGTTAGGTTAGGTTAGGTTAGGTTAGGTTAGGTTAGGTTAGGTTAGGTTAGGTTAGGTTAGGTTAGGTTAGGTTAGGTTAGGTTAGGTTAGGTTAGGTTAGGTTAGGTTAGGTTAGGTTAGGTTAGGTTAGGTTAGGTTAGGTTAGGTTAGGTTAGGTTAGGTTAGGTTAGGTTAGGTTAGGTTAGGTTAGGTTAGGTTAGGTTAGGTTAGGTTAGGTTAGGTTAGGTTAGGTTAGGTTAGGTTAGGTTAGGTTAGGTTAGGTTAGGTTAGGTTAGGTTAGGTTAGGTTAGGTTAGGTTAGGTTAGGTTAGGTTAGGTTAGGTTAGGTTAGGTTAGGTTAGGTTAGGTTAGGTTAGGTTAGGTTAGGTTAGGTTAGGTTAGGTTAGGTTAGGTTAGGTTAGGTTAGGTTAGGTTAGGTTAGGTTAGGTTAGGTTAGGTTAGGTTAGGTTAGGTTAGGTTAGGTTAGGTTAGGTTAGGTTAGGTTAGGTTAGGTTAGGTTAGGTTAGGTTAGGTTAGGTTAGGTTAGGTTAGGTTAGGTTAGGTTAGGTTAGGTTAGGTTAGGTTAGGTTAGGTTAGGTTAGGTTAGGTTAGGTTAGGTTAGGTTAGGTTAGGTTAGGTTAGGTTAGGTTAGGTTAGGTTAGGTTAGGTTAGGTTAGGTTAGGTTAGGTTAGGTTAGGTTAGGTTAGGTTAGGTTAGGTTAGGTTAGGTTAGGTTAGGTTAGGTTAGGTTAGGTTAGGTTAGGTTAGGTTAGGTTAGGTTAGGTTAGGTTAGGTTAGGTTAGGTTAGGTTAGGTTAGGTTAGGTTAGGTTAGGTTAGGTTAGGTTAGGTTAGGTTAGGTTAGGTTAGGTTAGGTTAGGTTAGGTTAGGTTAGGTTAGGTTAGGTTAGGTTAGGTTAGGTTAGGTTAGGTTAGGTTAGGTTAGGTTAGGTTAGGTTAGGTTAGGTTAGGTTAGGTTAGGTTAGGTTAGGTTAGGTTAGGTTAGGTTAGGTTAGGTTAGGTTAGGTTAGGTTAGGTTAGGTTAGGTTAGGTTAGGTTAGGTTAGGTTAGGTTAGGTTAGGTTAGGTTAGGTTAGGTTAGGTTAGGTTAGGTTAGGTTAGGTTAGGTTAGGTTAGGTTAGGTTAGGTTAGGTTAGGTTAGGTTAGGTTAGGTTAGGTTAGGTTAGGTTAGGTTAGGTTAGGTTAGGTTAGGTTAGGTTAGGTTAGGTTAGGTTAGGTTAGGTTAGGTTAGGTTAGGTTAGGTTAGGTTAGGTTAGGTTAGGTTAGGTTAGGTTAGGTTAGGTTAGGTTAGGTTAGGTTAGGTTAGGTTAGGTTAGGTTAGGTTAGGTTAGGTTAGGTTAGGTTAGGTTAGGTTAGGTTAGGTTAGGTTAGGTTAGGTTAGGTTAGGTTAGGTTAGGTTAGGTTAGGTTAGGTTAGGTTAGGTTAGGTTAGGTTAGGTTAGGTTAGGTTAGGTTAGGTTAGGTTAGGTTAGGTTAGGTTAGGTTAGGTTAGGTTAGGTTAGGTTAGGTTAGGTTAGGTTAGGTTAGGTTAGGTTAGGTTAGGTTAGGTTAGGTTAGGTTAGGTTAGGTTAGGTTAGGTTAGGTTAGGTTAGGTTAGGTTAGGTTAGGTTAGGTTAGGTTAGGTTAGGTTAGGTTAGGTTAGGTTAGGTTAGGTTAGGTTAGGTTAGGTTAGGTTAGGTTAGGTTAGGTTAGGTTAGGTTAGGTTAGGTTAGGTTAGGTTAGGTTAGGTTAGGTTAGGTTAGGTTAGGTTAGGTTAGGTTAGGTTAGGTTAGGTTAGGTTAGGTTAGGTTAGGTTAGGTTAGGTTAGGTTAGGTTAGGTTAGGTTAGGTTAGGTTAGGTTAGGTTAGGTTAGGTTAGGTTAGGTTAGGTTAGGTTAGGTTAGGTTAGGTTAGGTTAGGTTAGGTTAGGTTAGGTTAGGTTAGGTTAGGTTAGGTTAGGTTAGGTTAGGTTAGGTTAGGTTAGGTTAGGTTAGGTTAGGTTAGGTTAGGTTAGGTTAGGTTAGGTTAGGTTAGGTTAGGTTAGGTTAGGTTAGGTTAGGTTAGGTTAGGTTAGGTTAGGTTAGGTTAGGTTACGTTAGGTTAGGTTAGGTTAGGTTAGGTTAGGTTAGGTTAGGTTAGGTTAGGTTAGGTTAGGTTAGGTTAGGTTAGGTTAGGTTAGGTTAGGTTAGGTTAGGTTAGGTTAGGTTAGGTTAGGTTAGGTTAGGTTAGGTTAGGTTAGGTTAGGTTAGGTTAGGTTAGGTTAGGTTAGGTTAGGTTAGGTTAGGTTAGGTTAGGTTAGGTTAGGTTAGGTTAGGTTAGGTTAGGTTAGGTTAGGTTAGGTTAGGTTAGGTTAGGTTAGGTTAGGTTAGGTTAGGTTAGGTTAGGTTAGGTTAGGTTAGGTTAGGTTAGGTTAGGTTAGGTTAGGTTAGGTTAGGTTAGGTTAGGTTAGGTTAGGTTAGGTTAGGTTAGGTTAGGTTAGGTTAGGTTAGGTTAGGTTAGGTTAGGTTAGGTTAGGTTAGGTTAGGTTAGGTTAGGTTAGGTTAGGTTAGGTTAGGTTAGGTTAGGTTAGGTTAGGTTAGGTTAGGTTAGGTTAGGTTAGGTTAGGTTAGGTTAGGTTAGGTTAGGTTAGGTTAGGTTAGGTTAGGTTAGGTTAGGTTAGGTTAGGTTAGGTTAGGTTAGGTTAGGTTAGGTTAGGTTAGGTTAGGTTAGGTTAGGTTAGGTTAGGTTAGGTTAGGTTAGGTTAGGTTAGGTTAGG
>OU426898.1:16534903-16989571 GCA_911387775.1 Thymelicus sylvestris | reverse complement strand
CTAACCTAACCTAACCTAACCTAACCTAACCTAACCTAACCTAACCTAACCTAACCTAACCTAACCTAACCTAACCTAACCTAACCTAACCTAACCTAACCTAACCTAACCTAACCTAACCTAACCTAACCTAACCTAACCTAACCTAACCTAACCTAACCTAACCTAACCTAACCTAACCTAACCTAACCTAACCTAACCTAACCTAACCTAACCTAACCTAACCTAACCTAACCTAACCTAACCTAACCTAACCTAACCTAACCTAACCTAACCTAACCTAACCTAACCTAACCTAACCTAACCTAACCTAACCTAACCTAACCTAACCTAACCTAACCTAACCTAACCTAACCTAACCTAACCTAACCTAACCTAACCTAACCTAACCTAACCTAACCTAACCTAACCTAACCTAACCTAACCTAACCTAACCTAACCTAACCTAACCTAACCTAACCTAACCTAACCTAACCTAACCTAACCTAACCTAACCTAACCTAACCTAACCTAACCTAACCTAACCTAACCTAACCTAACCTAACCTAACCTAACCTAACCTAACCTAACCTAACCTAACCTAACCTAACCTAACCTAACCTAACCTAACCTAACCTAACCTAACCTAACCTAACCTAACCTAACCTAACCTAACCTAACCTAACCTAACCTAACCTAACCTAACCTAACCTAACCTAACCTAACCTAACCTAACCTAACCTAACCTAACCTAACCTAACCTAACCTAACCTAACCTAACCTAACCTAACCTAACCTAACCTAACCTAACCTAACCTAACCTAACCTAACCTAACCTAACCTAACCTAACCTAACCTAACCTAACCTAACCTAACCTAACCTAACCTAACCTAACCTAACCTAACCTAACCTAACCTAACCTAACCTAACCTAACCTAACCTAACCTAACCTAACCTAACCTAACCTAACCTAACCTAACCTAACCTAACCTAACCTAACCTAACCTAACCTAACCTAACCTAACCTAACCTAACCTAACCTAACCTAACCTAACCTAACCTAACCTAACCTAACCTAACCTAACCTAACCTAACCTAACCTAACCTAACCTAACCTAACCTAACCTAACCTAACCTAACCTAACCTAACCTAACCTAACCTAACCTAACCTAACCTAACCTAACCTAACCTAACCTAACCTAACCTAACCTAACCTAACCTAACCTAACCTAACCTAACCTAACCTAACCTAACCTAACCTAACCTAACCTAACCTAACCTAACCTAACCTAACCTAACCTAACCTAACCTAACCTAACCTAACCTAACCTAACCTAACCTAACCTAACCTAACCTAACCTAACCTAACCTAACCTAACCTAACCTAACCTAACCTAACCTAACCTAACCTAACCTAACCTAACCTAACCTAACCTAACCTAACCTAACCTAACCTAACCTAACCTAACCTAACCTAACCTAACCTAACCTAACCTAACCTAACCTAACCTAACCTAACCTAACCTAACCTAACCTAACCTAACCTAACCTAACCTAACCTAACCTAACCTAACCTAACCTAACCTAACCTAACCTAACCTAACCTAACCTAACCTAACCTAACCTAACCTAACCTAACCTAACCTAACCTAACCTAACCTAACCTAACCTAACCTAACCTAACCTAACCTAACCTAACCTAACCTAACCTAACCTAACCTAACCTAACCTAACCTAACCTAACCTAACCTAACCTAACCTAACCTAACCTAACCTAACCTAACCTAACCTAACCTAACCTAACCTAACCTAACCTAACCTAACCTAACCTAACCTAACCTAACCTAACCTAACCTAACCTAACCTAACCTAACCTAACCTAACCTAACCTAACCTAACCTAACCTAACCTAACCTAACCTAACCTAACCTAACCTAACCTAACCTAACCTAACCTAACCTAACCTAACCTAACCTAACCTAACCTAACCTAACCTAACCTAACCTAACCTAACCTAACCTAACCTAACCTAACCTAACCTAACCTAACCTAACCTAACCTAACCTAACCTAACCTAACCTAACCTAACCTAACCTAACCTAACCTAACCTAACCTAACCTAACCTAACCTAACCTAACCTAACCTAACCTAACCTAACCTAACCTAACCTAACCTAACCTAACCTAACCTAACCTAACCTAACCTAACCTAACCTAACCTAACCTAACCTAACCTAACCTAACCTAACCTAACCTAACCTAACCTAACCTAACCTAACCTAACCTAACCTAACCTAACCTAACCTAACCTAACCTAACCTAACCTAACCTAACCTAACCTAACCTAACCTAACCTAACCTAACCTAACCTAACCTAACCTAACCTAACCTAACCTAACCTAACCTAACCTAACCTAACCTAACCTAACCTAACCTAACCTAACCTAACCTAACCTAACCTAACCTAACCTAACCTAACCTAACCTAACCTAACCTAACCTAACCTAACCTAACCTAACCTAACCTAACCTAACCTAACCTAACCTAACCTAACCTAACCTAACCTAACCTAACCTAACCTAACCTAACCTAACCTAACCTAACCTAACCTAACCTAACCTAACCTAACCTAACCTAACCTAACCTAACCTAACCTAACCTAACCTAACCTAACCTAACCTAACCTAACCTAACCTAACCTAACCTAACCTAACCTAACCTAACCTAACCTAACCTAACCTAACCTAACCTAACCTAACCTAACCTAACCTAACCTAACCTAACCTAACCTAACCTAACCTAACCTAACCTAACCTAACCTAACCTAACCTAACCTAACCTAACCTAACCTAACCTAACCTAACCTAACCTAACCTAACCTAACCTAACCTAACCTAACCTAACCTAACCTAACCTAACCTAACCTAACCTAACCTAACCTAACCTAACCTAACCTAACCTAACCTAACCTAACCTAACCTAACCTAACCTAACCTAACCTAACCTAACCTAACCTAACCTAACCTAACCTAACCTAACCTAACCTAACCTAACCTAACCTAACCTAACCTAACCTAACCTAACCTAACCTAACCTAACCTAACCTAACCTAACCTAACCTAACCTAACCTAACCTAACCTAACCTAACCTAACCTAACCTAACCTAACCTAACCTAACCTAACCTAACCTAACCTAACCTAACCTAACCTAACCTAACCTAACCTAACCTAACCTAACCTAACCTAACCTAACCTAACCTAACCTAACCTAACCTAACCTAACCTAACCTAACCTAACCTAACCTAACCTAACCTAACCTAACCTAACCTAACCTAACCTAACCTAACCTAACCTAACCTAACCTAACCTAACCTAACCTAACCTAACCTAACCTAACCTAACCTAACCTAACCTAACCTAACCTAACCTAACCTAACCTAACCTAACCTAACCTAACCTAACCTAACCTAACCTAACCTAACCTAACCTAACCTAACCTAACCTAACCTAACCTAACCTAACCTAACCTAACCTAACCTAACCTAACCTAACCTAACCTAACCTAACCTAACCTAACCTAACCTAACCTAACCTAACCTAACCTAACCTAACCTAACCTAACCTAACCTAACCTAACCTAACCTAACCTAACCTAACCTAACCTAACCTAACCTAACCTAACCTAACCTAACCTAACCTAACCTAACCTAACCTAACCTAACCTAACCTAACCTAACCTAACCTAACCTAACCTAACCTAACCTAACCTAACCTAACCTAACCTAACCTAACCTAACCTAACCTAACCTAACCTAACCTAACCTAACCTAACCTAACCTAACCTAACCTAACCTAACCTAACCTAACCTAACCTAACCTAACCTAACCTAACCTAACCTAACCTAACCTAACCTAACCTAACCTAACCTAACCTAACCTAACCTAACCTAACCTAACCTAACCTAACCTAACCTAACCTAACCTAACCTAACCTAACCTAACCTAACCTAACCTAACCTAACCTAACCTAACCTAACCTAACCTAACCTAACCTAACCTAACCTAACCTAACCTAACCTAACCTAACCTAACCTAACCTAACCTAACCTAACCTAACCTAACCTAACCTAACCTAACCTAACCTAACCTAACCTAACCTAACCTAACCTAACCTAACCTAACCTAACCTAACCTAACCTAACCTAACCTAACCTAACCTAACCTAACCTAACCTAACCTAACCTAACCTAACCTAACCTAACCTAACCTAACCTAACCTAACCTAACCTAACCTAACCTAACCTAACCTAACCTAACCTAACCTAACCTAACCTAACCTAACCTAACCAACCTAACCTAACCTAACCTAACCTAACCTAACCTCACCCAACCTAACCTAACCTAACCTAACCTAACCTAACCTAACCTAACCTAACCTAACCTAACCTAACCTAACCTAACCTAACCTAACCTAACCTAACCTAACCTAACCTAACCTAACCTAACCTAACCTAACCTAACCTAACCTAACCTAACCTAACCTAACCTAACCTAACCTAACCTAACCTAACCTAACCTAACCTAACCTAACCTAACCTAACCTAACCTAACCTAACCTAACCTAACCTAACCTAACCTAACCTAACCTAACCTAACCTAACCTAACCTAACCTAACCTAACCTAACCTAACCTAACCTAACCTAACCTAACCTAACCTAACCTAACCTAACCTAACCTAACCTAACCTAACCTAACCTAACCTAACCTAACCTAACCTAACCTAACCTAACCTAACCTAACCTAACCTAACCTAACCTAACCTAACCTAACCTAACCTAACCTAACCTAACCTAACCTAACCTAACCTAACCTAACCTAACCTAACCTAACCTAACCTAACCTAACCTAACCTAACCTAACCTAACCTAACCTAACCTAACCTAACCTAACCTAACCTAACCTAACCTAACCTAACCTAACCTAACCTAACCTAACCTAACCTAACCTAACCTAACCTAACCTAACCTAACCTAACCTAACCTAACCTAACCTAACCTAACCTAACCTAACCTAACCTAACCTAACCTAACCTAACCTAACCTAACCTAACCTAACCTAACCTAACCTAACCTAACCTAACCTAACCTAACCTAACCTAACCTAACCTAACCTAACCTAACCTAACCTAACCTAACCTAACCTAACCTAACCTAACCTAACCTAACCTAACCTAACCTAACCTAACCTAACCTAACCTAACCTAACCTAACCTAACCTAACCTAACCTAACCTAACCTAACCTAACCTAACCTAACCTAACCTAACCTAACCTAACCTAACCTAACCTAACCTAACCTAACCTAACCTAACCTAACCTCACCTAACCTAACCTAACCTCACCTAACCTAACCTAACCTAACCTAACCTAACCTAACCTAACCTAACCTAACCTAACCTAACCTAACCTAACCTAACCTAACCTAACCTAACCTAACCTAACCTAACCTAACCTAACCTAACCTAACCTAACCTAACCTAACCTAACCTAACCTAACCTAACCTAACCTAACCTAACCTAACCTAACCTAACCTAACCTAACCTAACCTAACCTAACCTAACCTAACCTAACCTAACCTAACCTAACCTAACCTAACTAACCTAACCTAACCTAACCTAACCTAACCTAACCTAACCTAACCTAACCTAACCTAACCTAACCTAACCTAACCATAACCTAACCTAACCTAACCTAACCTAACCTAACCTAACCTAACCTAACCTAACCTAACCTAACCTAACCTAACCTAACCTAACCTAACCTAACCTAACCTAACCTAACCTAACCTAACCTAACCTAACCTAACCTAACCTAACCTAACCTAACCTAACCTAACCTAACCTAACCTAACCTAACCTAACCTAACCTAACCTAACCTAACCTAACCTAACCTAACCTAACCTAACCTAACCTAACCTAACCTAACCTAACCTAACCTAACCTAACCTAACCTAACCTAACCTAACCTAACCTAACCTAACCTAACCTAACCTAACCTAACCTAACCTAACCTAACCTAACCTAACCTAACCTAACCTAACCTAACCTAACCTAAAACCTAACCTAACCTAACCTAACCTAACCTAACCTAACCTAACCTAACCTAACCTAACCTAACCTAACCTAACCTAACCTAACCTAACCTAACCTAACCTAACCTAACCTAACCTAACCTAACCTAACCTAACCTAACCTAACCTAACCTAACCTAACCTAACCTAACCTTTTTTTTTTTTTTTTTTTGATATCGCTGGAAAATCCATCATGGATACCCGACAGACGCGGGGGCGCTGTCGGGTTATGCCGGACTCTTACCGGCTAAAAACCAGCGGTGTTCCTCCTCACCGTCTTCCGGCGGAGCTGCGGGAACGCTTACGCATACTTCCGCTGCTCCGCCGACGGCTGCCCGGGACTCGGGGCCCATCTTGGGGGGCGCTCACTTGGAGCGCCACTCACCAGTCAACCTGGCGTGTCGGAACACTGACACGCCAGCCGTCACGGGGGTCTCTCCTCCTGCAGGGCGATGGTACCCCCCGGTACCACCGCCCGGAGACCCGCGTTATGGGGGAAGGCGGCGCTCATGCGCGAGGCGCCTGCGCCCCACTCTCTTCCGGCGGAGCGGGGTCGACAGAGGGTCGTCTTCCCTCACCCGCTCCGCCGCCTCCTTCTGCGACATAACTGTGTCGCAGAATCGGAGTACCGCCTTCCACGCGCTGTCGCTGCCGACCATGGCTTTCACTACGCCCGGCAGCGACAGGTCGTCCCCTATAGCCGCGGCGAGCATCGCCCGCGGCTCGTCCCATGCGGGGCATTCCACCAGCGTGTGCTCCGCCGTGTCCTCCGGACACCCACAGGCGTGGCACACGCTGGTCGGCTCTCGACCCGCCACGCCGCACAGGTACCTGCCGAAGCAACCGTGCCCCGTCAGGATCTGCACGGCGCGGAAGGTGAGGGCCCCGTGGCGGCGATCGACCCAATCCTCTAGGACGGGCCGAATCGCCTCCACCGTCCTTCTGCCGGCGGTCGGCTCCGCCAGCCTTTCCTTCCATTTCCGGAGGAGGACCTGGCGGTCGAGTCGCCCCTGCCGCCCGGCCTCCCCCGGCTCTGGTTCAACCTCCTCGGCTCGTGCTGCTGCGCTGCGGCGCCAGTACACCGCCGAGAGCACTTCCGCGTCCAGGTCCCACGGTGGGGTCCCGGCCAGGACGCACGCCGCCTCGCACGAGATGGTGCGGTACCCTCTCACCACCCTGATTGCCATGACCCGTTGCGCTTGGCGCAGGAGGGTCCTGTTCTGGGCAATCAGGGTGTCCGCCCAGATCGGGGCCCCATACAGGGCCATCGACCGCACCACCCCGGCGTACAACCGGCGGCACGCGACTGACGGTCCGCCCAGGTTCGGCAGCAGCCAGCTCAGAGCGCCGGCCGCTCGCAACAACCTGGGGACCAGTCGCCGGAAGTGCTCTCGGAAGTTCCATCTGCTGTCGAGGACGAGGCCTAGGTACCGCATCGTCGACTCGACAGCGATGGAGACACCGCCGACCACCAGCTGGGATCCTGCGGGAGGGGCGCGTCGGGCTCCGTGAAAGCACAGAGCTTCCGACTTCTCCAGCGCCACCTCCAGCCCCAGCCGGCGGATTCGGGCCACCACTTGGGCCACTCCGGCCGTCGCCAAGAGGGCCGCCTCTCGGTACGTGGTGCCGCAGGACGTCACGAGGGTATCGTCGGCGTAACAAGTTACGTCGACCCCCCGTAGATTGGCGCCCCGCAGCACCCAGTCGTAGCCGATGTTCCACAGGAGCGGCCCGAGAACCGATCCCTGTGGAACACCGCACGTCATTACCCGGCGGCCCAACCCGTCGCGCGTCGGGTACACCACTTCCCTCTCGGAGAGGTAGTCGCACAGGAGACGACGCAGGTATTCGGGCACGCCATGATGTTGTAGCGCCGCCCGAACACAGCCCCAGGGGAGGGTGTTGAAAGCGTTGGCGATGTCTAAAGACACCGCCAGAACAACCTCTCCCCGGGACACTGCCTCCTCCGAGAGGTCCCTCACCCGCGCGATGGCGTCGACCGTCGACCGGCCCCGGCGGAAACCGAACTGTCGGTCGCTCAACCCCGGCCCGACCCGTTCGAGGTGCTCGACGAGGCGCGCGGAAATAATCCGCTCGAAGAGCTTGCTCACCTCGTCGAGCAACACCACGGGTCGGTATGCCGACGGCGAGTCCGCCGGGCGACCCTCCTTGCGCAGCAGCACGAGCCTGCCGACCTTCCACTTCCTAGGAAAGCGGCCACGCCGCATACAGGCGTCGAAGAGCTCGACAACCCGGGGCCCGAGGGCCTCCAAGGCTAGCGCCCACACCCTACCGGGCACCCCGTCGGGGCCCGGTGCCGTGCTTTTGGCGCGGAGCCGCTCCACCGCAGCCTCCAGCTCCGCCTGAGACACCTCGGGTATCGGGGCGCTCGAGCTCTCCGACGATGCAGCCGCCACGGGCGGCGGCGCCGAGTCGGCCCTCTCTGGGAAGAGAGTGGCGACGATGTTGGCTACCACCTCTGGTTGGAGACTCCGAGTGAGCGGAGGGGCCCAGGGGCGCAGGTGACCACGCACCGTCTTGTACGGGCGCCCCCAGGGATCCCTATTCAGAGTCTCCAGCCACTCTCCCCACGACTCGGCTTTTGCCTCCCGTATGGCGATCTGCAGAGAGATGCATCTCTCCCTGTACGCGGCGTAGAGGCGGCTTTCCTCGGCGGCCACCCGCCTTCGCCGCCTTCTGTAATGGGTGTACTGGCGTCTGGCCGCTACGCACGCTTCGCGAAGCCGGCGCAGGTCCGCCGACCACCAGTACACCCATCTGCGGGGCGGGAGCGGTCTGGCGCGCGACATACCGGCGTCGCACACCTGCGCCATTGACTCGCTCAACCGCTCCGCTCGCCCGTCCACGTCGGCCGCCGGGCCCCCCGGCGCCGGTAGCCAGGCCTGGACGATGGACGCCTCGATGATGACGTCCCCGTCCATGGTCTTGAGGGCCCAGCGCGGTCCATCCCCACACGGGGGCCGGCCCTGGGGAGCTCCAGAGTTGGCGGAGACCTCGAACCGGATATACCGGTGATCCGAGAGCGTCTCCGCCTCCACGAGCACCCTCCAGTCTCGGACACGGCGCGCAAGACACGGGGTCGCGAACGTGAGGTCCACGATGGAACCCCCGTTGTGTCGCACGCACGTGTCAACCGACCCCCGGTTTAGAAGGACTAAGCCCGACGTGGCAGCCCACTCCTCCAGTACCTCGCCCCGCGCATCGGTGGCCGGGGAACCCCAAGCCGTCGACTTGGCGTTGAAGTCCCCGGCGACCAGCACTGGGATTGGGTGACTCTGGCCGACCAGAGCACCGACCTCGAGCAGGAATTGCTCGAATTCGGCCAGGCTCCGGTTCGGCGAGAAGTACACGCCGACGATCGTCACGCCCATAAGGGTGACCGCGACGCATCCATGGCCCTTCGACGATTTGTCGAAGGGCGGGGAGCCGGCGGCCGTCTGCGCGACGATCGCCACCGTGCCCTCCCGGTCACCAACCCAGTTGTCCCTGGCGGGGACGAGGTAAGGCTCTGCCACCACCGCTACCTGGATCGACCACTCGGCCAGGCTCTGGTACAAGAGGTCCTGAGCTCTGGCCGAGTGGTTGAGGTTCGCCTGAAGGAGGGACATGGCCATACTTAATCTACGACCATGTCCGCAACCCTCTCTGCGCGTTCCACGTCAGCGGCGGACGGGCGGGCCGGTCGGGGGTGGGCTGTTGGGCCTTTCCCGGCGGGCTTCTCCTTCTTCTTCTTCTTTTTTCCCGGCTTGGCGGACTTGGCGGGGGCGGAAGCGGCACATGCTCCGCTTCCCGCTCTGTGGTCCGCTGGCTTCTGCCTCGCCTCGCACAGCGGGCAGTGCGGGGCAGCGGAGCAGCCAGCCGCCTTGTGGCCCGGTTGACCGCAGCGATAGCAGGCATCGCTGCGGTCCACCTCGGCGGTGCATTTGCTCCGTACGTGCCCCGAATCGAGGCACCGGTAGCACCGCAGGGGTCTGGCCTCAAGGAGCCCGACCCGGGCCGACACCCACCCCACCAGAAGCCGCCCGCCGGAGGCGACCTTCTTTGCCGCCGAAACAGGGCAGCGCACCCACGCCGTGCCGGGGCTGTCCGAGGACAAGCGGCGGATCTCCCCGCACTTGACCTGCTCGGGGGGGCATTCCCCGTAGCGGGCCACCGCGGCCGCCACCTCCTCCGGGGACGCCGCGTCGTCCAGCTCGCTAATGCGCAGGTCTGCGCACTTCACGGGCCTGGAGACGCGGACCAGCTCCGCGGGAAGGATCTCCCGCAGCTTGCCCGCCAGCAGGTCAGCCTTCCCGCCGCTGTCAGCCCCGGGGATCTCAAGCATGCGAGCCCCCGTCACGGCGGTGCGGAATCGGAGACCCTTCAGGCCTAAGCCTTCGAGGTCAATCCTCCGCTTCGCCCCGTCGAGGACGTCCTTATAGGACAGCTCCTTGCCCTCCACCGTGGCGCCCGGCTGGATGGTGATAGCCACCGCAGCCGAGCGCGGGGCGCGGAGCTTCGCCGCCGGGTTCCTCTTGGGCGGGGGCTTGTCCGCCGGTGCGCTGCCCTTTTTCCCTCTCCTCTTGCCCCGCTTGCCCCGCTTGGCAGCCGTGCTCCACTCGGATACGGCCGTCGTCGGGGGCTTCGGGGCGCCAGGGGTTGGCGCTGCCACCTCCGCATACGCCTTGGGAGGCGCTTTCCCCTTCTCCTTCTTCCCGGCCGCGGGAGCGGGGGCGGGAGGCGCAGCCTCAGCCCTCGTCGCGTCGGCGGCCAGAGGCGGCCGGAGGCGCGGCCTGGGAGCGGGAGGCGCAGGCTCAGCCCGCGCCCTGTCGGCGGCCAAAGGCGGCCGGAGGCGTGGCTCGGGGGGGAGCCGCATCTCGAGTGCCTCAAGCCTTGCGTTCACCATGGTCCCCACTTCCACCATGATAGAACGCTTCAGCGAGGCGGAGTCATCGAGAGCGGCTCCACTCGGCTCGGCAGGCCTAACGAGGCTCGCCCGCAATTCCGCGATCTCCTTGCGGAGTTCAGCGACCTCGCTTTGCAGGCGAGCATTGGCCCTTTCGAGCCGAGACGTCTCCTCGGTAGCGGACCGCTCTGCCAGCGCCGCTACCACCCCCATCAGACTTGCAGAGGCCTCCTTGAGGTCCCTCTGCAGCGTGCCCTTCAGGTTGCGCGACTTCGTCGCGACAGCCTGAATGAGGAGCACGCTGTCCTCCGCCTTTTTCCGAAGCTCCAGGGTCGTCGGTCCGTCCTCGCCGCGCGACTGCGACGACGAGTCGGACAGACGACATCTCGACCGAGATCGAGACCGAGATCGGAGGTCTCGGGCCATCTCGGCCACCTCCTTCTCTGCCTGGAGCTTCTCCTCCTCCCTTTGCGCCTTTAAGTACGCCAGCTTCGCCTTAGCTAGGCCGACGTACTCGCCGGTAGTGGGCGGTCGCCCTCTCCCGCGTCTTGCAGGCACCGGAGTGGGAGCTTTCTTTTTAGAAAGCTCGACCATCTCCGATGCCTCCACCTCGTCCCCTTTCAGGGGCCGCTTCCGCGCACTGCGCCAGAAGCGTCCCGCCGTGTCGTCTCCGGACGACACCGACACCAGGGTCACATCCGAGGAGTCAGACTCCTCATCCGCGATCTCCTGTGTCTCCCCGTCCTTCGTCGTTTTCCTATCCGTTTGTAAATCGGTGTCCGTGTTGCGTGTGCGTTGGTCGTCGTTTGTGTATTGGAGAGTTGGTGCCCCCCCCAGATACGCGGGGCAGACCTTACCCAAAGTGGGCTCGGTGAGGGATTCTCCGGCATCGGAGATGCCGGTACCCTCCTGGGGTAGTTTGTTGTAATCCGAACTATCCATGGTTTTTCTTTTTTTGAACGGGGTGAGATCCCCTACTCCTCGGGATTGGGTTCCCCCCAACCATACATCCCATCGGCGAAGTCGAACCTTAGGATTTGGGTAATTTTTGATGAGGTTGTCTTCCTCGCGGCCCCCACCGAAGTGGCGGCCCTCACCCCTGACGCCTACGGGTCAGGGAGCGAGTTGGCCGACGGTGGCCTAAGCCCTGCTGCCAGTCTAACGACCGACAGCCCGTCGCCCCAGCGTTTGGGTGGGTAAACCACATGGGTCTATCCCACCCTGGTCCCGTCCACAGCGTCCTCTGCTAAAGCAGAGGGACACGTGGAGAGACCCCACCACGTGGTCTCATCCACACTATCCTCTGCCTGGGCAGAGGGATACGTGGAGAGACCCCACCACATGGTCTCATCCACAGTGCCCTCCGCTAAAGCAGAGGGACACGTGGAGAGACCCCGCCCCATGGTCTCATCCGCACTACCCTCTGCTTGAGCAGAGGGACGCGTGGAGAGACCCCAACTTTGGGTAATTTTTTAGAGAGGTTTTCTTCCTCGCGGCCCCCACCGAAGTGGCGGCCCTCACCCCTGACGCCTACGGGTCAGGGAGCGAGTTGGGCCGACGGTGGCCTAAGCCATGCTGCCGTGACCGACAGCCCGTCGCCCCCGCCTTTGGGTGAGTGAACCTCAAGGGTCCTCCCCACCCTGGTCTCATCCACTGTGCCCTCTGATAAGTCAGAGGGACACGTGGAGAGACCCCACCCGTTGGTCTCATCCGCAGAGAGATACCAACTGTGAGCCGCTCTTGGTCTGGCCCCTCCTTCCAAGCCTGTCCGTTATGGGAAGCCCTATACGGCATAGCCTTGGAGATCATCGGGACACGCAAGCCCCCCCACCACGACAAGGTGGCGGCCCCCGGGGGGGAACCTAACCTAACCTAACCTAACCTTTTTTTTTTTTTTTTTTTTTTTGATATCGCTGGAAAATCCATCATGGATACCCGACAGACGCGGGGGCGCTGTCGGGTTATGCCGGACTCTTACCGGCTAAAAACCAGCGGTGTTCCTCCTCACCGTCTTCCGGCGGAGCTGCGGGAACGCTTACGCATACTTCCGCTGCTCCGCCGACGGCTGCCCGGGACTCGGGGCCCATCTTGGGGGGCGCTCACTTGGAGCGCCACTCACCAGTCAACCTGGCGTGTCGGAACACTGACACGCCAGCCGTCACGGGGGTCTCTCCTCCTGCAGGGCGATGGTACCCCCCGGTACCACCGCCCGGAGACCCGCGTTATGGGGGAAGGCGGCGCTCATGCGCGAGGCGCCTGCGCCCCACTCTCTTCCGGCGGAGCGGGGTCGACAGAGGGTCGTCTTCCCTCACCCGCTCCGCCGCCTCCTTCTGCGACATAACTGTGTCGCAGAATCGGAGTACCGCCTTCCACGCGCTGTCGCTGCCGACCATGGCTTTCACTACGCCCGGCAGCGACAGGTCGTCCCCTATAGCCGCGGCGAGCATCGCTCGCGGCTCGTCCCATGCGGGGCATTCCACCAGCGTGTGCTCCGCCGTGTCCTCCGGACACCCACAGGCGTGGCACACGCTGGTCGGCTCTCGACCCGCCACGCCGCACAGGTACCTGCCGAAGCAACCGTGCCCCGTCAGGATCTGCACGGCGCGGAAGGTGAGGGCCCCGTGGCGGCGATCGACCCAATCCTCTAGGACGGGCCGAATCGCCTCCACCGTCCTTCTGCCGGCGGTCGGCTCCGCCAGCCTTTCCTTCCATTTCCGGAGGAGGACCTGGCGATCGAGTCGCCCCTGCCGCCCGGCCTCCCCCGGCTCTGGATCAACCTCCTCGGCTCGTGCTGCTGCGCTGCGGCGCCAGTACACCGCCGAGAGCACTTCCGCGTCCAGGTCCCACGGTGGGGTCCCGGCCAGGACGCACGCCGCCTCGCACGAGATGGTGCGGTACCCTCTCACCACCCTGATTGCCATGACCCGTTGCGCTTGGCGCAGGAGGGTCCTGTTCTGGGCAATCAGGGTGTCCGCCCAGATCGGGGCCCCATACAGGGCCATCGACCGCACCACCCCGGCGTACAACCGGCGGCACGCGACCGACGGTCCGCCCAGGTTCGGCAGCAGCCAGCTCAGAGCGCCGGCCGCTCGCAACAACCTGGGGACCAGTCGCCGGAAGTGCTCTCGGAAGTTCCACCTGCTGTCGAGGACGAGGCCTAGGTACCGCATCGTCGACTCGACAGCGATGGAGACGCCGCCGACCACCAGCTGGGATCCTGCGGGAGGGGCGCGTCGGGCTCCGTGAAAGCACAGAGCCTCGGACTTCTCCAGCGCCACCTCCAGCCCCAGCCGGCGGATTCGGGCCACCACTTGGGCCACTCCGGCCGTCGCCAAGAGGGCCGCCTCTCGGTACGTGGTGCCGCAGGACGTCACGAGGGTATCGTCGGCGTAACAAGTTACGTCGACCCCCCGCAGATTGGCGCCCCGCAGCACCCAGTCGTAGCCGATGTTCCACAGGAGCGGCCCGAGAACCGATCCCTGTGGAACACCGCACGTCATTACCCGGCGGCCCAACCCGTCGCGCGTCGGGTACACCACTTCCCTCTCGGAGAGGTAGTCGCACAGGAGACGACGCAGGTATTCGGGCACGCAATGATGTCGTAGCGCCGCCCGAACACAGCCCCAGGGGAGGGTGTTGAAGGCGTTGGCGATGTCTAAAGACACCGCCAGAACAACCTCTCCCCGGGACACTGCCTCCTCCGAGAGGTCCCTCACCCGCGCGATGGCGTCGACCGTCGACCGGCCCCGGCGGAAACCGAACTGTCGGTCGCTCAACCCCGGCCCGACCCGTTCGAGGTGCTCGACGAGGCGCGCGGAAATAATCCGCTCGAAGAGCTTGCTCACCTCGTCGAGCAACACTATGGGCCGGTATGCCGACGGCGAGTCCGCCGGGCGACCCTCCTTGCGCAGCAGCACCAGCCTGCCGACCTTCCACTTTCTAGGAAAGCGGCCACGCCGCATACAGGCGTCGAAGAGCTCGACAACCCGGGGCCCGAGGGCCTCCAAGGCTAGCGCCCACACCCTACCGGGCACCCCGTCGGGGCCCGGTGCCGTGCTTTTGGCGCGGAGCCGCTCCACCGCAGCCTCCAGCTCCGCCTGAGACACCTCGGGTATCGGGGCGCTCGAGCTCTCCGACGATGCAGCCGCCACGGGCGGCGGCGCCGAGTCGGCCCTCTCTGGGAAGAGAGTGGCGACGATGTTGGCGACCACCTCTGGTTGGAGACTCTGAGTGAGCGGAGGGGCCCAGGGGCGCAGGTGACCACGCACCGTCTTGTACGGGCGCCCCCAGGGATCCCTATTCAGAGTCTCCAGCCACTCTCCCCACGACTCGGCTTTTGCCTCCCGTATGGCGATCTGCAGAGAGATGCATCTCTCCCTGTACGCGGCGTAGAGGCGGCTTTCCTCGGCGGCCACCCGCCTTCGCCGCCTTCTGTAATGGGTGTACTGGCGTCTGGCCGCTACGCACGCTTCGCGAAGCCGGCGCAGGTCCGCCGACCACCAGTACACCCATCTGCGGGGCGGGAGCGGTCTGGCGCGCGACATACCGGCGTCGCACACCTGCACCATGGACTCGCTCAACCGCTCCGCTCGCCCGTCCACGTCGGTCGCCGGGCCCTCCGGCGCCGGTAGCCAAGCCTGGACGATGGACGCCTCTACGATGACGTCACCGTCCATGGTCTTGAGGGCCCAGCGCGGTCCGTCCCCACGCGGGGGCCGGCTCTGGGGAGCTCCAGAGTTGGCGGAGACCTCGAACCGGATATACCGGTGATCCGAGAGCGTCTCCGCCTCCACGAGCACCCTCCAGTCTCGGACACGGCGCGCAAGACACGGGGTCGCGAACGTGAGGTCCACGATGGAACCCCCGTTGTGTCGCACGCACGTGTCCACCGACCCCCGGTTTAGAAGGACTAAGCCCGACGTGGCAGCCCACTCCTCCAGTACCTCGCCCCGCGCATCGGTGGCCGGGGAACCCCAAGCCGTCGACTTGGCGTTGAAGTCCCCGGCGACCAGTACCGGGATTGGGTGACTCTGGCCGACCAGAGCACCGACCTCGAGCAGGAATTGCTCGAATTCGGCCAGGCTCCGGTTCGGCGAGAAGTACACGCCGACGATCGTCACGCCCATAAGGGTGACCGCGACGCATCCATGGCCCTTCGACGATTTGTCGAAGGGCGGGGAGCCGGCGGCCGTCTGCGCGACGATCGCCACCGTGTCCCTCCGGTCACCAACCCAGTTGTCCCTGGCGGGGACGAGGTAAGGCTCCGCCACCACCGCTACCTGGATCGACCACTCGGCCAGGCTCTGGTACAGAAGGTCCTGAGCTCTGGCCGAGTGGTTGAGGTTCGCCTGGAGGAGAGACATGGCCATACTTAATCTACGACCATGTCTGCAACCCTCTCTGCGCGTTCCACGTCAGCGGCGGACGGGCGGGCCGGTCGGGGGTGGGCTGTTGGGCCTTTCCCGGCGGGCTTCTTCTTCTTCTTCTTACCGGCGGGGGACTTGGCGGGGGCGGAAGCGGCACATGCTCCGCTTCCCGCTCTATGGTCCGCTGGCTTCTGCCTCGCCTCGCACAGCGGGCAGTGCGGGGCAGCGGAGCAGCCAGCCGCCTTGTGGCCCGGTTGACCGCAGCGATAGCAGGCATCGCTGCGGTCCACCTCGGCGGTGCATTTGCTCCGTACGTGCCCCGAATCGAGGCACCGGTAGCACCGCAGGGGTCTGGCCTCAAGGAGCCTGACCCGGGCCGACACCCACCCCACCAGAAGCCGCCCGCCGGAGGCGACCTTCTTGGCCGCCGAAACAGGGCAGCGCACCCACGCCGTGCCGGGGCTGTCCGAGGAGAAGCGGCGGATCTCCCCGCACTTGACCTGCTCGGGGGGGCATTCCCCGTAGCGGGCCACCGCGGCCGCCACCTCCTCCGGGGACGCCGCGTCGTCCAGTTCGCTAATGCGCAGGTCCGCGCACTTCACGGGCCTGGAGACGCGGACCAGCTCCGCGGGAAGGATCTCCCGCAGCTTTCCTGCCAGCAAGTCAGCCTTCCCGCCGCTGTCAGCCCCGGGGATTTCCAGCATGCGGGCCCCCGTCACGGCGGTGCGGAAGCGGAGACCCTTCAGGCCTAAGCCTTCGAGGTCGATCCTCCGCTTCGCACCGTCGAGCACGTCCTTATAGGACAGCTCCTTCCCCTCCACCGTGGCGCCCGGCTGGATGGTGATAGCCACCGCAGCCGAGCGCGGGGGGCGGAGCTTCGCCACCGGGTTCCTCTTGGGCGGGGGCTTGTCCGCCGGTGCGCTGCCCTTCTTCTTTCCCCTCTTGCTCCGCTTGCCCCGCTTGGCAGCCGTGCTCCACTCGGATACGGCCGTCGTCGGGGGCTTCGGGGCGCGAGGGGTCGGCGCTGCTACCTCCGCATACGCCTTGGGAGGCGCTTTCCCCTTCTCCTTCTTCCCGGCCGCGGGAGCGGGGGCGGGAGGCGCAGCCTCAGCCCTTGTCGCGTCGGCGGCCAAAGGCGGCCGGAGGCGCGGCTTGGGAGCGGGAGGCGCAGCCTGAGCCCTTGCCCTGTCGGCGGCCAAAGGCGGCCGGAGGCGTGGCTCGGGAGGGAGCCGCATCTCGAGTGCCTCGAGCCTTGCGTTCACCATGGTCCCCACTTCCACCATGATAGAACGCTTCAGCGAGGCGGAGTCGTCGAGATCGGCTCCACTCGGCTCGGCAGGCCGAACGAGGCTCGCCCGCAATTCCGCCATCTCCTTGCGGAGTTCGGCGACCTCGCTTTGCAGGCGAGCATTGGCCCTTTCGAGCCGAGACGTCTCGTCAGTAGCGGAGCGCCCTGCGAGCTCCGCCACCACCTCCAACAGACTTGCAGAGGCCTCCTTGAGGTCCCTCTGCAGCGTGCCCTTCAGGTTGCGCGACTTCGTCGCGACAGCCTGAATGAGGAGCACGCTGTCCTCCGCCTTTTTCCGAAGCTCCAGGGTCGTCGGTCCGTCTTCGCCGCGAGACTGCGACGACGAGTCGGACAGACGACATCTCGACCGAGATCGAGACCGAGATCGGAGGTCTCGGGCCATCTCGGCCACCTCCCTCTCTGCCTGGAGCTTCTCCTCCTCCCTTTGGGCCTTCAAGTACGCCAGCTTCGCCTTAGCTAGGCCGACGTACTCGCCGGTAGTGGGCGGTCGCCCTCTCCCGCGTCTTGCAGGCACCGGAGTGGGAGCTTTCTTTTTAGAAAGCTCGACCATCTCCGATGCCTCCACCTCGTCCCCTTTCAGGGGCCGCTTCCGCGCACTGCGCCAGAAGCGTCCCGCCGTGTCGTCACCGGACGACACCGACACCAGGGTCACGTCCGAGGAGTCAGACTCCTCATCCGCGATCTCCTGGGTCTCTCCGTCTTTCTTCGTATGCAAATCGGTGTCCAGTAAGCGTTGCGTATTGTCGTTTGATGTGTGGAAAGCATGTGCCCCCCCCAGATACGTGGGGCAGACCTCACCCAAAGTGGGCTCGGTGAGGGGTTCTCCGGCATCGGAGATGCCGGTACCCTCCTGGGGTAGTTTATCGTTATGCAGACTTTCCATTTTGGTTCTTTTTTTGAACGGGGTGAGATCCCCTGCTCCTCGGGATTGGGCTCCCCCCAACCATACATCCCATCAGCGAAGCCGAACCTTGGGATTTGGGTAATTTTTGATGAGGTTGTCTTCCTCGCGGCCCCCACCGAAGTGGCGGCCCTCACCCCTGACGCCTACGGGTCAGGGAGCGAGTTGGCCGACGGTGGCCTAAGCCCTGCTGCCAGTCTAACGACCGACAGCCCGTCGCCCCAGCGTTTGGGTGGGTAAACCACATGGGTCTATCCCACCCTGGTCCCGTCCACAGCGTCCTCTGCTAAAGCAGAGGGACGCGTGGAGAGACCCCACCACGTGGTCTCATCCACACTATCCTCTGCCTGGGCAGAGGGATACGTGGAGAGACCCCACCACATGGTCTCATCCACAGTGCCCTCTGCTAAAGCAGAGGGACACGTGGAGAGACCCCACCCCATGGTCTCATCCGCACTACCCTCTGCTTAAGCAGAGGGACGCATGGAGAGACCCCAACTTTGGGTAATTTTTTAGAGAGGTTTTCTTCCTCGCGGCCCCCACCGAAGTGGCGGCCCTCACCCCTGACGCCTACGGGTCAGGGAGCGAGTTGGGCCGACGGTGGCCTAAGCCATGCTGCCGTGACCGACAGCCCGTCGCCCCCGCCTTTGGGTGAGTGAACCTCAGGGGTCCACCCTGGTCTCATCCACAGTGCCCTCTGATAAGTCAGAGGGACACGTGGAGAGACCCCACCCCTTGGTCTCATCCACATAGCGTGGAGAGACCCAACTGTGAGCCGCTCTTGGTCTGGCCCCTCCTTCCAAGCCTGTCCGTTATGGGAAGCCCTATACGGCATAGCCTTGGAGATCATCGGGACACGCAAGCCCCCCCACCACGACAAGGTGGCGGCCCCCGGGGGGGAACCTAACCTAACCTAACCTAACCTAACCTAACCTAACCTAACCTAACCTAACCTAACCTAACCTAACCTAACCTAACCTAACCTTTTTTTTTTTTTTTTTTTTTTTTTTTTATACCCGACAGACGCGGGGGCGCTGTCGGGTTATGCCGGACTCTTACCGGCTAAAAACCAGCGGTGTTCCTCCTCACCGTCATCCGGCGGAGCTGCGGGAACGCTTACGCATACTTCCGCTGCTCCGCCGACGGCTGCCCGGGACTAGGGGCCCATCTTGGGGGGCGCTCACTTGGAGCGCCACTCACCAGTCAACCTGGCGTGTCGGAACACTGACACGCCAGCCGTCACGGGGGTCTCTCCTCCTGCAGGGCGATGGTACCCCCCGGTACCACCGCCCGGAGACCCACGTTATGGGGGAAGGCGGCGCTCATGCGCGAGGCGCCTGCGCCCCACTCTCTTCCGGCGGAGCGGGGTCGACAGAGGGTCGTCTTCCCTCACCCGCTCCGCCGCCTCCTTCTGCGACATAACTGTGTCGCAGAATCGGAGCACCGCCTTCCACGCTCTGTCGCTGCCGACCATGGCTTTCACTACGCCCGGCAGCGACAGGTCGTCCCCTATAGCCGCGGCGAGCATCGCCCGCGGCTCGTCCCATGCAGGGCATTCCACCAGCGTGTGCTCTGCCGTGTCCTCCTGACACCCACAGGCGTGGCACACGCTGGTCGGCTCTCGACCCGCCACGCCGCACAGGTACCTGCCGAAGCAACCATGCCCCGTCAGGATCTGCACGGCGCGGAAGGTGAGGGCCCCGTGGCGGCGATCGACCCAATCCTCTAGGACGGGCCGAATCGCCTCCACCGTCCTTCTGCCGGCGGTCGGCTCCGCCAGCCTCTCCTTCCATTTCCGGAGGAGGACCTGGCGGTCGAGTCGCCCCTGCCGCCCGGCCTCCCCCGGCTCTGGATCCACCTCCTCGGCTCGTGCTGCTGCGCTGCGGCGCCAGTACACCGCCGAGAGCACCTCCGCGTCCAGGTCCCACGGTGGGGTCCCGGCCAGGACGCACGCCGCCTCGCACGAGATGGTGCGGTACCCTCTCACCACCCTGATTGCCATGACCCGTTGCGCTTGGCGCAGGAGGGTCCTGTTCTGGGCAATCAGGGTGTCCGCCCAGATCGGGGCCCCATACAGGGCCATCGACCGCACCACCCCGGCGTATAACCGGCGGCACGCGACCGACGGTCCGCCCAGGTTCGGCAGCAGCCAGCTCAAAGCGCCGGCCGCTCGCAACAACCTGGGGACCAGTCGCCGGAAGTGCTCTCGGAAGTTCCATCTGCTGTCGAGGACGAGGCCTAGGTACCGCATCGTCGACTCGACAGCGATGGAGACGCCGCCGACCACCAGCTGGGATCCTGCGGGAGGGGCGCGTCGGGCTCCGTGGAAACACAGAGCCTCCGACTTCTCCAGCGCCACCTCCAGCCCCAGCCGGCGGATTCGGGCCACCACTTGGGCCACTCCGGCCGTCGCCAAGAGGGCCGCCTCTCGGTACGTGGTGCCGCAGGACGTCACGAGGGTATCGTCGGCGTAACAAGTTACGTCGACGCCTCGGAGATTGGCGCCCCGCAGCACCCAGTCGTAGCCGATGTTCCACAGGAGCGGCCCGAGAACCGATCCCTGCGGAACACCGCACGTCATTACCCGGCGGCCCAACCCGTCGCGCGTCGGGTACACCACTTCCCTCTCGGAGAAGTAGTCGCAGAGAAGACGACGCAGGTATTCGGGCACGCCATGGTGTTGCAGCGCCGCCCGAACACAGCCCCAGGGGAGGGTGTTGAAAGCGTTGGCGATGTCTAAAGACACCGCCAGAACAACCTCTCCCCGGGACACTGCCTCCTCCGAGAGGTCCCTCACCCGCGCGATGGCGTCGACCGTCGACCGGCCCCGGCGGAAACCGAACTGTCGGTCACTCAACCCCGGCCCGACCCGTTCGAGGTGCTCGACGAGGCGCGCGGAAATAATCCGCTCAAAGAGCTTGCTCACCTCGTCGAGCAACACTACGGGTCGGTATGCCGACGGCGAGTCCGCCGGGCGACCCTCTTTGCGCAGCAGCACAAGCCTGCCGACCTTCCACTTTCTAGGAAAGCGGCCTAGCCGCATACAGGCGTCGAAGAGCTCGACAACTCGGGGCCCGAGGGCCTCCAAGGCTAGCGCCCACACCCTACCGGGCACCCCGTCGGGGCCCGGTGCCGTGCTTTTGGCGCGGAGCCGCTCCACCGCAGCCTCCAGCTCCGCCTGAGACACCTCGGGTATCGGGGCGCTCGAGCTCTCCGACGATGCAGCCGCCACGGGCGGCGACACCGAGTCGGCCCTCTCTGGGAAGAGAGTGGCGACGATGTTATCCACCACCTCTGGCTGGAGACTCTGAGTGAGCGGAGGGGCCCAGGGGCGCAGGTGACCACGCACCGTCTTGTACGGGCGCCCCCAGGGATCCCTATTCAGAGTCTCCAACCACTCTCCCCACGACTCGGCTTTTGCCTCCCGAATGGCGATCTGCAGAGAGATGCACCTCTCCCTGTATGCGGCGTAGAGGCGGCTTTCCTCGGCGGCCACCCGCCTTCGCCGCCTTCTGTAATGGGTGTACTGGCGTCTGGCCGCTACGCACGCTTCGCGAAGCCGGCGCAGGTCCGCCGACCACCAGTACACCCATCTGCGGGGCGGGAGCGGTCTGGTGCGCGACATACCGGCATCGCACACCTGCACCATGGACTCGCTCAACCGCCCCGCTCGCCCATCCACGTCGGCCGCCGGGCCCTCCGGCGCCGGTAGCCAAGCCTGGACGATGGACGCCTCAACGATGACGTCACCGTCCATGGTCTTGAGGGCCCAGCGCGGTCCGTCCCCACGCGGGGGCCGGCTCTGGGGAGCTCCAGGGTTGGCGGTGACCTCGAACCGGATATACCGGTGGTCCGATAGCGTCTCCGCCTCCCCGAGCACCCTCCAGTTTTGGACACGGCGCGCAAGACACGGGGTTGCGAACGTAAGGTCCACAATGGAACCCCCGTTGTGCCGCACGCACGTGTCTACCGACCCCCGGTTGAGAAGAACTAAGCCCGACGTGGAAGCCCACTCCTCCAGTACCTCGCCCCGCGCATCGGTGGCCGGGGAACCCCAAGCCGTCGACTTGGCGTTGAAGTCCCCGGCGACCAGCACCGGGATTGGGTGACTCTGGCCGACCAGAGCACCGACCTCGAGCAGGAACTGCTCGAATTCGGCCAGGCTCCGGTTCGGCGAGAAGTACACGCCGACGATCGTCACGCCCATAAGGGTGACCGCGACGCATCCATGGCCCTTCGACGATTTGTCGAAGGGCGGGGAGCCGGCGGCCGTCTGCGCGACGATCGCCACCGTGTCCTCCCGGTCACCAACCCAGTTGTCCCTGGCGGGGACGAGGTAAGGCTCCGCCACCACCGCTACCTGGATCGACCACTCGGCCAGGCTCTGGTACAAGAGGTCCTGAGCTCTGGCCGAGTGGTCGAGGTTCGCCTGGAGGAGAGACATGGCCATACTTAATCTACGACCATGTCTGCAACCCTCTCAGCGCGTTCCACGTCAGCGGCGGACGGGCGGGCCGGTCGGGGGTGGGCTGTTGGGCCTTTCCCGGCGGGCTTCTCCTTCTTCTTTTTCTTCTTACCGGCCTTGGCGGACTTGGCGGGGGCAGAGGCGGAACAAGCTCCGCTACCCGCTCGGTGATCCGCCGGCTTCTGCCTCGCTTCGCACAGCGGGCAGCGTGGGGCGGCGGAACAGCCAGCCGCCTTGTGGCCCGGTTGACCGCAGCGATAGCAGGCATCGCTGCGGTCGACCTCGGCGGTGCATTTGCTCCGGACGTGCCCCGAATCGAGGCACCGGTAGCACCGCAGGGGTCTGGCCTCAAGGAGCCTGACCCGGGCCGACACCCACCCCACCAGAAGCCGCCCGCCGGAGGCGACCTTCTTTGCCGCCGAAACAGGGCAGCGCACCCACGCCGTGCCGGGGCTGTCCGAGGAGAAGCGGCGGATCTCCCCGCACTTGACCTGCTCGGGGGGGCATTCCCCGTAGCGGGCCACCGCGGCCGCCACCTCCTCCGGGGACACCGCGTCGTCCAGTTCGCTAATGCGCAGGTCCGCGCACTTCACGGGCCTGGAGACGCGGACCAGCTCCGCGGGAAGGATCTCCCGCAGCTTGCCCGCCAGCAAGTCAGCCTTCCCGCCGCTGTCAGCCCCGGGGATCTCGAGCATGCGAGCCCCCGTCACGGCCGTGCGGAAGCGGAGACCCTTCAGGCCTAAGCCTTCGAGGTCGATCCTCCGCTTCGCACCGTCGAGGACGTCCTTATAGGACAGCTCCTTGCCCTCCACCGTGGCGCCCGGCTGTATGGTGATGGACACCGCAGCCGAGCGCGGGGCGCGGAGCTTCGCCGCCGAGTTCCTCTTGGGCGGGGGCTTGTCCGCCGGTGCGCTGCCCTGTTTCCCCCTTCGCTTGCCCCGCTTGCCCCGCTTGACGGCCGTGCTCCACTCGGATACGGCCGCCGTCGGGGGCTTCGGAGCGCCAGGGGTCGGCGCTGCCACCTCCGCATACGCCTTGCGAGGCGCTTTCCCCTTCTTCCCGGCCGCGGGAGCGGGAGCGGGAGGCGCAGCCTCAGCCCTCGTCGCGTCGGCGGCCAGAGGCGGCCGGAGGCGCGGCCTGGGAGCGGGAGGCGCAGGCTCAGCCCTCGCCCCGTCGGCAGCCGTAGGCGGCCGGAGGCGCGGCTCGGGAGCGGGAGGCGCTGCCTTGGCCCTCGCCCTATCGGCGGCCAAAGGCGGCCGGAGGCGTGGCTCGGGGGGGAGCCGCATCTCGAGTGCCTCGAGCCTTGCGTTCATCATGGTCCCCACTTCCACCATGATAGAACGCTTCAGCGAGGCGGAGTCGTCGAGATCGGCTCCACTCGGCTCGACAGGCCTAATGATGCTCGCCCGCAATTCCGCCATCTCCTTGCGGAGTTCGGCGACCTCGCTTTGCAGGCGAGCATTGGCCCTTTCGAGCCGAGCCGTCTCGTCAGTAGCGGAGCGCCCTGCCAGCTCCGCCACCACCTCCAAAAGCCTTGCAGAGGCCTCCTTGAGGTCCCTCTGCAGCGTGCCCTTCAGGTTGCGCGACTTCGTCGCGACAGCCTGAATGAGGAGCACGCTGTCCTCCGCCTTTTTCCGAAGCTCCAGGGTCGTCGGTCCGTTCTCGCCGCGCGACTGCGACGACGAGTCGGACAGACGACATCTCGACCGAGATCGAGACCGAGATCGGAGGTCTCGGGCCATCTCGGCCACCTCCCTCTCTGCCTGGAGCTTCTCCTCCTCCCTTTGTGCCTTCAAGTACTAACGAGATATACTAACAGGAATTTTTGGAAAAACCGAAAATCCTGGATATCTCGGGAACGGTGCATCCTAGACGATTTTTGACAAAAAATCCAAACCCCCCTCCCTACCTACCCACCCCCTAAACTCTATATTATAGAGTTTATTGGGACCCCCCCCTACCCTTCCCCCCCAGAGGCGGTCTAAAGCTGGAGTCAGAGGCGGCAAACTGGAATTTGTAAACAAGAGGCAATTGACCGGTATCTAAGAAACTGACAATTGACCGGTACGTTGTAGACCATTGGCTACAAAAAATTTTGTGGTCGGATTTTGTTGCCGATTTTGTAGCCAAGCTGGAGTTCTTTTAAACTTTATATTTTATATTTGTTGTGACAATAGTTTTATTCTACTTTTTGTATTATTGTTAGTATAATATATCTGACCCCCTGTACTCCAAGGCAGCACAAGGTTGGACTTCGGAGGCGGCCAGATTAGAGTTGGAGTTGGTCCTGGAGTCTCACTTTGTATTTTGTTTAGTATTTCCTTGTATTAAATCTGTATTCCCATTGTATTTTATATCCCCCTTTGGTATTCCGTTTTGTGTTTCTATTTAATATTAGGTTCCGTATTCCATTCTACAGTACTTTGGACTTCTATCCTATTGTGTTGTATGTATATATTATACTTTGTATTTACTTAGATAACGATACTTTAGACCGACTCCTACGGCATCCAAACCCCCTGACCCCCCAACCCGTCAAAGGCGGCACAAGGCTGGAATATTAAAGGCGGCACTAATTGGAGTCCCAATGGTTTTGTAAGTGTTTTATAATATAATTTTCGGCACCGAGTGATATACTCTGTTGGACTATCCTGTATTTACCTGGCATATATTCTATGCTATAATTGTTTGTGCTGACTGTACAAAAATTTAATACTGTCATTGACCAAAATCTATTTGACACAGAGTGTTCATCCTAATTTGCATACCACTCTTACGCTTGTTATATAAAAATCTAGACTAAATACATATCAGGATTCGGACAAACTTTCAAGGCAATAGAAACCTGCACAAATTTATCCATCTTTCGACCACAACCTATCCCACAACAAAAGTCCACAACACCAATACAGTTTCGCATAAACCTAAGTTCACTATATTACAACTGAAATTGGTTCAGGTAATTTAACATTAGACAGAGAGAACCCTTACGGTTAAGTGCGCCCGCCATACCCCACGTGACAGTCAGTGAGACCATATACATCTCTCTGACCATTGTATATTATCCTTTATTTTTGTTAGTTATATTTAGGACTAGGACTTAACGTATTCGTTATCCTATTATAGTATAAATTTCTTACATTGAAATCTGACGAGTCCCCTGAAGCTTACATTATATTTTGACACGTCCTTCTAATTATTAAAATGTTCGGCATCCGCACACCCGTACAAAATAACAATAAAGACACGGCGGCACCAGCCCCCGAGACATCAGCGCAGGCTGGCCCTTCCGATGCACCATCTGTAAGACGTAGTATTGGAGACTGGGAAGTGGGCAAAATGGGCCCTAAAACAAAGTCTCCTACAAAGGATTCTTCTCACCCCACAAAGCCTGATGGCAAAACAAAGGTCACACAAGAAAGCAAAACATCTGCTTCCAAAGAGTCAGCTGTGGCAGTACCTAGCCCGCCGGAGAAATTCGTATACCCAAGTAGGGTCTCGGAGGCGAGAGCTTGCGTCAACAAGGCCAAACTACACCTGGGCAACTCAAGGAACCTCAGAACTGACATCAAAACTGAGGTAACCCAAGCGATAGACCGACTCTTTCAGCTAGTTAAGGAAGCCGAGGCTGGAAAAGAGGAATCCCAAACAAAACGCCCAAGACAGGAAAAGGCACAGACAGACGAAGAAAGCAAAAAACAAGAACTGCAAAGGACAATTGAAGAACACAAAAAACTGATCCAGGAAAATAGTGAGAAGATGGACACACTTAAAACAATGCTCGAAAACCAAAAAACTATGATGGAAAGGGCATCCTACGCAAACGTCGCATCGACAAACAATAAAAAACAGCTCCCAAACCAAACTGCGTTGCACTCAGTAGTGGTCACGTCTAAGAACGAAAGTGACACGGGAGAAGAGGTGTTAACCCAAATTCGTGAAGCAGTAAATGCAAAAGACGGGTGGGTCAAAATAGACAGAGTTCGAAAAGCCAAAGACAGGAAAGTCATAGTTGGTTGTGCATCAGAAGAGGAAAGGAAGAAAGTAAAAGAGCGTCTGAAAGGCGCCGGAAACCAACTGGTAGTGGAGGACATTCACAACAAACATCCTCTTCTTATCCTCAAAGATGTACTCCTCTATAACACCGACGAGGATATTATACAGTGTATAAGAAACCAAAATCGAGCTCTGTTTAACGGCCTCGAAGACAGTGGAGTGCAGATGGAGGTCCGCTTCCGTAAGAAGACGCGAAACCCTCATGCCGGCCATGTCATAATGAGAGTGTCCCCTCAACTGTGGTCTAGAATGGTAAATGCAGAAACGGTTCACATAGACCTGCAAAGAGTCCGAGTGGATGACTACTCGCCACTAGTGCAGTGTTCTCTCTGCCTATGCTACGGACATGGTAGGCGTTTCTGCAAGGAAACCATAGTCAGGTGTAGCCACTGCGGGGGACCTCACATGAAGACTGAGTGCGCTGACTGGCTCGCCAACGCAGCCCCATCGTGCTGTAACTGCATTCGGGCCAAACTGGATCAGACAGAACACAACGCCTTCAGTCATGAGTGCCCGGTGCGGCGCAAGTGGGACGCGTTGGCTCGAGCTAGTATAGCATATTGCTAAAGGCACCTCGGTCAACTCCTCTGGTGGGAAACCATATAGTATAGTCCAAGCTAACCTACAAAGGAAACGACTTGCCACCAGCGAAATCATGGTTGAGGCGGACAGGCGTAAGATAGACATTGCGTTGCTCCAGGAACCTTACGTGGGTGGGTCTGGGAGAATGAGTACGTGCAAAGGAGCAAGGATTTTCCAGAGCGCAGATGACGGGAATGGAACTGTAAAGTCAGCCATAGCTGTCTTCAATCACGACATTGACGTCATACAGTTCCCAAAACTCACCACCAACAACATCGTAGTGGTGAGGATCCGCACCAATGCCTGGGAAATCACAGCAGTCTCATTCTACTTTGAACCAGACCAACCTATCGGACCATACCTGGAGCATCTCAAGGCGATTGTAAATGAGCTAGGACCCTCAGCCATGATAATGGGCGGTGATGCGAATGCAAAGAGTACTTGGTGGGGAAGTAATACGGTGGACCACAGAGGGGAAGACATGGCTGGCGTTTTGGACGAGTTAAGCTTGCAGGTACTCAACGAAGGTGAAATCCCAACGTTCGACACCATCCGTGGAAACAAGCGTTATACTAGTCACGTCGACATTACGGCCTGCTCGGAGGATCTGTTGAACTTGGTGGACGACTGGAGAGTAGAGGAGCATCTTGTGAGCTCGGACCACAACAGTATCACTTTCCAAATTAACCTAAAAAGAGCAAGAGGAATAGACATAAATAGAACCACAAGAATCTACAATACGAAAAAAGCTAACTGGATTCGATTTCGTGAGAAACTGAACCAGTTAAAATTAGAGAACAAAATCAACCTTTCAGAAATAGACAAAATTCAAACCAAACCACAATTAGAAACATTCGTAAAAAACTTTTCGGAAACCGTAACAAAAACCTGCGAAGAAATTTTACAAAAGAAAAAGGTGCAAGAAAAACTCACCGTACCGTGGTGGTCCGAATCACTGGCTGCGATGAAGAAAGAGGTTGACACCAGGAGACGCAGAATCCGAAACGCAGCGCCAATCCGCCGTGCGAAAGTCGTCGACGAGTACCTGCAAGCAAAAGAAAGATATGAATTAGAAGCCAGGAACGCCCAAACCGCAAGCTGGAAGAACTTCTGCGGAAAGCAAGACAGGGAGGGACTATGGCAAGGCATATACAGGGTCATAAGAAGTACGACGAAGAGACAGGAAGACTTGCCCCTGGAAATGGATGGGAGGGACCTGACAAAAGGGGAATCTGCGAAGTTGTTAGCGGATATCTTCTACCCGGAGGACCTCGAAAGTGAGGACAATGCGGACCACCGGACAATCCGAGCACTAGCCAACCAAGTAAATGAGTGGAGTCATGATGAACAACATGACCCACCATTTACCTCATGGGAACTAAAGACTGCGGTGGACAGCTTTGACCCAAAAAAGGCCCCGGGCTCAGATGGACTCACCGCAGACATATGCAGCCAAGTCATCTTGAGCGCACCGGAACTCTTTCTGGCCCTGCTCAACAAATGCCTGGAGATGGGCTGTTTCCCGGACATATGGAAGGAGGCAACAGTGGTCGTCCTCAGAAAGCCTGACAAGGAAAACTATAGGCACCCCAAGTCGTATAGGCCTATCGGACTATTGCCGGTAATGGGGAAGATTTATGAGAAGATGTTGGTAGGGCGACTCAAATGGCACCTGATTCCAAAAATAAGTACTCGCCAATACGGATTCATGCCCCAAAAGAGCACCGAGGACTCCCTCTATGATCTACTGCGACATGTGCGTGCAAAAATAGCGGATAAAATGCTCGTTACCGTTATATCGCTGGACATAGAGGGAGCCTTCGACAGCGCATGGTGGCCAGCGATACGAGTCCGTTTGGCTGAGGAAGAATGTCCCAAGAACCTAAGGAAAGTCATTGACAGTTACCTCCAGGACCGAAGAGTAAGAGTCAGATACGCCGGAGAAGAACACACCAAATGCACCAGTAAAGGCTGCGTGCAAGGCTCAATCAGTGGCCCTTTACTATGGAACCTTCTTCTCAACCCATTGCTGGCAGGACTTGAGGAACGAGGCGACTACTGCCAGGCTTTCGCCGACGACGTGGTCCTGGTATTTGCCGCAAAAACCGCGCTGGAAGTAGAGAGACAAGCCAATGCTGCCCTCTCCTATGTTCGGGACTGGGGTGTCAGATATAAGCTGAAATTTGCGCCTCATAAAACTAAAGCGATGTTGCTTACCAAGAAGCTGAAGTTTGACACACCACGCCTGCGCATGGGCGGGGTCAGCATAGAAATGTCCGAAGAGATTAAAATCCTGGGACTCACAATTGATAACAAGCTAACATTTAATAGCCACGTCATAAATACATGCCGGAAAGCTTTAAATATTTATAAGCAGTTGTCAAGAGCCGCCAGGATTAGCTGGGGTCTCCACCCAGACATTATCCGCATTATATACAATGCTACGGTGGAACCCATAATTCTCTATGCTTCCAGCGCGTGGGCCCCAGCTGCCAAAAAACTTGGAGTGCAGAGGCAACTGAACGCAGTCCAAAGAGGATTCGCACAAAAACTATGTGGAGCTTACCGCACAGTCTCCCTAAACTCTGCGCTGCTACTGTCTGGGATACTGCCACTCGACCTTCGAGTACAAGAGGCAGCTACCTTATACGAGGCCAAGAAAGGAGTCCCTCAACCAGCAGTAGCAGACGCAGAGGTTGAGCGCGGAATAGCATACACGGACTCTCCGCATCCGGCGGAACATATGAGCCTGACGTTCATAAGCTTGGTAGACCAAGATCAAGTGACTAACCACATACAACACGCAGTGAGAATATACACCGATGGCAGCAAAATCGAAGGTAAAGTAGGTGCCTCGCTATCCATTTGGAATAGTGAGGCTGAAACCAAATCATTGAAGCTTAAGCTGCCATCGTACTGCACGGTCTACCAAGCAGAACTTCTGGCCATATGCCAAGCCACGAGGATAATTCTCCAAAGTGGAGAAAATAGTTTCGCGATTCTCAGTGACTCACGCTCGGCGCTAGAAACTGTCACAAACGCAAGTTCTCCTCACCCTCTAGCTGTAGAAGCTCGCCAAAACATCAAGCGTAGCGAAATCCAGAATAAGGAAATTTCCCTGTTCTGGATTAAAGCACATGCAGGTTTGGAGGGGAACGAACGTGCCGACGAACTAGCCAAGCAAGCCGCTCTGCATTCCAAGAAAAAACCGGATTACGACGTATGCCCTGTCTCATACATCAAGCGAGAAATCCGTAAGGCCTCGCTTGATCTATGGAACAGGAGATATCAAGTCGGCGAAACAGCAAGAGTAACAAAGACCTTCCTCCCTGATGCAATCCAGGCTTACCAGATGGTGAGGAAGCTACGACCAGTAGGCGTGACCACACAGATATTGACGGGTCACGGTGGGTTCTCCGAATACCTGGCTAGATTCAAGTGCAAGGAGGACTCATCGTGCAACTGCGAACCTGGTGTGAGCCAGACTGTTGAACATATACTGTCAGAGTGCCCAGTATTTACAAACAAACGATTTGATACAGAACAAAAGTTAAATACAAAGATAACACCAAACACTTTTAAGACTATTATGCAAGACGACAAAAAGAGAAATATATTTATAAAGTATGCTATAGAAATTGTTACGAAAGTATTGGAAATAAATAAATAAGTAAAGAGATAGTCATGTTATATATATATAATGCATTATATAAATAGCAACATGACAAAAATAGGATAAAATATATGTATATTTATTAAAGTATGACAAGCGTAAGAAAATAGATAAATGTTTTAAAATCAACTTATAAAAATTAAAATAGGATGCAACATAGAGTCAATTATATGAGCGCAGTAATTGAAAAATTTTACAATGAATTAGTTGTAAATTAAGCCGTAAGTAAATGTAATAAAGATAAGTAAATTAAGTAGTTTTTAATATACAAATAAAGAAAATAGTTAAGAAATAGATAAGAAAACATATAATTAGTCTTAAGATGATGTAATATTAAGATAAATAGATTAAGACAACATATGTGTTCTGTATTTAAGGATATCAAACGATATTGTGTATAATTTAAGTACAGGATAATCTTATTATTATTACAAAATGTAACTTTTTGATTAAAAATAAAATAAAGAAAACAAGGGCCTTGACTAAGTCAGGGGACGATTATTTAGCTCGCGGGCCGGGCCAGTACAGCGCCCGGACAGGACAAAAAAAAAAAAAAAAAAAAAAAAAAAACCTAACCTAACCTAACCTAACCTAACCTAACCTAACCTAACCTAACCTAACCTAACCTAACCTAACCTAACCTAACCTAACCTAACCTAACCTAACCTAACCTAACCTAACCTAACCTAACCTAACCTAACCTAACCTAACCTAACCTAACCTAACCAAACCGAATAAAAGGGGTACAGCTATCAATAACTTAATAATAGCTAATGACTTGATCATTGCCAACACAGGAAACACTCCCACTTTTGAAACAACGTCTCACGGCATCCTTCGAAACTCCATTATAGATATCACATTACATTCCGACAATTTGACTCACAGAGTACACGACTGGAGGGTTAATCTTGACGCATGTCCATCTAGCGAGCATAATGCAATCGATTACAAACTGAATTTAGGAAATATAAAAATACTTAAAAAGAAAAAGCAATCCACTTACAGGTACTGTACAAAGGACACTGACTGGTCCATTTTTAACAATTCGCTCAAAACTGCAGTCAAAGAGAACAACATAGAAGACACAATAATTAAAACTCTGGACGGCCCAGGACTTGAGGCATACACTTTAAAAATCACAAAAACTATTCAAAAGGTTTGTGAGGACACATTTAGGCGCAAAAACAACGCATATTATCAAATACCTTGGTGGAACAAGGAATTGGATGAACTCAAAAAGCAAGTCATCAAATTACACCACAGGATCCAGGATCTTAAGCGCTCTGGAAAACCGATCGATAACGTCTTATTGGAAAGAAATGATTTGAAGGTCAAATATGCAGAAGCAATCAGACAAACATCTACTGATCACTTTCGTCAATTCTGCAATCTTCAAGGCAAAGAAAATGTATGGTCACTAACAAACAGGCTATTAAAATGCACACCCCAATCTCAATCTTGCTTAACTGTTTCTTCTGAAAATTCTACACACACCAAAACATCAACTGATACAGCTATGACTCTTCTAAATAAGTTTTATCCCGACGACACTGACGACATAACTGATGAACAAAGACTTCTAAAAACCCAAATCTTTCAAAATCCCAACACTGAAGATGACCTACCATTTACCGAAGATGAAGTTTTAGGGTGCTTGAGGTCCATGAATGCTAATAAAGCACCAGGACCCGATCATCTGACGGCTGATATCTGTATGGAGTTCGCTAAAAATTACCAAACGATTATCACTGCAACAATGAACAGATGCGTTGAAATAAATTATTTCCCGAAACATTGGAAAACAGCTCAAGTAATTGTTATCCCAAAACCAAATAAAATTAATTACTCTGATGTATCTTCTTATCGCCCCATAGGATTAATAAACATTTTTGGTAAATTGCTAGAAAAATTAATTTGTAAAAGACTTACCTTTCATATAGACAGAACACACTTTACTAACCCATTACAGTTTGGTTTTAAAGAACAGACATCTACAACAGATGCTTTAAGAAAAGCCATAGAAGTTATCACCCAAGCAAAAAACAATAAAAATCAAGTAATTGCCATCTCTTTAGATATACAAGCTGCTTTCGATAACGCTTGGTGGCCAGTCCTGTTTAAAAGACTAAGACATGTAAAATGCCCCCAAAACCTCTACAAGACAATCATAAACTATGTACAAGACAGGTTAGTGACACTTCATTTTGCAGATACCACAGTAAAGAAAACAATGACTAGAGGTTGCATTCAGGGATCGGTTTGCGGACCCCTGTTCTGGAATTTGATACTAGACGACTTGTTCGAAGTAAAATTACCGGAAGGTTGCCACCTTCAAGCATTCGCAGACGATGTTCTGTTAATCGTCCAACAGAAAAACCCGACAGACTTGCAAATAATTGCCAATAAAGCGTTGAAGCTCATCGATGAATGGGGGAAAGCAGTCAAACTCAGATTTGGACCAAGCAAAACGCAGCTTATCGCCTTCACATCAAAAGCTAAAACTGCCAAAATTAATTTCAATAACACCGAACTAGAATACGTTAACGACATTAAAATTTTAGGAATAGTAATTGACAAAAATCTTAAATTCATCCAACATGTAAAACACGTAATAAATAAAGCACAAATAATATTTAAAAGATTATCAAAATTTGTTAGACCTACCTGGGGAGCACAACCTGAAAACATACGTATTATTTACAAGCAAGTGATAGAACCAATTATAACATATGCTGCTGGAATATGGGGGTCAGCAACAAAATTCAACACAGTAATAAACCAACTCAGATCTCTTCAAAGGGGATTTGCTCTAAAAATAATCAAAGCCTTCCGAACTGTATCAGCAACAGCAGCTATAGCTTTGGCTAGACTAACTCCTCTTCATCTCAAAATAAATGAAGTATGCCTAATAGAAAAAACTAAAGTATCAGGCACAACACACATATTGCCAAGTGACATAAAGCTAGAAAAACCTACCAGAGTATCAGATCTGCTGCATCCGGCAGTGCGCAAACCAATTGATTTTAGACTTGCTATTAATGAAGAAGAGATAAAAAACATTTGCACCCATGACTTTGTAAAAATATATACAGACGGCAGCAAGCATGGCGAAAATCAGGTTGGAGCAGCATTTGTTGTACATATGGTTGACGGCTCGATAATCACCAAAAAGTTTAAACTCCATTCAAGCTGCTCTGTGTATCAAGCTGAATTGTTGGCAATAAATCGGGCGTGTTTGTGGGCCCTGCAAAATAAAATACAAAAATTAGCTATACTAAGCGATTCCTTATCCAGCTTACACGAAATAAACAATAAAGACAGTACACAAAGTTTAGTAACATCAACCCATAATTACCTCAATGAAATTTTAAAATCAAGCAGGGTTTGCTTCATATGGGTGAAGGCACACACTGGTATAATAGGAAATGAGGAAGCAGACGCAGCAGCAAAGGCCGCAGCTGACTCACACACATCATACGAATATGCAAAGTTCCCCCTCAGCTACTTAAAACACGCAATTAAAAATGAAAATATGCAGCTTTCAAATGAAATCTACAATTCTAGTAAACAAGGAGAACATACGCGGAAACTTTGCCCCGAACTAGACATCATACATCAAGTACATTCCACCATGGCACCATCATTTGAACTTACTCAGATACTCACAGGTCACGGATACCACTTGTCATATTTGCATCGCTTCAAAATAAAATCTACAGACAAATGTCCTTGTGACAGTTCATCAAAGCAGACAATTGAACACCTCCTCGAAGAATGCCCGAAATACATTAAAACACGATCTGACCACATATCTATGTGTAACTTCCTGAAAATTGAAAATCCCTTCAGAATAATAGAAATTATCAAAAAAGAAGGCAGCATAAAAACCTTCATATTACATGTGAAAAAAATTATCAACACTCTTAAAGAATTTAATAAGGACGTAATATAATATTCAATAACAAATAAATTGTTCTATTTATAAATAAAATATATATATATATTAAGTTTTATATATGTTATTAGAAAATAATAATAATAAAAAATATTAAAATTTAAAAAAAAAAAAAAAAAAAAAAAAGAAAAATTATGATGAAATCAAATAAATTTAAACTTTAAAATAGTGTATATAATGTCAATATCTAGCATATTTAAATATTAAATAAAAGAAATATAAAACATGTGAATACGTGTATATTTAAATAATAATATTTATCAATATATTAATTAAACACACTGGTGAAGCAATTTTATAAAATATATTAATGTATCAATGTAGTCAATCATTAAAAGTAAAAACGAGTCGCCCGTATCCAATAGCGAGGGCTTGTTTTGAAATTGAACAAACAAAGTCACTTGAGAATAAGGAAGAATCCTTTTCTCATCAAAAAAAAAAAAAAAACCTAACCTAACCTAACCTAACCTAACCTAACCTAACCTAACCTAACCTAACCTAACCTAACCTAACCTAACCTAACCTAACCTAACCTAACCTAACCTAACCTAACCTAACCTAACCTAACCTAACCTAACCTAACCTAACCTAACCTAACCTAACCTAACCTAACCTAACCTAACCTAACCTAACCTAACCTAACCTAACCTAACCTAACCTAACCTAACCTAACCTAACCTAACCTAACCTAACCTAACCTAACCTAACCTAACCTAACCTAACCTAACCTAACCTAACCTAACCTAACCTAACCTAACCTAACCTAACCTAACCTAACCTAACCTAACCTAACCTAACCTAACCTAACCTAACCTAACCTAACCTAACCTAACCTAACCTAACCTAACCTAACCTAACCTAACCTAACCTAACCTTTTTTTTTTTTTGATGTCGCTGGAAAATCCATCATGGATACCCGACAGACGCGGGGGCGCTGTCGGGTTATGCCGGACTCTTACCGGCTAAAAACCAGCGGTGTTCCTCCTCACCGTCTTCCGGCGGAGCTGCGGGAACGCTTACGCATACTTCCGCTGCTCCGCCGACGGCTGCCCGGGACTCGGGGCCCATCTTGGGGGGCGCTCACTTGGAGCGCCACTCACCAGTCAACCTGGCGTGTCGGAACACTGACACGCCAGCCGTCACGGGGGTCTCTCCTCCTGCAGGGCGATGGTACCCCCCGGTACCACCGCCCGGAGACCTGCGTTATGGGGGAAGGCGGCGCTCATGCGCGAGGCGCCTGCGCCCCACTCTCTTCCGGCGGAGCGGGGTCGACAGAGAGTCGTCTTCCCTCACCCGCTCCGCCGCCTCCTTCTGCGACATAACTGTGTCGCAGAATCGGAGTACCGCCTTCCACGCGCTGTCGCTGCCGACCATGGCTTTCACTACGCCCGGCAGCGACAGGTCGTCCCCTATAGCCGCGGCGAGCATCGCCCGCGGCTCGTCCCATGCGGGGCATTCCACCAGCGTGTGCTCCGCCGTGTCCTCCGGACACCCACAGGCGTGGCACACGCTGGTCGGCTCTCGACCCGCCACGCCGCACAGGTACCTGCCGAAGCAACCGTGCCCCGTCAGGATCTGCACGGCGCGGAAGGTGAGGGCCCCGTGGCGGCGATCGACCCAATCCTCTAGGACGGGCCGAATCGCCTCCACCGTCCTTCTGCCGGCGGTCGGCTCCGCCAGCCTTTCCTTCCATTTCCGGAGGAGGACCTGGCGGTCGAGTCGCCCCTGCCGCCCGGCCTCCCCCGGCTCTGGATCAACCTCCTCGGCTCGTGCTGCTGCGCTGCGGCGCCAGTACACCGCCGAGAGCACTTCCGCGTCCAGGTCCCACGGTGGGGTCCCGGCCAGGACGCACGCCGCCTCGCACGAGATGGTGCGGTACCCTCTCACCACCCTGATTGCCATGACCCGTTGCGCTTGGCGCAGGAGGGTCCTGTTCTGGGCAATCAGGGTGTCCGCCCAGATCGGGGCCCCATACAGGGCCATCGACCGCACCACCCCGGCGTACAACCGGCGGCACGCGACCGACGGTCCGCCCAGGTTCGGCAGCAGCCAGCTCAGAGCGCCGGCCGCTCGCAACAACCTGGGGACCAGTCGCCGGAAGTGCTCTCGGAAGTTCCATCTGCTGTCGAGGACGAGGCCTAGGTACCGCATCGTCGACTCGACAGCGATGGAGACGCCGCCGACCACCAGCTGGGATCCTGCGGGAGGGGCGCGTCGGGCTCCGTGAAAGCACAGAGCCTCGGACTTCTCCAGCGCCACCTCCAGCCCCAGCCGGCGGATTCGGGCCACCACTTGGGCCACTCCGGCCGTCGCCAAGAGGGCCGCCTCTCGGTACGTGGTGCCGCAGGACGTCACGAGGGTATCGTCGGCGTAACAAGTTACGTCGACCCCCCGTAGATTGGCGCCCCGCAGCACCCAGTCGTAGCCGATGTTCCACAGGAGCGGCCCGAGAACCGATCCCTGTGGAACACCGCACGTCATTACCCGGCGGCCCAACCCGTCGCGCGTCGGGTACACCACTTCCCTCTCGGAGAGGTAGTCGCACAGGAGACGACACAGGTATTCGGGCACGCCATGATGTCCTAGCGCTGCCCGAACACAGCCCCAGGGGAGGGTGTTGAAAGCGTTGGCGATGTCTAAAGACACCGCCAGAACAACCTCTCCCCGGGACACTGCCTCCTCCGAGAGGTCCCTCACCCGCGCGATGGCGTCGACCGTCGACCGGCCCCGGCGGAAACCGAATTGCCGGTCGCTCAACCCCGGCCCGACCCGTTCGAGGTGCTCGACGAGGCGCGCGGAAATAATCCGCTCAAAGAGCTTGCTCACCTCGTCGAGCAACACTATGGGCCGGTATGCCGACGGCGAGTCCGCCGGGCGACCCTCCTTGCGCAGCAGCACGAGCCTGCCGACCTTCCACTTTCTAGGAAAGCGGCCTAGCCGCATACAGGCGTCGAAGAGCTCGACAACCCGGGGCCCGAGGGCCTCCAAGGCTAGCACCAACACCCTACCGGGTACCCCGTCGGGGCCCGGTGCCGTGCTTTTGGCGCGGAGCCGCTCCACCGCAGCCTCCAGCTCCGCCTGAGACACCTCGGGTATCGGGGCGCTCGAGCTCTCCGACGATGCAGCCGCCACGGGCGGCGGCGCCGAGTCGGCCCTCTCTGGGAAGAGAGTGGCGACGATGTTGGCGACCACCTCTGGTTGGAGACTCTGAGTGAGCGGAGGGGCCCAGGGGCGCAGGTGACCACGCACCGTCTTGTACGGGCGCCCCCAGGGATCCCTATTCAGAGTCTCCAACCACTCTCCCCACGACTCGGCTTTTGCCTCCCGAATGGCGATCTGCAGAGAGATGCACCTCTCCCTGTACGCGGCGTAGAGGCGGCTTTCCTCGGCGGCCACCCGCCTTCGCCGCCTTCTGTAATGGGTGTACTGGCGTCTGGCCGCTACGCACGCTTCGCGAAGCCGGCGCAGGTCCGCCGACCACCAGTACACCCATCTGCGGGGCGGGAGCGGTCTGGCGCGCGACATACCGGCGTCGCACACCTGCGCCATTGACTCGCTCAACCGCTCCGCTCGCCCGTCCACGTCGGCCGCCGGGCCCTCCGGCGCCGGTAGCCAGGCCTGGACGATGGACGCCTCGATGATGACGTCCCCGTCCATGGTCTTGAGGGCCCAGCGCGGTCCATCCCCACGCGGGGGCCGGCCCTGGGGAGCTCCAGAGTTGGCGGAGACCTCGAACCGGATATACCGGTGATCCGAGAGCGTCTCCGCCTCCACGAGCACCCTCCAGTCTCGGACACGGCGCGCAAGACACGGGGTCGCGAACGTGAGGTCCACGATGGAACCCCCGTTGTGTCGCACGCACGTGTCAACCGACCCCCGGTTTAGAAGGACTAAGCCCGACGTGGCAGCCCACTCCTCCAGTACCTCGCCCCGCGCATCGGTGGCCGGGGAACCCCAAGCCGTCGACTTGGCGTTGAAGTCCCCGGCGACCAGCACTGGGATTGGGTGACTCTGGCCGACCAGAGCACCGACCTCGAGCAGGAATTGCTCGAATTCGGCCAGGCTCCGGTTCGGCGAGAAGTACACGCCGACGATCGTCACGCCCAAAAGGGTGACCGCGACGCATCCATGGCCCTTCGACGATTTGTCGAAGGGCGGGGAGCCGGCGGCCGTCTGCGCGACGATCGCCACCGTGTCCTCCCGGTCACCAACCCAGTTGTCCCTGGCGGGGACGAGGTAAGGCTCCGCCACCACCGCTACCTGGATCGACCACTCGGCCAGGCTCTGGTACAAGAGGTCCTGAGCTCTGGCCGAGTGGTTGAGGTTCGCCTGAAGGACAGACATGGCCATACTTAATCTACGACCATGTCTGCAACCCTCTCTGCGCGTTCCACGTCAGCGGCGGACGGGCGGGCCGGTCGGGGGTGGGCTGTTGGGCCTTTCCCGGCGGGCTTCTCCTTCTTTTTCTTCTTTTTTCCGGACTTGGCGGACTTGGCGGGGGCGGAGGCGGAACAAGCTCCGCTACCTGCTCGGTGGTCCGCTGGCTTCTGCCTCGCCTCGCACAGCGGGCAGTGCGGGGCAGAGGAGCAGCCAGCCGCCTTGTGGCCCGGTTGACCGCAGCGATAGCAGGCATCACTGCGGTCCACCTCCGCGGTGCATTTGCTCCGGACGTGCCCCGAATCGAGGCACCGGTAGCACCGCAGGGGTCTGGCCTCAAGGAGCCTGACCCGGGCCGACACCCACCCCACCAGTAGCCGCCCGCCGGAGGCGACCTTCTTGGCCGCCGAGACAGGGCAGCGCACCCACGCCGTGCCGGGGCTGTCCGAGGAGAAGCGGCGGATCTCCCCGCACTTGACCTGCTCGGGGGGGCATTCCCCGTAGCGGGCCACCGCGTCCGCCACCTCCTCCGGGGACACCGCGTCGTCCAGCTCGCTAATTCAAATTCAAATTCAAATTCAAAATCATTTATTCATGTAGGTATCATTGATACACTTATGCACGTCATTTTTTTAATTTACCAGCTTTTCGGAAAGGTGCTTTGTCATGGAGGAGAAGAAAAGCCGAAAGAAACTCCTCAGCACATCTTTTAAAAATAAAATACATTGGTATATTTCTTACAAAGAAGTATCACTAGCCTGTACGGAACTGGTTGCAGATCTGGTCATTTCCATGCGTCTTTGTCATTTATGTACTCATCTACAGTATAGTAGCCTTTGCCTAAAAGTTGAGATTTTACATGTTTCTTAAATAATTCCACTGGCAAATCACGTATTAACTTTGGGATTTTATTATAGAACTGTACACCACGGCCCATAAAAGATCGCTTCACTTTAGAAAGACGGTAAGATGGCGTTACTAACTGGTGCATTTTTCTTGTTTGGCGATTAGTGATATCAAAATTTTGTTTATACGCGCTTATATTATTCCGTATAAAAACCACGTTACTATAGATATATTGTGAGGCTACTGTAAGTATACCTATTTCTTTGAACTTGTCACGCAAAGTTTCACGAGATCTAAGTTTATAAATAGCCCTAATAGCTCTTTTTTGTAGTATGAAAATTTGTTCTATACTGGCTGCTTTGCCCCACAGCAAGATGGCATATGACATAATACTGTGAAAATATGCAAAATAAACCATCCTAGCAGTTTCGACGTCAGTAAACTGCCTTATTTTCCTAACAGCATAAGCAGCCCTACCGAGTTTAGTCGCGAGATTTGTTATATGTGGGCCCCACTGAAGTTTACTATCTAAGGTCACCCCTAAAAAGACCGTGGATTCCTCCATGTGCAATATTTCATTATTCAGTCTGAGAGATTTGTTAACTTTTTTAACATTAGGTAGTACAAACTCTATACATTTAGTTTTTTTTGCATTTAAAAGCAAATTATTGATAGTGAACCAACGCGACACATGCGAAAGAGCACTAATGCGCAGGTCTGCGCACTTAACGGGCCTGGAGACGCGGACCAGCTCCGCGGGAAGGATCTCCCGCAGCTTGCCCGCCAGCAGGTCAGCCTTCCCGCCGCTGTCAGCCCCGGGGATCTCGAGCATGCGAGCCCCCGTCACGGCGGTGCGGAAGCGGAGACCCTTCAGGCCTAAGCCTTCGAGGTCAATCCTCCGCTTCGCCCCGTCGAGGACGTCCTTATAGGACAGCTCCTTGCCCTCCACCGTGGCGCCCGGCTGTATGGTGATGGACACCGCAGCCGAGCGCGGGGCGCGGAGCTTCGCCGCCGAGTTCCTCTTGGGCGGGGGCTTGTCCGCCGGTGCGCTGCCCTGTTTCCCCCTTCGCTTGCCCCGCTTGCCCCGCTTGACGGCCGTGCTCCACTCGGATACGGCCGCCGTCGGGGGCTTCGGAGCGCCACGGGTCGGCGCTGCCACCTCCGCATACGCCTTGCGAGGCGCTTTCCCCTTCTTCCCGGCCGCGGGAGCGGGAGCGGGAGGCGCAGCCTCAGCCCTCGCCCCGTCGGCGGCCGTGGGCGGCCGGAGGCGCGGCTCGGGAGCGGGAGGCGCAGCCTTGGCCCTTGCCTTATCGGCGGCCAAAGGCGGCCGGAGGCGCGGCTTGGGAGCGGGAGGTGCTGCCTCAGCCCTCGCCCTGTCGGCGGCCAAAGGCGGCCGGAGGCGTGGCTCGGGAGGGAGCCGCATCTCGAGTGCCTCGAGCCTTGCGTTCACCATGGTCCCCACTTCCACCATGATAGAACGCTTCAGCGAGGCGGAGTCGTCGAGATCGGCTCCACTCGGCTCGGCAGGCCGAACGAGGCTCGCCCGCAATTCCGCCATCTCCTTGCGGAGTTCGGCGACCTCGCTTTGCAGGCGAGCATTGGCCCTTTCGAGCCGAGCCGTCTCGTCAGTAGCGGAGCGCCCTGCCAGCTCCGCTACCACCTCCAACAGACTTGCAGAGGCCTCCTTGAGGTCCCTCTGCAGCGTGCCCTTCAGGTTGCGCGACTTCGTCGCGACAGCCTGAATGAGGAGCACGCTGTCCTCCGCCTTTTTCCGAAGCTCCAGGGTCGTCGGTCCGTCTTCGCCGCGCGACTGCGATGACGAGTCGGACAGACGACATCTCGACCGAGATCGAGACCGAGATCGGAGGTCTCGGGCCATCTCGGCCACCTCCATCTCTGCCCGGAGCTTCTCCTCCTCCCTCTGTACCTTGAGGTACGCCTGCTTCGCCTTAGCTAGGCCGACGTACTCTCCGGTAGTGGGCGGTCGCCCTCTCCCGCGTCTTGCAGGCACTGGAGTGGGAGCTTTCTTTTTAGAAAGCTCGACCATCTCCGATGCCTCCACCTCGTCCCCTTTCAGGGGCCGCTTCCGCGCACTGCGCCAGAAGCGGCCCGCCGTGTCGTCTGCGGACGACACCGACACCAGGGTCACATCGGAGGAGTCAGACTCCTCCTCCGCGATCTCCTGTGTCTCCCCGTCTTTCGTCGTGTGCAATTCGGTGTCCGTTAAGCGTGTGCGTTGGTCGTCGTTGTTGATTTGGAAAGCTTGTGCCCCCCCCAGATACGTGGGGCAGACCTCACCCAAAGTGGGCTCGGTGAGGGGTTCTCCGGCATCGGAGATGCCGGTACCCTCCTGGGGTAGTTTATCGTTGTGCAGACTTTCCATGGTTTTTTCTTTTTTTGCACGGGGTGTGATCCCCTACTCCTCGGGATTGGGTTCCCCCCAACCATACATCCCATCAGCGAAGCCGGACCTTGGGATTTGGGTAATTTTTGATGAGGTTGTCTTCCTCGCGGCCCCCACCGAAGTGGCGGCCCTCACCCCTGACGCCTACGGGTCAGGGAGCGAGTTGGCCGACGGTGGCCTAAGCCCTGCTGCCAGTCTAACGACCGACAGCCCGTCGCCCCAGCGTTTGGGTGGGTAAACCACATGGGTCTATCCCACCCTGGTCCCGCCCACAGCGTCCTCTGCTAAAGCAGAGGGACGCGTGGAGAGACCCCACCACGTGGTCTCATCCACACTATCCTCTGCCTGGGCAGAGGGATACGTGGAGAGACCCCACCACATGGTCCCATCCACAGTGCCCTCCGCTAAAGCAGAGGGACACGTGGAGAGACCCCACCCCATGGTCTCATCCGCACTACCCTCTGCTTAAGCAGAGGGACGCATGGAGAGACCCCAACTTTGGGTAATTTTTTAGAGAGGTTTTCTTCCTCGCGGCCCCCACCGAAGTGGCGGCCCTCACCCCTGACGCCTACGGGTCAGGGAGCGAGTTGGGCCGACGGTGGCCTAAGCCATGCTGCCGTGACCGACAGCCCGTCGCCCCCGCCTTTGGGTGGGTGAACCTCAAGGGTCCTTCCCACCCTGGTCTCATCCACTGTGCCCTCTGATAAGTCAGAGGGACACGTGGAGAGACCCCACCCGTTGGTCTCATCCGCAGAGAGATACCAACTGTGAGCCGCTCTTGGTCTGGCCCCTCCTTCCAAGCCTGTCCGTTATGGGAAGCCCTATACGGCATAGCCTTGGAGATCATCGGGACACGCAAGCCCCCCCACCACGACAAGGTGGCGGCCCCCGGGGGGGAACCTAACCTAACCTAACCTTTTTTTTTTTTTTTTTTTTTGTTTCGGGGGGGAAAATGCATTACGCATACCACCCGGGCGCAGGGGGTGCCCGAGTGGTTATGTGGGACTCCCGTATAGGCTAATGAGACCCACGGTATACCCACTAAAAACCCCCCCATCTTCCACCTCGCCGCCTTGTGACGGGGTTACGGGAACGCTTTCGCACACATCCGCGACCCCGCCGGCGGCAGCCGCCCACAAGCGGCTCCATCGCGAAAGCCCGAAGGCCCTCCACGATGGGCGCACCAGATGGTAAGGTGCGCCTCCCTCCTCGGCCTCCACCAGTACTGTAGCAGACTCCCCCCGAGTCTACTACTAGGAGGCCATGGGTACCAGATAACTGGTACCCGGTGGAAGATAAGGTCTGTGGTTCTTCCACCGACCACACCTCGGCCGCAGAGGATAGGGCAAGCGGCGCACCGCAATACCGACATGCCTCTTCCTCTGCGGCCCCACCAGTGCCGTTTCGACGGAACGGCCCCGCCAGCTCGCAGGGGGTAGGGAGAGTGGCGCACCGTAATACCAACACGCCTCTCCCCCTGCGATCCCTCCACGGCCGCAGAAGATAGGGGAGAATCTCCTCTTCTTCTGCGGTCCCACCTCCACGCGCGTCCGCAGTGGACTTCCAGTGGTCCTCCTGACACCCACAGGCGTGGCACACGCTGGTCGGCTCTCTACCCGCCACGCTGCACAGGTACCTGCCGAAGCAACCGTGCCCCGTCAGGATCTGCACAGCGCGGAAGGTGAGGGCCCCGTGGCGGCGATCGACCCAATCCTCTAGGACGGGCCGAATCGCCTCCACAGTCCTTCTGCCGGCGGTTGGCTCCGCCAGCCTCTCCTTCCATTTCCGGAGGAGGACCTGGCGGTCGAGTCGCCCCTGCCGCCCGGCCTCCCCCGGCTCTGGATCCACCTCATCGGCTCGTGCTGCTGCGCTGCGGCGCCAGTACACTGCCGAGAGCACTTCCGCGTCCAGGTCCCACGGTGGGGTCCCAGCCAGGACGCACGCCGCCTCGCACGAGATGGTGCGGTACCCTCTCACCACCCTGATTGCCATGACCCGTTGCGCTTGGCGCAGGAGGGTCCTGTTCTGGGCAATCAGGGTGTCCGCCCAGATCGGGGCCCCATACAGGGCCATCGACCGCACCACCCCGGCGTACAACCGGCGGCACGCGACCGACGGTCCGCCCAGGTTCGGCAGCAGCCAGCTCAAAGCGCCGGCCGCTCGCAACAACCTGGGGACCAGTCGCCGGAAGTGCTCTCGGAAGTTCCACCTGCTGTCGAGGACGAGGCCTAAGTACCGCATCGTCGACTCGACAGCGATGGAGACGCCGCCGACCACCAGCTGGGATCCTGCGGGAGGGGCGCGTCGGGCTCCGTGAAAGCATAGAGCCTCCGACTTCTCCAGCGCCACCTCCAGCCCCAGCCGGCGGATTCGGGCCACCACTTGGGCCACTCCGGCCGTCGCCAAGAGGGCCGCCTCTCGGTACGTGGTGCCGCAGGACGTCACGAGGGTATCGTCGGCGTAACAAGTTACGTCGACCCCCCGTAGATTGGCGCCCCGCAGCACCCAGTCGTAGCCGATGTTCCACAGGAGCGGCCCGAGAACCGATCCCTGTGGAACACCGCACGTCATTAACCGGCGGCCCAACCCGTCGCGCGTCGGGTACACCACTTCCCTCTCGGAGAAGTAGTCGCAGAGGATACGACGCAGGTATTCGGGCACGCCATGGTATTGCAGCGCCGCCCGAACACAGCCCCAGGGGAGGGTGTTGAAGGCGTTGGCGATGTCTAAAGACACCGCCAGAACAACCTCTCCCCGGGACACTGCCTCCTCCGAGAGGTCCCTCACCCGCGCGATGGCGTCGACCGTCGACCGGCCCCGGCGGAAACCGAACTGTCGGTCGCTCAACCCCGGCCCGACCCGTTCGAGGTGCTCGACGAGGCGCGCGGAAATAATCCGCTCGAAGAGCTTGCTCACCTCGTCGAGCAACACTATGGGTCGGTATGCCGACGGCGAGTCCGCCGGGCGACCCTCCTTGCGCAGCAGCACGAGCCTGCCGACCTTCCACTTTCTAGGAAAGCGGCCTAGCCGCATACAGGCGTCGAAGAGCTCGACAACTCGGGGCCCGAGGGCCTCCAAGGCTAGCGCCCACACCCTACCGGGCACCCCGTCGGGGCCCGGTGCCGTGCTTTTGGCGCGGAGCCGCTCCACCGCAGCCTCCAGCTCCGCCTGAGACACCTCGGGTATCGGGGCGTTCGAGCTCTCCGACGATGCAGCCGCCACGGGCGGCGGCGCCGAGTCGGCCCTCTCTGGGAAGAGAGTGGCGACGATGTTGGCGACCACCTCTGGTTGGAGACTCTGAGTGAGCGGAGGGGCCCAGGGGCGCAGGTGACCACGCACCGTCTTGTACGGGCGCCCCCAGGGATCCCTATTCAGAGTCTCCAGCCACTCTCCCCACGACTCGGCTTTTGCCTCCCGTATGGCGATCTGCAGAGAGATGCATCTCTCCCTGTACGCGGCGTAGAGGCGGCTTTCCTCGGCGGCCACCCGCCTTCGCCGCCTTCTGTAATGGGTGTACTGGCGTCTGGCCGCTACGCACGCTTCGCGAAGCCGGCGCAGGTCCGCCGACCACCAGTACACCCATCTGCGGGGCGGGAGCGGTCTGGCGCGCGACATACCGGCGTCGCACACCTGCGCCATTGACTCGCTCAACCGCTCCGCTCGCCCGTCCACGTCGGCCGCCGGGCCCTCCGGCGCCGGTAGCCAGGCCTGGACGATGGACGCCTCGATGATGACGTCCCCGTCCATGGTCTTGAGGGCCCAGCGCGGTCCATCCCCACGCGGGGGCCGGCCCTGGGGAGCTCCAGAGTTGGCGGAGACCTCGAACCGGATATACCGGTGATCCGAGAGCGTCTCCGCCTCCACGAGCACCCTCCAGTCTCGGACACGGCGCGCAAGACACGGGGTCGCGAACGTGAGGTCCACGATGGAACCCCCGTTGTGTCGCACGCACGTGTCAACCGACCCCCGGTTTAGAAGGACTAAGCCCGACGTGGCAGCCCACTCCTCCAGTACCTCGCCCCGCGCATCGGTGGCCGGGGAACCCCAAGCCGTCGACTTGGCGTTGAAGTCCCCGGCGACCAGCACCGGGATTGGGTGACTCTGGCCGACCAGAGCACCGACCTCGAGCAGGAATTGCTCGAATTCGGCCAGGCTCCGGTTCGGCGAGAAGTACACGCCGACGATCGTCACGCCCATAAGGGTGACCGCGACGCATCCATGGCCCTTCGACGATTTGTCGAAGGGCGGGGAGCCGGCGGCCGTCTGCGCGACGATCGCCACCGTGTCCTCCCGGTCACCAACCCAGTTGTCCCTGGCGGGGACGAGGTAAGGCTCCGCCACCACCGCTACCTGGATCGACCACTCGGCCAGGCTCTGGTACAAGAGGTCCTGAGCTCTGGCCGAGTGGTTGAGGTTCGCCTGAAGGACAGACATGGCCATACTTAATCTACGACCATGTCCGCAACCCTCTCTGCGCGTTCCACGTCAGCGGCGGACGGGCGGGCCGGTCGGGGGTGGGCTGTTGGGCCTTTCCCGGCGGGCTTCTTCTTCTTCTTCTTCTTTCCGGCGGGGGACTTGGCGGGGGCGGAAGCGGCACATGCTCCGCTTCCCGCTCTGTGGTCCGCTGGCCTCTGCCTCGCCTCGCACAGCGGGCAGTGCGGGGCAGCGGAGCAGCCAGCCGCCTTGTGGCCCGGTTGACCGCAGCGATAGCAGGCATTGCTGCGGTCCACCTCGGCGGTGCATTTGCTCCGTACGTGCCCCGAATCGAGGCACCGGTAGCACCGCAGGGGTCTGGCCTCAAGGAGCCTGACCCGGGCCGACACCCACCCCACCAGAAGCCGCCCGCCGGAGGCGACCTTCTTTGCCGCCGAAACAGGGCAGCGCACCCATGCCGTGCCGGGGCTGTCCGAAGAGAAGCGGCGGATCTCCCCGCACTTGACCTGCTCGGGGGGGCATTCCCCGTAGCGGGCCACCGCGGCCGCCACCTCCTCCGGGGACACCGCGTCGTCCAGTTCGCTAATGCGCAGGTCCGCGCACTTCACGGGCCTGGAGACGCGGACCAGCTCCGCGGGAAGGATCTCCCGCAGCTTTCCTGCCAGCAAGTCAGCCTTCCCGCCGCTGTCAGCCCCGGGGATTTCCAGCATGCGGGCCCCCGTCACGGCGGTGCGGAAGCGGAGACCCTTCAGGCCTAAGCCTTCGAGGTCGATCCTCCGCTTCGCACCGTCGAGCACGTCCTTATAGGACAGCTCCTTCCCCTCCACCGTGGCGCCCGGCTGGATGGTGATAGCCACCGCAGCCGAGCGCGGGGGGCGGAGCTTCGCCACCGGGTTCCTCTTGGGCGGGGGCTTGTCCGCCGGTGCGCTGCCCTTCTTCTTTCCCCTCTTGCTCCGCTTGCCCCGCTTGGCAGCCGTGCTCCACTCGGATACGGCCGTCGTCGGGGGCTTCGGGGCGCGAGGGGTCGGCGCTGCTACCTCCGCATACGCCTTGGGAGGCGCTTTCCCCTTCTCCTTCTTCCCGGCCGCGGGAGCGGGGGCGGGAGGCGCAGCCTCAGCCCTTGTCGCGTCGGCGGCCAAAGGCGGCCGGAGGCGCGGCTTGGGAGCGGGAGGCGCAGCCTGAGCCCTTGCCCTGTCGGCGGCCAAAGGCGGCCGGAGGCGTGGCTCAGGAGGGAGCCGCATCTCGAGTGCCTCGAGCCTTGCGTTCACCATGGTCCCCACTTCCACCATGATAGAACGCTTCAGCGAGGCGGAGTCGTCGAGATCGGCTCCACTCGGCTCGGCAGGCCGAACGAGGCTCGCCCGCAATTCCGCCATCTCCTTGCGGAGTTCGGCGACCTCGCTTTGCAGGCGAGCATTGGCCCTTTCGAGCCGAGACGTCTCGTCAGTAGCGGAGCGCCCTGCGAGCTCCGCCACCACCTCCAACAGACTTGCAGAGGCCTCCTTGAGGTCCCTCTGCAGCGTGCCCTTCAGGTTGCGCGACTTCGTCGCGACAGCCTGAATGAGGAGCACGCTGTCCTCCGCCTTTTTCCGAAGCTCCAGGGTCGTCGGTCCGTCTTCGCCGCGAGACTGCGACGACGAGTCGGACAGACGACATCTCGACCGAGATCGAGACCGAGATCGGAGGTCTCGGGCCATCTCGGCCACCTCCCTCTCTGCCTGGAGCTTCTCCTCCTCCCTTTGGGCCTTCAAGTACGCCAGCTTCGCCTTAGCTAGGCCGACGTACTCGCCGGTAGTGGGCGGTCGCCCTCTCCCGCGTCTTGCAGGCACCGGAGTGGGAGCTTTCTTTTTAGAAAGCTCGACCATCTCCGATGCCTCCACCTCGTCCCCTTTCAGGGGCCGCTTCCGCGCACTGCGCCAGAAGCGTCCCGCCGTGTCGTCACCGGACGACACCGACACCAGGGTCACGTCCGAGGAGTCAGACTCCTCATCCGCGATCTCCTGGGTCTCTCCGTCTTTCTTCGTATGCAAATCGGTGTCCAGTAAGCGTTGCGTATTGTCGTTTGATGTGTGGAAAGCATGTGCCCCCCCCAGATACGTGGGGCAGACCTCACCCAAAGTGGGCTCGGTGAGGGGTTCTCCGGCATCGGAGATGCCGGTACCCTCCTGGGGTAGTTTATCGTTATGCAGACTTTCCATTTTGGTTCTTTTTTTGAACGGGGTGAGATCCCCTGCTCCTCGGGATTGGGCTCCCCCCAACCATACATCCCATCAGCGAAGCCGAACCTTGGGATTTGGGTAATTTTTGATGAGGTTGTCTTCCTCGCGGCCCCCACCGAAGTGGCGGCCCTCACCCCTGACGCCTACGGGTCAGGGAGCGAGTTGGCCGACGGTGGCCTAAGCCCTGCTGCCAGTCTAACGACCGACAGCCCGTCGCCCCAGCGTTTGGGTGGGTAAACCACATGGGTCTATCCCACCCTGGTCCCGTCCACAGCGTCCTCTGCTAAAGCAGAGGGACGCGTGGAGAGACCCCACCACGTGGTCTCATCCACACTATCCTCTGCCTGGGCAGAGGGATACGTGGAGAGACCCCACCACATGGTCTCATCCACAGTGCCCTCTGCTAAAGCAGAGGGACACGTGGAGAGACCCCACCCCATGGTCTCATCCGCACTACCCTCTGCTTAAGCAGAGGGACGCATGGAGAGACCCCAACTTTGGGTAATTTTTTAGAGAGGTTTTCTTCCTCGCGGCCCCCACCGAAGTGGCGGCCCTCACCCCTGACGCCTACGGGTCAGGGAGCGAGTTGGGCCGACGGTGGCCTAAGCCATGCTGCCGTGACCGACAGCCCGTCGCCCCCGCCTTTGGGTGGGTGAACCTAAAGGGTCCTTCCCACCCTGGTCTCATCCACTGTGCCCTCTGATGGGTCAGAGGGACACGTGGAGAGACCCCACCCGTTGGTCTCATCCGCAGAGAGATACCAACTGTGAGCCGCTCTTGGTCTGGCCCCTCCTTCCAAGCCTGTCCGTTATGGGAAGCCCTATACGGCATAGCCTTGGAGATCATCGGGACACGCAAGCCCCCCCACCACGACAAGGTGGCGGCCCCCGGGGGGGGGCATAGCCTAACCTAACCTAACCTAACCTTTTTTTTTTTTTTTTTTTTTTTTTTTTTTTTTTTTTTTTTTTTTTTCGGGGGGGAAAATGCATTACGCATACCACCCGGGCGCAGTGGGCACCCGAGTGGTTATGTGGGACTCCCGTATAGGCTAATGAGACCTTTTTTTTTTTTTTTTTTGTTTCGGGGGGGAAAATGCATTACGCATACCACCCGGGCACAGGGGGCACCCGAGTGGTTATGTGGGACTCCCGTATAGGCTAATGAGACCCACGGTATACCCACTAAAAACCCCCCCATCTTCCTCCTCGCCGCCTTGTGACGGGGTTACGGGAACGCTTCCGCACACATCCGCGACCCCGCCGGCGGCAGCCGCCCACAAGCGGCTCCATCACGGAAGCCCGAAGGCCCTCCACGATGGGCGCACCAGATGGTAAGGTGCGCCTCCCTCCTCGGCCTCCACCAGTACCGTAGCAGACTCCCCCCGAGTCTGCTACTAGGAGGCCATGGGTACCAGATAACTGGTACCCGGTGGAAGATCAGGTCTGTGGTTCTTCCACCGACCACACCTCGGCCGCAGAGGATAGGGCAAGCGGCGCACCGCAATACCGACATGCCTCTTCCTCTGCGGCCCCACCAGTGCCGTTTCGACGGAACGGCCCCGCCAGTTCGCAGGGGGTAGGGAGAGTGGCGCACCGTAATACCGACACGCCTCTCCCCCTGCGATCCCTCCACGGCCGCAGAAGATAGGGAGAACCTCCTCTTCTTCTGCGGTCCCACCTCCAAGCGCATCCGCAGCGGACTTGTTCAGTCCGCCGGGAGCGCCCTCCTCGGGCCAGCCGGCGACCCAAACAGGCCGGCCCTGGTTGCCTCTTAGCTTCACCGTGGGTGACCAGTCCACGGTTACTAAGCCCCCCCGCCACGACAAGGCGGGCAACCCCCGGGGGGGAGGCTAATGAGACCTTTTTTTTTTTTTTTTTTTTTTTTTTTTTTTTTTTTTTTTTTTTTTTTTTTTTTGATGTCGCTGGAAAATCCATCATGGATACCCGACAGACGCGGGGGCGCTGTCGGGTTATGCCGGACTCTTACCGGCTAAAAACCAGCGGTGTTCCTCCTCACCGTCATCCGGCGGAGCTGCGGGAACGCTTACGCATACTTCCGCTGCTCCGCCGACGGCTGCCCGGGACTCGGGGCCCATCTTGGGGGGCGCTCACTTGGAGCGCCACTCACCAGTCAACCTGGCGTGTCGGAACACTGACACGCCAGCCGTCACGGGGGTCTCTCCTCCTGCAGGGCGATGGTACCCCCCGGTACCACCGCCCGGAGACCCGCGTTATGGGGGAAGGCGGCGCTCATGCGCGAGGCGCCTGCGCCCCACTCTCTTCCGGCGGAGCGGGGTCGACAGAGGGTCGTCTTCCCTCACCCGCTCCGCCGCCTCCTTCTGCGACATAACTGTGTCGCAGAATCGGAGTACCGCCTTCCACGCGCTGTCGCTGCCGACCATGGCTTTCACTACGCCCGGCAGCGACAGGTCGTCCCCTATAGCCGCGGCAAGCATCGCCCGCGGCTCGTCCCATGCGGGGCATTCCACCAGCGTGTGCTCTGCCGTGTCCTCCGGACACCCACAGGCGTGGCACACGCTGGTCGGCTCTCGACCCGCCACGCTGCACAGGTACCTGCCGAAGCAACCGTGCCCCGTCAGGATCTGCACAGCGCGGAAGGTGAGGGCCCCGTGGCGGCGATCGACCCAATCCTCTAGGACGGGCCGAATCGCCTCCACCGTCCTTCTGCCGGCGGTCGGCTCCGCCAGCCTCTCCTTCCATTTCCGGAGGAGGACCTGGCGGTCGAGTCGCCCCTGCCGCCCGGCCTCCCCCGGCTCTGGTTCCGTCTCCTCGGCTCGTGCTGCTGCGCTGCGGCGCCAGTACACTGCCGAGAGCACCTCCGCGTCCAGGTCCCACGGTGGGGTCCCGGCCAGGACGCATGCCGCCCCGCACGAGATGGTGCGGTACCCTCTCACCACCCTGATTGCCATGACCCGTTGCGCTTGGCGCAGGAGGGTCCGGTTCTGGGCAATCAGGGTGTCCGCCCAGATCGGGGCCCCATACAGGGCCATCGACCGCACCACCCCGGCGTACAACCGGCGGCACGCGACCGACGGTCCGCCCAGGTTCGGCAGCAGCCAGCTCAAAGCGCCGGCCGCTCGCAACAACCTGGGGACCAGTCGCCGGAAGTGCTCTCGGAAGTTCCACCTGCTGTCGAGGACGAGGCCTAGGTACCGCATCGTCGACTCGACAGCGATGGAGACGCCGCCGACCACCAGCTGGGATCCTGCGGGAGGGGCGCGTCGGGCTCCGTGGAAACACAGAGCCTCCGACTTCTCCAGCGCCACCTCCAGCCCCAGCCGGCGGATTCGGGCCACCACTTGGGCCACTCCGGCCGTCGCCAAGAGGGCCGCCTCTCGGTACGTGGTGCCGCAGGACGTCACGAGGGTATCGTCGGCGTAACAAGTTACGTCGACGCCTCGGAGATTGGCGCCCCGCAGCACCCAGTCGTAGCCGATGTTCCACAGGAGCGGCCCGAGAACCGATCCCTGCGGAACACCGCACGTCATTACCCGGCGGCCCAACCCGTCGCGCGTCGGGTACACCACTTCCCTCTCGGAGAAGTAGTCGCAGAGAAGACGACGCAGGTATTCGGGCACGCCATGGTGTTGCAGCGCCGCCCGAACACAGCCCCAGGGGAGGGTGTTGAAAGCGTTGGCGATGTCTAAAGACACCGCCAGAACAACCTCTCCCCGGGACACTGCCTCCTCCGAGAGGTCCCTCACCCGCGCGATGGCGTCGACCGTCGACCGGCCCCGGCGGAAACCGAACTGTCGGTCACTCAACCCCGGCCCGACCCGTTCGAGGTGCTCGACGAGGCGCGCGGAAATAATCCGCTCGAAGAGCTTGCTCACCTCGTCGAGCAACACTACGGGCCGGTATGCCGACGGCGAGTCCGCCGGGCGACCCTCCTTGCGCAGCAGCACGAGCCTGCCGACCTTCCACTTTCTAGGAAAGCGGCCTAGCCGCATACAGGCGTCGAAGAGCTCGACAACCCGGGGCCCGAGGGCCTTCAAGGCTAGCGCCCACACCCTACCGGGCACCCCGTCGGGGCCCGGTGCCGTGCTTTTGGCGCGGAGCCGCTCCACCGCAGCCTCCAGCTCCGCCTGAGACACCTCGGGTATCGGGGCGTTCGAGCTCTCCGACGATGCAGCCGCCACGGGCGGCGGCGCCGAGTCGGCCCTCTCTGGGAAGAGAGTGGCGACGATGTTGGCGACCACCTCTGGTTGGAGACTCTGAGTGAGCGGAGGGGCCCAGGGGCGCAGGTGACCACGCACCGTCTTGTACGGGCGCCCCCAGGGATCCCTATTCAGAGTCTCCAGCCACTCTCCCCACGACTCGGCTTTTGCCTCCCGTATGGCGATCTGCAGAGAGATGCATCTCTCCCTGTACGCGGCGTAGAGGCGGCTTTCCTCGGCGGCCACCCGCCTTCGCCGCCTTCTGTAATGGGTGTACTGGCGTCTGGCCGCTACGCACGCTTCGCGAAGCCGGCGCAGGTCCGCCGACCACCAGTACACCCATCTGCGGGGCGGGAGCGGTCTGGCGCGCGACATACCGGCGTCGCACACCTGCGCCATTGACTCGCTCAACCGCTCCGCTCGCCCGTCCACGTCGGCCGCCGGGCCCCCCGGCGCCGGTAGCCAGGCCTGGACGATGGACGCCTCGATGATGACGTCCCCGTCCATGGTCTTGAGGGCCCAGCGCGGTCCATCCCCACGCGGGGGCCGGCCCTGGGGAGCTCCAGAGTTGGCGGAGACCTCGAACCGGATATACCGGTGATCCGAGAGCGTCTCCGCCTCCACGAGCACCCTCCAGTCTCGGACACGGCGCGCAAGACACGGGGTCGCGAACGTGAGGTCCACGATGGAACCCCCGTTGTGTCGCACGCACGTGTCAACCGACCCCCGGTTTAGAAGGACTAAGCCCGACGTGGCAGCCCACTCCTCCAGTACCTCGCCCCGCGCATCGGTGGCCGGGGAACCCCAAGCCGTCGACTTGGCGTTGAAGTCCCCGGCGACCAGCACTGGGATTGGGTGACTCTGGCCGACCAGAGCACCGACCTCGAGCAGGAATTGCTCGAATTCGGCCAGGCTCCGGTTCGGCGAGAAGTACACGCCGACGATCGTCACGCCCATAAGGGTGACCGCGACGCATCCATGGCCCTTCGACGATTTGTCGAAGGGCGGGGAGCCGGCGGCCGTCTGCGCGACGATCGCCACCGTGTCCTCCCGGTCACCAACCCAGTTGTCCCTGGCGGGGACGAGGTAAGGCTCCGCCACCACCGCTACCTGGATCGACCACTCGGCCAGGCTCTGGTACAAGAGGTCCTGAGCTCTGGCCGAGTGGTTGAGGTTCGCCTGAAGGACAGACATGGCCATACTTAATCTACGACCATGTCTGCAACCCTCTCTGCGCGTTCCACGTCAGCGGCGGACGGGCGGGCCGGTCGGGGGTGGGCTGTTGGGCCTTTCCCGGCGGGCTTCTTCTTCTTCTTCTTCTTTCCGGCGGGGGACTTGGCGGGGGCGGAAGCGGCACATGCTCCGCTTCCCGCTCTGTGGTCCGCTGGCTTCTGCCTCGCCTCGCACAGCGGGCAGTGCGGGGCAGCGGAGCAGCCAGCCGCCTTGTGGCCCGGTTGACCGCAGCGATAGCAGGCATCGCTGCGGTCCACCTCGGCGGTGCATTTGCTCCGTACGTGCCCCGAATCGAGGCACCGGTAGCACCGCAGGGGTCTGGCCTCAAGGAGCCTGACCCGGGCCGACACCCACCCCACCAGAAGCCGCCCGCCGGAGGCGACCTTCTTGGCCGCCGAAACAGGGCAGCGCACCCACGCCGTGCCGGGGCTGTCCGAGGAGAAGCGGCGGATCTCCCCGCACTTGACCTGCTCGGGGGGGCATTCCCCGTAGCGGGCCACCGCGGCCGCCACCTCCTCCGGGGACACCGCGTCGTCCAGCTCGCTAATGCGCAGGTCTGCGCACTTCACGGGCCTGGAGACGCGGACCAGCTCCGCGGGAAGGATCTCCCGCAGCTTGCCCGCCAGCAGGTCAGCCTTCCCGCCGCTGTCAGCCCCGGGGATCTCGAGCATGCGAGCCCCCGTCACGGCGGTGCGGAATCGGAGACCCTTCAGGCCTAAGCCTTCGAGGTCGATCCTCCGCTTCGCACCGTCGAGCACGTCCTTGTACGACAGCTCCTTGCCCTCCACCGTGGCGCCCGGCTGGATGGTGATAGACACCGCAGCCGAGCGCGGGGCGCGGAGCTTCGCCGCCGGGTTCCTCTTGGACGGGGGCTTGTCCGCCGGTGCGCTGCCCTTTTTCCTTCCCCTCTTGCTCCGCTTGCCCCGCTTGGCAGCCGTGCTCCACTGCTCGGCCGCCGTCGGGGGCTTCGGAGCGCCAGGGGTCGGCGCTGCCACCTCCAAGTATGACTTGGGAGGCGTTTTCCCCTTCTTCCCGGCCGCGGGAGCGGGAGCGGGAGGCGCTTTCCCCTTCTTCCCGGCCGCGGGAGCGGGAGCGGGAGGCGCAGCCTCAGCCCTTGTCGCGTCAGCGGCCAAAGGCGGCCGGAGGCGCGGCTTGGGAGCGGGAGGCGCAGCCTGAGCCCTTGCCCTGTCGGCGGCCAAAGGCGGCCGGAGGCGTGGCTCGGGAGGGAGCCGCATCTCGAGTGCCTCGAGCCTTGCGTTCACCATGGTCCCCACTTCCACCATGATAGAACGCTTCAGCGAGGCGGAGTCGTCGAGATCGGCTCCACTCGGCTCGGCAGGCCGAACGAGGCTCGCCCGCAATTCCGCCATCTCCTTGCGGAGTTCGGCGACCTCGCTTTGCAGGCGAGCATTGGCCCTTTCGAGCCGAGACGTCTCGTCAGTAGCGGAGCGCCCTGCGAGCTCCGCCACCACCTCCAACAGACTTGCAGAGGCCTCCTTGAGGTCCCTCTGCAGCGTGCCCTTCAGGTTGCGCGACTTCGTCGCGACAGCCTGAATGAGGAGCACGCTGTCCTCCGCCTTTTTCCGAAGCTCCAGGGTCGTCGGTCCGTCTTCGCCGCGCGACTGCGACGACGAGTCGGACAGACGACATCTCGACCGAGATCGAGACCGAGATCGGAGGTCTCGGGCCATCTCGGCCACCTCCCTCTCTGCCTGGAGCTTCTCCTCCTCCCTTTGGACCTTCAAGTACGCCAGCTTCGCCTTGGCTAGGCCGACGTACTCGCCGGTCGTGGGCGGTCGCCCTCTCCCGCGTCTTGCAGGCACCGGAGTGGGAGCTTTCTTTTTAGAAAGCTCGACCATCTCCGATGCCTCCACCTCGTCCCCTTTCAGGGGCCGCTTCCGCGCACTGCGCCAGAAGCGTCCCGCCGTGTCGTCACCGGACGACACCGACACCAGGGTCACGTCCGAGGAGTCAGACTCCTCCGCCGCGATCTCCTGGGTCTCCTCGTCATTCGTCGTCCTATCCGTGTGCAATTCGGTGTCCATGTTTCGTGCGTTGTTGTCGTCGGGTGTTTGGAAAGCATGTGCCCCCCCCAGATACGCGGGGCAGACCTTACCCAAAGTGGGCTCGGTGAGGGGTTCTCCGGCATCGGAGATGCCGGTACCCTCCTGGGGTCGTTTTTCGTTATGCAGACTTTCCATGGTTTTTCTTTTTATGCGCGGGGTGAGATCCCCTACTCCTCGGGATTGGGTTCCCCCCAACCATACATCCCATCGGCGAAGTCGAACCTTAGGATTTGGGTAATTTTTGATGAGGTTGTCTTCCTCGCGGCCCCCACCGAAGTGGCGGCCCTCACCCCTGACGCCTACGGGTCAGGGAGCGAGTTGGCCGACGGTGGCCTAAGCCCTGCTGCCAGTCTAGCGACCGACAGCCCGTCGCCCCAGCCTTGGGGTGGGTAAACCACATGGGTCTATCCCACCCTGGTCCCGTCCACAGCGTCCTCTGCTAAAGCAGAGGGACACGTGGAGAGACCCCACCACGTGGTCTCATCCACACTATCCTCTGCCTGGGCAGAGGGATACGTGGAGAGACCCCACCACATGGTCTCATCCACAGTGCCCTCCGCTAAAGCAGAGGGACACGTGGAGAGACCCCACCCCATGGTCTCATCCGCACTACCCTCTGCTTGAGCAGAGGGACGCGTGGAGAGACCCCAACTTTGGGTAATTTTTTAGAGAGGTTTTCTTCCTCGCGGCCCCCACCGAAGTGGCGGCCCTCACCCCTGACGCCTACGGGTCAGGGAGCGAGTTGGGCCGACGGTGGCCTAAGCCATGCTGCCGTGACCGACAGCCCGTCGCCCCCGCCTTTGGGTGGGTGAACCTCAAGGGTCCTTCCCACCCTGGTCTCATCCACTGTGCCCTCTGATAAGTCAGAGGGACACGTGGAGAGACCCCACCCGTTGGTCTCATCCGCAGAGAGATACCAACTGTGAGCCGCTCTTGGTCTGGCCCCTCCTTCCAAGCCTGTCCGTTATGGGAAGCCCTGTACGGCATAGCCTTGGAGATCATCGGGACACGCAAGCCCCCCCACCACGACAAGGTGGCGGCCCCCGGGGGGGAACCTAACCTTTTTTTTTTTTTTTTTTTTTTTTTGTTTTTTTTTTTTTTGTTTCGGGGGGAAAATGCATTACGCATACCACCCGGGCGCAGGGGGTACCCGAGTGGTTATGTGGGACTCCCGTATAGGCTAATGAGACCCACGGTATACCCACTAAAAACCCCCCCATCTTCCACCTCGCCGCCTTGTGACGGGGTTACGGGAACGCTTCCGCACACATCCGCGACCCCGCCGGCGGCAGCCGCCCACAAGCGGCTCCATCCCGGAAGCCCGAAGGCCCTCCACGATGGGCGCACCAGATGGTAATGTGCGCCTCCCTCCTCGGCCTCCACCAGTACCGTAGCAGACTCCCCCCGAGTCTGCTACTAGGAGGCCATGGGTACCAGATAACTGGTACCCGGTGGAAGATCAGGTCTGTGGTTCTTCCACCGACCACACCTCGGCCGCAGAGGATAGGGCAAGCGGCGCACCGCAATACCGACATGCCTCTTCCTCTGCGGCCCCACCAGTGCCGTTTCGACGGAACGGCCCCGCCAGCTCGCAGGGGGTAGGGAGAGTGGCGCACCGTAATACCAACACGCCTCTCCCCCTGCGATCCCTCCACGGCCGCAGAAGATAGGGAGAACCTCCTCTTCTTCTGCGGTCCCACCTCCAAGCGCATCCGCAGCGGACTTGTGCAGTCCACCGGGAGCGCCCTCCTCGGGCCAGCCGGCGACCCAAACAGGCCGGCCCTGGTTGCCTCTTAGCTTCACCGTGGGTGACCAGTCCACGGTTACTAAGCCCCCCCGCCACGACAAGGCGGGCAACCCCCGGGGGGGGGGGAACCTAACCTAACCTAACCTAACCTAACCTAACCTAACCTAACCAGTTATGGAGTTGCAGTATAGCGTGTGGTGATGTGTAGGCGGTGCGCGAGCAATAAAGTTAACTCCCGAAATCAAGTTAATCGTTTATTCACAAAGCACAATAGAATAAGTTATAACAAGCACTACACAAGAAAGTACAACACGAGAAATATCCATATAACATAGAAGGAGTGAAGAGTGATAGGCATAGAACGACGTACAGACACAGGAAACAATTAGCAACATATAACAATAGCTTAGGGCGTAGCGAAAGCACTAAGGTAGCCGAGCGTTCGAGCGACACGGGATAGCGCGATGCGTGTGGAAGGCAAATCATGCAAATAATTTTAAGAATGATTCGTTTAAATTCAATACCAGCAACAACATTATCTACACGCTCATCAGCCCCATAATCATAGAAAACTTCACAAAATCACCTGTATGATCAAACTATGCGTGAAGACGGTTGTGACGACACTCATTCTTCCATCACCTAATCTAGCACCGCTCACGCTGCAGACAGGTCCTGGGTCTCTTGGTTTCTTGTGGCTGGCGTGGTAGATCATTATTCCATGTGTCATCGATTTTCCGCAACTGAAAAATAAGTAAGGTTAATTTCACTCGTATGATATCAGGTATCACATTTGATGCCAGACTAGGGCTACTTATCTGCGATCCGTAGTCCGTCAACATGTTCCTCGAAGAAATTTTTGTCGTCACCTCATATTTAAAAATCGACATTCGCGTTTCAGCACATCGTACTCCGAAAGGTCTACATATTGGATGGCTTCGTTTGTATGAACTCTCACATCACCACATTTCGCATTATCCACACCGATTATAATAATATTATAAACTTCGACGATTCTCATTTTATTGCGTTTTGGATTGTTTAATTTTTCATTGCAAAATTTTCTTCAAATGTCACCCGAGCTAGTGTCATTCCTCATTTATTTTCCGACTTTGTGGGCAAGTTTTTTACAACACCGATTATTACTCCGAGAAAACAGTAACATTTGTTCCATCTTCCATGTTCTATCATCAAATTTATAATTACTGGATGGCTGCTGTAAGCGTGGATAGGGCCGCTCCTGATGAAGCAGAAGGGGTATTCTACGGTGTTGGTTATCCAATAATATTCCTTTTACTTTGCACCATGATATATTTCCAATTCTCCTAACGTTCACATCAATAATTCCAAGTACTTCAACACAACTTGATCATCCGTTCTATCTTATTGACAATTCCTGCATCTTAAGGGAATTGGCTCGCTCAAATCTCAAAAACACTGTAAGTTTGAAGAAGATTGCAGATGAATCCTTTTGTGCGATTTCCATATAAAAAATATATGGTATACTGAAGGTCATCACAATGATATTGTATTGTTTAAAATTTTAATAACCTCTCCCAAATATTGGGAAAAAAATTTGTTAAATAGGTCCTTCTTCAACATAAATTGTAAATGTTCTCTGTAACGGATATATAGTTCGGCATGAATTTTGTACTAAAAAATATGTAATGACGTGTTTCACAATTTGTATTGTTGTTTTTTTCTTAATTCTTTTAATATTTTTAAATAATGAATAAAAACCCAAAACTTCAACAGTACCCCGCTGGAGCGCCCCCGCTAAGCCCTGCGTCGCGTGCTCGGGAGTCTCGGAACGCGATTCATCAGTGTCTTGATGACTCTTGTGACGGGTGGATTGTACGCGCGTTATTTTTTCCAAATAAAAACTAAAACTTCACGTTTTGAATTTTTTTTGAATGAAGTCATATTGTAAATAGTACAAATATAAATATTTCGTAAAAGAACAATAGAAATTAAGTTTGTAAATATATCTAAAGTAGATTATAATTTCGTTTAGTTTATTGACCCTATCATAGAGTAAGACTGACTGTGGCTAAATATGAATAAATGTAAAGTGAAACGTGACTGAGGTCTCCAAAACTATTTATAAGTATATTGAGTACAGTATTTTTAGTGTGTTTATTTTTTGAACGTTTTAGCTATCTTGAGAATTTCGTTTGACGGCGGATGGAGACCTAAATGATGATGGACTCCGAAGGTGGGTAAAGGATCTCAGTGACGGCACTACGTAGAACCATCGTGTTTGGACTCATTTGAAAGGTCTCATTAAGACCTTGGTGACTTATGATGTCACCTACCTGATGGTGGACTCCGAAGGTGGGTAAAGGATCTCAGTGACGGCACTACGTAGAACCATCGTGTTTGGACTCATTTGAAAGCTCTCATTAAGACCTTGGTGACTGATGATGTCACCTACCTGATGGTGGTCTCCGAAGGTGGGTAAAGGATCTCAGTGACGGCACTAGATAGAACCATCGTGTTTGGATTCATTTGAAAGGTCTCATTAAGACCTTGGTGATTGATGATGTCACCTACCTGATGGTGGACTCCGAAGGTGGGTAAAGGATCTCAGTGACGGCACTACGTAGAACCATCGTGTTTGGATTCATTTGAAAGGTCTCATGGAGATCTTGGTAACTAATGATGTCACCTACCTGATGGTGGACTCCGAAGGTGGGTAAAGGATCTCAGTGACGGCACTACGTAGAACCATCGTGTTTGGACTCATTTGAAAGCTCTCATTAAGACCTTGGTGACTGATAATGTCACCTACCTGATGGTGGTCTCCGAAGGTGGGTAAAGGATCTCAGTGACGGCACTAGATAGAACCATCGTGTTTGGACTCATTTGAAAGCTCTCATTAAGACCTTGGTGACTGATGATGTAACCTACCTGATGGTGGACTCCGAAGGTGGGTAAAGGATCTCAGTGACGACACTACGTAGAACCATCGTGTTTGGATTCATTTGAAAGGTCTCATGGAGACCTTGGTAACTAATGATGTCACCTACCTGATGGTGGACTCCGAAGGTGGGTAAAGGATCTCAGTGACGGCACTACGTAGAACCATCGTGTTTGGACTCATTTGAAAGCTCTCATTAAGACCTTGGTGACTGATGATGTCACCTACCTGATGGTGGTCTCCGAAGGTGGGTAAAGGATCTCAGTGACGGCACTAGATAGAACCATCGTGTTTGGATTCATTTGAAAGGTCTCATTAAGACCTTGGTGACTGATGATGTCACCTACCTGATGGTGGACTCCGAAGGTGGGTAAAGGATCTCAGTGACGGCACTACGTAGAACCATCGTGTTTGGATTCATTTGAAAGGTCTCATGGAGATCTTGGTAACTAATGATGTCACCTACCTGATGGTGGACTCCGAAGGTGGGTAAAGGATCTCAGTGACGGCACTACGTAGAACCATCGTGTTTGGACTCATTTGAAAGCTCTCATTAAGACCTTGGTGACTGATGATGTCACCTACCTGATGGTGGACTCCGAAGGTGGGTAAAGGATCTCAGTGACGGCACTAGATAGAACCATCGTGTTTGGATTCATTTGAAAGGTCTCATTCAGACCTTGGTGACTGATGATGTCACCTACCTGATGGTGGACTCCGAAGGTGGGTAAAGGATCTCAGTGACGGCACTACGTAGAACCATCGTGTTTGGATTCATTTGAAAGGTCTCATGGAGACCTTGGTAACTAATGATGTCACCTACCTGATGGTGGACTCCGAAGGTGGGTAAAGGATCTCAGTGATGGCACTACGTAGAACCATCGTGTTTGGATTCATTTGAAAGGTCTCATGGAGACCTTGGTAACTAATGATGTCACCTACCTGATGGTGGGCTCCGAAGGTGGGTAAAGGATCTCAGTGACGGCACTACGTAGAACCATCGTGTTTGGACTCATTTGAAAGCTCTCATTAAGACCTTGGTGACTGATGATGTCACCTACCTGATGGTGAACTCCGAAGGTGGTTAAAGGATCTCAGTGACGGCACTAGATAGAACCATCGTGTTTGGATTCATTTGAAAGGTCTCATGGAGACCTTGGTAACTAATGATGTCACCTACCTGATGGTGGACTCCGAAGGTGGGTAAAGGATCTCAGTGACGGCACTACGTAGAACCATCGTGTTTGGACTCATTTGAAAGCTCTCATTAAGACCTTGGTGACTGATGATGTCACCTACCTGATGGTGGACTCCGAAGGTGGGTAAAGGATCTCAGTGACGGCACTACGTAGAACCATCGTGTTTGGATTCATTTGAAAGGTCTCATAGAGACCTTGGTGATTAATGATGTCACCTACCAGATGGTGGACTCCGAAGGTGGGTAAAGGATCTCATTGAAGTATTTAGTGTATGGCTTATTACTGACTGTAGCAGCAAAAACATTACCTTCGCTCACTTAAGTTATTATGTTTCAGGCAGTTCAGGAACCAGCAAAACTCAGAATTGCAAAATCAGGAACTTCAGTCGTTAACAGAAACATATGATCTGCCTGGGATGGAAGTTGATGAGGGGGCAGAGCAAATTTTGCCGGTAACTTAGTCTGTTTACTTACACTGTGGTATTTTTTAGATACTACATAGTTTCCCTAGCTAATTTAATTTTACTTTGCATTGTTTGTTTGTTTTAGGTTGAACAAGATGAAGAACATTTACAAGATTTGATTAATGAAGAAGAATCACAAGCAGAAATAAAAAATATATCTGGAAGACGAGTTATAGATCTAACTTACTTTTTTCCAAAATACAAGAAATAGGCGGCCATGGTGCTTTGAAAGTTTGAATTACATGTCCCTGTGACTAAAATTTTTGTCTTTTTTACATAAAACTTGGAACCCATTTAGATCTCAATACATTTTTTTTTTAACTTGGCTCTCATTTCACATTTATGTTTTTGATAAGATATCATTACTTTTTGTCTTGAAATTATTAGTGTTTATAGATAATGAATATACCTATTGTTATTTGTAAAATTACTCTACACAGTGGAACCGTTAATTCACTTGTTTCACTAATTATCAATAACTTTCAGTTTTTAGATTTTTTCCTTTAGATACGCCTCATAGTCTACCTTGATGCCAAATATCTAGTTTCTAGACCATCTGGAAGTAGGTTATGTTTTTGATCCTATGTCAGTGACTCAGTCACCAAAATGCGGATTTTTAAATGTTAATGTATCAAAAACAATTTTAGCCACATTTATGAAATTTTAAATAAGCTAACGTAAACGCTCCTATTACCGCCAGTTTAAGCTGACTATGGATGAACTTCAGAAAATTAGATATACGCCGTTATGCTAGGACAGGCGTTTTAATTTAATTTAAAGTATATTATGTAGTTTTAACTGTAAGTCCGTGAAGCGCTCAATAGAAGGAATAAGACACATATGTAAGTCGGCGGATGTGTTAGCATTACAGGAGACTTGGTTGCTTCCTCACGACCTTCCCCTGCTTTGCTCCATACACAGTGACTTTGGTAGCACTGGTACGAGTGCAGTGGATACATCATCTGGTATCCTGACTGGAAGACCGCACGGAGGAGTGGCCATCTTATGGAGAAAAAGTGCGTTTCAAAAAGTGTCTGTGATACAATGTGATAATCCACGTATTAGTGTTATTAAAGTGTGTCTGAACAAAAAATCGCTTCTCATATTTAGTGTATATATGCCAGTTAACGATATTGACAACTTACCGATGTTTACGGAGTGTCTTAGTATGATAAGTGCGATAATAGACGAATATAGAGACTGTGAGTCTGTGTATATATTAGGTGACTTCAACGCACACCCAAACGAGCTCTTCTGCAATGAGCTACTTAGTTTTTGTACAGAACATAACCTGTCATGTGCTGATATAATTATGTTGGGGTTTGACTCAGGTACGTACACATTTACAAGTGATGCGCATGGATGCAGGAGATGGTTGGATCATTGCATTGTAACTAAAGCTGCACAGAGTACGATTAGTAAAGTTTGGGTACAACATGATGTGTACTGGTCCGACCATCATCCCCTGTACTTGGAGTGTGACTTAGATAATATACCAATAAAGTATGATGGCGATTCGAAAAAGCTAACTGAGCATGTGGGAGTGATTTGGGGCGAGAGGAATACAGAACAAATAATTTCATACCAAAAATACTGTAACGAACATCTCAGTAACATAAGTATCCCCATGGAACTCAGAATGTGTATAAATAAAGCTTGTTCGATTCGACATCACTCTGAGCTCATCGATAATTTGTACACAGAAACGATGGCAGTATTGACTACAGCCGCTAAAATGTCATGTAAACGTGGTAATCGTAGAAAAGGTGGGTGCATCGCTGGTTGGAATAAGTATGTAGCTGATGCTCACGGGGCCGCTAGAGCTGCGTTTCAAGTGTGGGTGCTAGACGGTAAGCCGTGTAAAGGACGTGCATACAAAGACATGTGCGATAGTAGGCGCGAATTTAAGGCGAGGCTTAAATGGTGCCAGGATAATCAGGAAAGGATTAAGATGGATATACTGGCAACAAAGCATTCTTCGGGAGATTTTAAGGGTTTTTGGAAGCACACTAGTAAACTGAACCCCAGTCCTGGTGTACCTGTGAGCGTCGGAGGTGAGAGTGACCGAAAAAGCATTGCCAATAGTTTTAAAGATCATTTTGTAGTGAAATCTATCCTACGTCCATCATCGTCTGGGGAGCGCGATTGTGTGACCGATATAGCAGCACGCAGATCTGAAATAATAGTAAATGAAGACGAAGTTCATACAATCATTAAGTGCATGCAAAGAGGGAAATCTCCGGGGTATGACGGCCTTAGTATCGAGCACTTTAGACATGCTGGACCGCACATGTCACGTATTTTGGCAATGCTTTTTAACCTCTGTCTACGTCACTCCTACCTACCAGAACAGTTAACCAAGACAGTAGTTGTTCCCATCTTGAAGAATAGGACTGGAGATGTGTCTGACAGAGCCAACTACAGGCCCATCTCACTTGCCACGACTACGGCCAAAATACTTGATAGTGTACTTAATAAACGTCTCGTTGGTACGGTTCATTTAAAAGATGCGCAATTCGGGTTTAGGCCCGGTTTGTCTACTGAGAGTGCTATTCTAGCGCTTAAGTACACTGTCAGGTATTACACAGACAGGAAAACACCCGTATATGCCTGCTTCCTGGACCTGTCCAAGGCCTTTGATCTAGTGGCCTATGACAGGCTATGGGAAAAGCTACAGCTCGCCGGTATACCAGAGGAATGCACAGAGCTTCTTAAGTACTGGTACCTAAATCAGGTAAACCAAGTGAGGTGGGCTGACACGCTATCTGATGCTTACAGGTTGGAATGTGGTGTGAGACAGGGGGGAATAACATCTCCAGTCCTGTTTAATTTATATATGAATGACCTGATTGAGGAACTCAGCAGTACCCATGTCGGATGCCACATTGACGGCGTGTGTGTCAACAACATCAGTTATGCAGATGACATGGTGCTGCTGGCTCCCTCAGTCAAAGCGCTGAGAAAACTTGTAAGTGTGTGCGAAACCTACGCGCGGGAACACGGCCTCAGATACAACTCAAATAAGAGCGAGGTACTCGTATTCAATACGGGAAAGCATAAAATAGTAAACGTGCCCCCGGTGGTACTTGAGGGTTGTGCATTAAAAGTGGTGGGCACGTTTAAGTATCTGGGCCACATTGTAACGTCTGACTTGAGGGATGATCCAGATGTAGAACGGGAACGCAGGGCGTTGGCGGTGAGGGGCAACATGCTGGCTCGTAGGTTTGCTCGTTGTAGTAAGGAAGTGAAAATCACTTTGTTTCGGGCTTACTGCCAGTCCTTCTACTCGAGCGGCCTGTGGGTCAGCTACACGCAGCGCGCCTACAACGTCCTGCGGGTCCAGTACAACAACGTCTTCAGGATGCTGTTGCGGTTGCCGCCGCGCTGTAGCGCGTCGGGTATGTTTGCAGCGGCGCGGGTTGACGATTTTTTCGCCGTGAGACGGAAAAAGGCCGCCTCCATACTCCGTAGGTTGCAGGAGAGCTCCAACAGTATCCTGAAGATGGTGGCATCTCGCCTGGATTGTCCCTTGCAACACTTCATGACTAAGGTTGCGACTGGATTTAATTGAAATTTCGGTGTAATTATTATTGTTATTATTATTATTATTATTAATTTATTATTATTTTGCCAATTAATTTGTTTCATAATGATGATAAATGTGTGATTATTGTATTGATTTTATGTCTACTAATACTAGCTTTTAAGACAAGCCTACTAACAAAATATGGATTTTAAATCTGAAATAAATGATTATTATTATTATTATTATTATTATTATTAATTTATTCTGTATCATAATTAAATATTCTATGACATTCAGTACTTAAATTTAGTATTAAATGACACAATATTTAATAAATAATAATTTAATCTGAAATAGCGGCTGCTTCTATTACCGACCGATGGGATGATGTTGTTTCTATTACCGTTTTTCATGTTTCTATTACCGACCACTGAAAAAGGAACACATTCTCCATACTATTAAATAATAAAAAACAAAATAAATATTTATTAAGTTGGTATAAAATATTTGAGATCAATAATTACAATTAAAAACTGAGCTTTCTTCTTAATAATGTAGTTAAAGTACATATTATTAAAAACACTCTGAAATTTTATAAGATGGAGGTTAATATCTTGAAACAAGGTTTAGTTATTCCAATCCGTTGGAGTTACACATTTTGCCATCAAATTGCATCATCAGACCCTGAGATAGTCTATGATGTAGGTACTAGTTTTGCAAAAATAAAGTTATTGGCAAAAAATTTCTTAAAAACGGTTCCGATTCTCCTATTCAAGAGTTACACATTTTGTCTCCAAGGGACATCATCAGACCATAGAATGGTCAATGATGTACTGATTTTGCTGCAACAAAATATACCTTTTAACATGGTTCAATTATTCCAATCTGTTGAGGAGTTACATATTTCGTCTCCAATTCACATCATTACACCCTGAGATGTCAACGAACCGTTGAGGTGTTCCACTCTATATGTCCAGAACCCATCATAAGATCCTCACCATGATGTTAATGAGACCACCCTGAAGAAATCCCGTATTTAATACCGTTTAAACCATCCAAATTGGTCGAACATATAAAGAAAAAAAAAAACATATACGATGAATTGATAACCTCCTCCTTTTTTGAAGTCGGTTAAAAACTTGTGTGGCCTATAGAACATTTATGAACACAGGAACTTATAGCAGGCTTATCAGCATTTTAACTACAGTACGCTACATACTCGTACCTACAATAAGAGACTTTTATAAATAAGACCGTATGGGTCGGTAATAGAATTAAGTATGAAGATTCTATTACCGACAAAAAAAGAAACAATAATAGGCAAAAATCCATAAGACAAAATATATGGCGTTAATTGATCCAATTTGTAATACACTCTTTAGAATCAAACAAGTTAAAAAAAAACGTAAAATTATGTATTAAAAGAAATAAAAGCTAAAATACCAACTATTGTAAAACATCTAATACCGCCATGGGGCGTTAATAGAAGCGACTTATAAAAATTATGTTTCTATTACCGCTCCAATGTAAAATTCGATTTAAACGACAAGCCATGGCCAGAATGGTAGTATTAGATGTTAATCTAAAAAACCAATGTATTATTTATTATAGTTACATATTTACATGCACGTATACACATTTTATTTGTGTTAATTTCTCTTAAGTAATAACGAGGTGTTCTTATGTAGCTGGGAGCACAACACTATGACACAAAAGTCCGTTGCGGCCGCGTCTCAATTATTGGCTATTTACTCTGTTTGCTGATTATGTACGCACACAAACTTTATTATTTTTGTTTCTCAATATACAAACCTAAAATATTTTTAGGCTACAACTTTCATGGAATCTATAACATGCCTTAAAATAGTGATTAAAAAAACTGGCGGTAATAGGATACAAATTTTGGGAGGCGGTAATAGGCGCGTTTACGTTAAGGGGTTTTAATAAATGTGTCAAATTTCATGTATTATTTAGGTGAAATAGGTCTCGAGTTATGAAGGGGTCAAAAGTAACTCGAAATTATTCGTATAATATTACAAATTATAATAAAATTATAAAAATTTGCTAGTTTCTGATTTATTCCTTTGTATTCACTCAACTACCTATCTGGAAGCCAAATTTTAACTTTCTAGGTCATCTGGAACTAGTTTTGAGTTTTGAGCACACATAACCTTATTTCCTATAGAATTAATTAATTATTGTAATTTAGGAACAATCACAAAGGGCCATCCATAAATTACGTCACACGTTAGCGGGAAGGGGGGTTCGATGTAGCGTGACATTGTGTGACAAGGGATGGGAGAGGATCCTAAATGTTGTGACGTCACATTTCAAAATCGAATATTTGGTATATATATGTATATGTATAGGTGAATATTAAAAAACAATTAATGGAAATAAAACTTATTTTGGAACTTAATTCGTAATATGTGACGTCACACTAGAGGGGGGAGGGTCTCACAAATGTGACCAGCTGTGACAAGGAGAGGGGGAGGGGTCAGAAAGTCATGAAATTAGTGTGACGTAATTTATGGATGGCCCCCCAATGGCAACATTAAAACAAAGTCATCAACTAGGTCATCCTAAGTATTTCCGTTACTGAGATCCTATAAGCACATACCTGGTCATCATCAGACCTTCAGAATGTTTCATGTAGTAGCACCCGTGCTCAATTAGATAAATGTTAAACGCTAGGTCATCCTAAGTACTTTCGTTACTGAGAACCGATAAGCACTTACCTGGTCATCATCAGACCTTCAGAATGTTTCATGTAGTAGCACCCGTGCTCAATTACATAAATGTTGAAAGCTAGGTCATCCTAAGTACTTCCGTTACTGAGAACCGATAAGCACTTACCTGGTCATCATCAGACCTTCAGAATGTTTCATGTAGTAGCACCCGTGCTCAATTACATAAATGTTGAAAGCTAGGTCATCCTAAGTACTTCCGTTACTGAGAACCGATAAGCACTTACCTGGTCATCATCAGACCTTCAGAATTTTTCATGTAGTAGCACCTGTGCTCAATTAGATAAATGTTGAAAGCTAGGTCATCCTTACTATTTCTGTTACTGAGAACCGATAAGCAATTACCTGGTCATCATTAGACCTTCAGAATGTTTCATGTAGTAGCACCCGTGCTCAATTAGATAAATGTTGAAAGCTAGGTCATCCTAAGTACTTCCGTTACTGAGAACCGATAAGCACTTATCTGGTCATCTTCAGACCTTCAGAATATTTCATGTAGTAGCACCTGTGCTCAATTAGATAAATGTTGAAAGCTAGGTCATCCTAACTATTTCTGTTACTGAAAACCGATAAGCACTTACCTGGTCATCATCAGACCTTCAGAATGTTTCATGTAGTAGCACCCGTGCTCAATTAGATAAATGTTGAAAGCTATGTCATCCTAAGTACTTCCGTTACTGAGAACCGATAAGCACTTACCTGGTCATCATCAGACCTTCAGAATGTTTCATGTAGTAGCACCCGTGCTCAATTAGATAAATGTTGAAAGCTAGGTTATCCTAACTATTTCTGTTACTGAGAACCGATAAGCAATTACCTGGTCATCATCAGACCTTCAGAATGTTTCATGTAGTAGAACCCGTGCTCAATTAGATAAATGTTGAAAGCTAGGTCATCCTAAGTACTTCCGTTACTGAGAACCGATAAGCACTTACCTGGTCATCATCAGACCTTCAGAATGTTTCATGCAGTAGCACCCGTGCTCAATTAGATAAATGTTGAAAGCTAGGTCATCCTAACTATTCCCGTTACTGAAAACTGATCAGTACCTACCTGGTCATCATCAGACTTCAGAATGTATGTAGAATGAAAGCTACATAATATGTCAGTAGGCAGTTCAAAATAAATAAATTATTATCAAGTAGGCAGATACTTACTCGTACATGACTACAAAAACTATAGGAACAAATGTATTCGAAGATCTCTCAGAGAGCGAATATAAATAGGTAAAAACGATGACAACTCTGTGCCACATTTTTTTCTTGCTTTATCTTCAGTTGGTTTTATTGTAGTATGGTCGTTGGTCGGTAGATGGCGCTTAGTTAAAAAATACTAGTAGAGGGACCAAATCTTCAAGGTCATCGGGCAAGGCAATTAATATGACATGTCGTTTCTTATATGCCAACCTCTGCATCGGACAGGCGTTGTAGAATAAAGAGGTCCGTCCCTGGACCTTCACTGGAGATTCGTGGCCTCACCGACATATATTTTAATTTACTGATAGTGTCAACATCCCTAATAATTTGCGAAAAAAAAAAAAAAATTAAAAATATTGACCATTGATATCTAGGTACATTTAAATATCATACTATCGATATATCGTCCAAAAAATATTAGTAATAAATATCGATATTTCTAAATAATAATATCGATATTTCGATATATCGATATTTTATAAACAGTCCTACTAGACGGCAGGCTAGAAAGGTTATGCGTCAGTATAACAATCACGAAGAAACTTAAATTAATACATTGAAATAATGTTATTAAATTAATACGTGTAGGGAAACCTTTGTATCCCTTTTTAAGAACAATGCAGACACGTAGGAGTCTGAGGTTTGGTATAGTTACAGATAACACGGATAAGGTGCAGAAATCTAAACTTTTTCTAAAATACCTATATGTTAAAAACATTGAAGTGTAATGTGATAGAATAGACATCTCGATCAAAATGTGTGCTGCCGCCGGGAGGTTCTATTTTCAAAATTGGGCCCCCGTTCTCCTTTCAAAATCGAACGAATGACGAATCCATTGGCAATTGAAGCCGCGCGGCATGAATTCATTGGAACATACATTGTGTTCGCGGTGTCCATTCTATACGCTAGTAATAATACTTCAATGGTTAAAAAAACGTTTAAAAGAAAATAGTACTTAATTTAATCCAACAGTAAAAATGGCAACGTGAAAAATATCTTTGGTGAAATCACCTTAATCTAACCCTTTGACCAGTGTTGCCAGATATTTTTTTCTCGAATAGCCTTGCCGGAGTGCGCGTGTAGCCCCGAGCGAGATAGGGTTCGAACTTCGAAGTATAGGAGCTAAAAAAAAAAGGTCATCGGCAGTCAATTTCATATCACTTTGTTGAGAAATCCAAGCCCAATGACCTTTTTTTTCTTGTTTTAGTCCGAGCGCTGAAATATAGCCCCGCGGCTACACGTAGCCAAGGGGTAAAATATGATAGCCGCTCGGTAACGGAAATAGCCCCATTGGCGCTTAATAGCCCCATCTGGCAACACTGCCTTTGACAGTTTTGATACCAAAGATTAAATATTTGTAATTTGACAGTTTTGACTCAAAACTTTTGACACATTCAAACACGATCCTTGAATGTCCTTACCAATGTTACCAGGTACACGGTAATTACCGTAGATGCACGGTATTTTTGGCTAAACTACGGTCTACAGTAATGTTTCACTACCGTGTACTTTTCTACGGTATTGTTAATTATGAATTACCTTGACAGTCAATATATAAATAATTATTCAGAAGGATTAATTTTATTAAAAAAAGATACGTAAAACGAAACGAAAATCCAATTTGTGGGTTTTCCACCTAAATTTGGGGGTAAGTTAGAAAGAAAGAAAGAAAGAAAGAACATTTATTCCATCATAAGGATAGCAACAACGTTAAATAATACAATTTGTAATAAAGTTTATTTGTTTGAAGTTAGATGAAGATGTGTATTTTTAGGGGCTCACTAGAGCTACAATTTTTTGACGCATGTTTCAAGAGTTACCTTTTTTTAGAGGAATTTTCTAGTGGGATTTTTTTTGTAATGTATTTAGAAGATCATTGATTGGATTGATGAATTAATTCAATTTATCCTGGTGAGCTTCTTTTTACTTATACTTACATAAATCAATTTTATTACTGCTTAGACATAGTGTTATGGGGATAGAGGGGAATTTCGAGATGACGCTGGGGGGGAAAAATGACTGCAGCCATATACGAGAAAGAGGTTGTTATTTTAGATAATTGAATTTTAAATAAAAAATATCGAAAAATTTTCTCTTTATTTTGCACGGTAATTTACATGGTATTTTTTAAATCTATACACGGTAATTTGGATCTGAAACACGGTATTTCTAACCTGTCAACAGTGTCAACACGGTATATAGTGTATAATTTTAATCTGGTAACACTGGTCCTTACTAAAACGAGACTTTGTATTTTTTAATTTTTTAATAAAAACAGTCAATAAAATAAAATTAACTAATTGAAGAAGTATTGAATGAATTTGAATGTATAAAACGTATTTTGAGATGTGAGACATTTAATGATGGTTGGAAATACTAAAAGAAATTGAAGATAAAAATCTTTCTCAATTTATTCAGGGTAAATACCATGTTTATTTCTATTCTAATTGAATTAATTTAACTACCCGGGAATAGGAGCTAAATAAACAAAATGATGCGTGATAGAAAACATTGTTTAATGGAGTAAAAAATACAGAATAGCTGTGTTAAATTGTACAAAATGTGATATAAGTCTGACAGCAGTGTTACTAATTTGAAGCTGGCTGCATTCCTAATGCATCACATTCACACCCCTCTGGCAAGAACAAAACATTATGATATATTTTGATTGATTTACTTCTGGACAAAAGGCATTTAAGCATGTTGTAATACACAAACTATTTGTTATTAACTTCAAACCAAGTTGAAGTATCAGAAGCATAATATAATTTAATGCTTTATTGTGTAGATGCATCTCCCTGAATGTAAACACGGCAGCGACTCATTATCATTTACCTAATTCTGATATTCTAGAGCTACCTGAATATCACAATGTGCCGAGAATAAAATCAACTTAGTCCATTTTCACATTGCAATTTACAAAATCACTATATGCAGAGTTGTTATTACAGCTCAAAAAATTAACAAAACAAAAATGATAAGAACATTGGATATGTCTAAAATCTATTGTTACACTGCCTGTTTATAAATTAATTTTAAAAAATGTAGGTTTTTATTTTTACAGATTATGTCTATTTAAGATAAGATTCAAATAACAAATTTAGACATTGTACAAGTAAGATGTACAGTAAAGACATGTAAATTCATAACAGGCAGATATGCCAACCGTGATGAGGCAATGAAAGAAGAAAAAAAATTAAAATGTGTGCAATTCACGCGAAGTAGAAGTGAAACCTTCAAAAATTTTGTTTTCAAGATAATGAGACGAATGTAAAATTTCGTGGAAGATGATAATAATTGTAGGTTTTAGTGATGAACATAGTGATGCAAAGTTAGATAATTATTTTACATTTTATTGGTATTAGTATACCAATAAAATATAATAATATCACATATATTTATTCAGACTCAGAGCTTACATTTTCGATAAATGATACAAGAGGTTTATGGTAATTAAAGTATGAAATGTTCCCCCTCCCCTCCCCTCCCCTTCCCTTGCCCCTCTCCTCCTCCCCCTCTCCTTCCCCTCCCCTCGCCCCTCCCCCCTTCCCCTACCCGACCCCTACGCCTGTACAATGCTTCATATCTCACTTTAGAATTTATGTGTCTGTCTCTTTTTACTAGACAGTTTCGTTTCATCGAATTTCAAATCACCCCTGTACTAAATAAGTTTTCACTTCAATAAAGAAGAAACCAACCACAGTTTCTTCTTTTAGCAGATTCTGTACAACCCAGTCAACCCAGAGTCATCATTATTCATGCCACCTATGGCCATAGGTGGTTTTTTATTTGTTTAGCTGTTACATGGTTTACAGATCAGCCATCCAGATGAAGGCCCAGAAGAAGAAGAAAGACCAAAAAGGAGATGAAAACAATACCTTGGATGCCAGTGTGGGCAGTGTGGGCAGTGCGGGCAGTGCGGTGACGGGGGTGAGTGTTACGGTATCAGCTGTACACTGTGTGTGTACATGTACCTACACTACACATTACACAATACCATCCCAATCTTAGGGAAACTATGCACATGGGTTTCCTTTAATTGGACATCAATGTTGAAACAATGCCCAAGCATTCATGTGAATTATGATCACTTTACACTTGAATTCTTGATTTCTAAGAAATGTAAATTATCATCTAAGAATTCAAGATTATTTATGTGGTGACACCCAGTCACACCCTGCATTGGCAACAAAAGTAGCACCTACACCAAATTATACTTAATAAGTAATCTAAAGTGCCTAAATTAATTTTTGTTTCACGTCGTGTTGGAGGACGTCCCAGGTGTAACGACCGACACGAAGCAGGAGTCGGAGATGCCGAGCGCGGACGCGGTGGCGGAGGAGCGCGCGCGGGAGGCGGCGTACGAGCGGCAGCTGGCGGAGCTGCAGCGGGGCGGCGTGCGGGGCGGCGGGGGGCGCGCCGACTGCAGCGACTCGGGCAGCAGCGACGGCGAGGCCACGCTGCGCGGCGAGCTGCGCGCGCTGCGGCCGCCGCCCGCGCCGCGCCCCGCGCCGCCCGCCGCGCCCCCCGCCGCCGCGCTGCTGCCCGCGCTGGCCGGCGCGCTGCGCGGCCGCCACGACGTGCGCTTCCTCGACGACTACCGGCGGCTGCTGGAGACGCGCAGCGAGGCCGACGCGCAGGCCGCCACCGAGGAGGTTGGTGGTCCTTTCCTTTCAGTTTACACCGTTTTTATTTACTGATTGCTAGAACTTCTCTCAATCGTTCCGTTCTCAATGGAGTCTTTAAGTTGAAAAGTAATCAGAACGAGGGTCAAGGAAGACACATAAACCAAATTTTTTTTTAGAAGTAGCCGACAAACGAGCTGACGATCCACCTGATGGTAAGTGGCTATCGTCACCCGTGGACATCAGCAACATTAATGTAATCAATGATGTGTTGCTGGCCAAAACAAGGAGAGAAGAAGATGGAAAGATAGAACTGGCTCTCGAACCCTCCCACCCTCATTCAAGCTGACTCGAGCAAGGTTCGTAATCTATCAGACATATTAAAAATTAAAATTTCAGAAAAAAAATACAAAATCAATTCATTTTTACTTCATGTCATCACACGTGTCACACGCGATTCGATACAACACTCTGCGTCGCGCTATTCCTACGATAAGAACTAAAATGAGGGCAAAAGCATATTGCATCACATTCTGCTGAAAGATCCGATTCTCACGTTTTTCACACTTCCTAAGGACATTGAAAGGTAAAGAAATGAACTTCTACCTAAGGGGGCGTCCATAGATTACGTGAGGTGTTTAAGGGGGGAGGGGGTCGAGTCAAATCTCATCTAATCTTACGTTGGAGAGAGGGGGGGGTCTCGGCAAATATCACGCAATTTTTTTTTCTGATTGAAACAAAAAAAAAAAATACTATTTTGTTCCATTTAATCCAGATTGTACATGCTTAAGATTTAATCTTAAGCGTAATCGTAATACGATTAAGATCATTCACTAAATAAAAGCACGAAGCAATTTAATTAATTAATTAATAACAGAAAATTAAAAAAAAACACCTCACGTAATTAATGGACGCCCCCTAATCAGTCATTAGGTTGACGTTGCATTGGTTGGAGCAAGAGTCGCTATTTATTTAAATGATTTTGCGGAGTTCGCCTTCTGTACTTATTATAAGTACTATTACTTCTTCTGTGCTTGTACGATGTTTCCGGCATAGGATTGGGGTCAGCATCTGAAACTGCAGAAACCTACTAGTACAGTAGGTACACGTACACGCAATCATGGTCGATAGTGTCAATGATGCCGAACTGAAGTTGCACGCGCGTGTCGTGTTTCCAGCTGATGCGGGTCGTGGAGGACGCGATGTTGGCGGAGGGGGCGGCGTGCGCGGGGGACGCGGGCGGCGTGGTGCTGGCCAGCTGGCTGGGCGCCGCGTGCGCGTGGGGGGCGCCGCGCGTGCCGGGCGCGCTGCCCGCGCTGCACTGCCTGCTGCAGCAGCTGACGCAGCACCAGGTCGCTCTCTCTACCTTGTCCACTGCCCCACAGCGGACGACGTGTAACATGATCGGGGTCGTCGTCTCGTCGGATCATTGTGACGTATATCGTTCGCGGCAGGTGTGCGAGGTGGCGACGGCGCTGCACGCGGCGCTGCGGGCGCGCGAGCTGCTGGCGGTGAGCGACGCGGTGCGCGGGGGGCGGCTGGCGGCGGCGCTGCAGCGGGCGGCGCTCGGCGACCTGCTGGCCCGGCCCCGCCCCCGCGCCCGCCGCCCGCCGGACTGGAGCGCAGGGCCGGGGGCGGGGGCGCCGAACGCCGCGGAGCTGCAGGGCGCGCTGACCGCGGGCTGGGGCGCGCTGGACGTGGGGGAGCGGCTGACGGCGCTGGCGCTGGCGGGCCGCGTCATGGCGGGCGACCCGCGCCGGGCGCGCGCGCTGCTGGCGGCCCTGGCGCCCCCCTCGCCCCGGGACAGTCACGACCCCGACTACCTCAAGGTTCGCTCCCCGAGCCTGTATGGCCATGTAGTAGTGTTATGCTGACGTCAGCCGCGCACGGCGCACCGCTGCTCGGTGTGGCTGCATAGTGCAGTGCAGCCCACTAACCGCAGACAGCATTATTATGATTGTTATGGGTACCTGTGCCATTGTTTAATACGCTACGAATATGAAAGTAACTAAAGAAGTGCATTCATATTCGCGAGTGAAATAATATTTATTTACCTGATTACAATCGTGCTACAGCTCAGAGTAAAAATAAACCGTGCAAGTGTGTGTCAGGCCACGCGCAGTGTAGGGTTCCAAAGTAGTAAGTTTATCGACTATAACTCATTAACTACTTATGCTAACATAGCCGTGATAGTTTTCCTTAAGCATACTCATAAATAAGCATGCTCAAAGCAAACGTACGGACAGACGTGCTATTTGGCACCCGGCTCTCGACCAAAATGGATGTACAAAGATATAGTGAGAGTGCTATTTGTACAGAACTCAATAAAATAATCATCTTGCTTGCACGAAATATTGTAAGAACATTTTGTTGAAAAAGAAAAAAAGAAAAAAGGAGAATTTGGGGTCCACAGACATTCGTAACTTCCTTAATATGAAAAAAATAGCAAAGTTTTTTCTTCTCCCCATCGCGACATGGTTTATTTCGTAAAATTGATGTAATGCAGCCACTGTCGTCTGTCGCGGATCGTGATCGAATAGATAATAGCATGCTCGAAAAGCAAACGTCGGTTAATTTTTGACCGCGCTCTAAAGCATTGCTCATTACTAGCAATGTTGTACAACACGTGCTACTAATGCTCAATAAAAGCATGCTTTCGTACTAGTAATGAGCACGTCTGTCCGTAGTCTAACAAAGCCCGAGAAACATTTTTTGTCCTTGTCAATCTTAATGATAGTCTTACGCCCCAACTCAGTCATTAACGGTTACTTAAATTGCTCCTTAGTACAATTTGTATGGTGATTCTGTACTAAGGAGCGATTTAAGTAGCCGTTAGTGACTCTGAGTTGGGGCGTTAGTGTAAATGCCAAAACTCGATCCTTTTATTAACCTCAATTCTGTAGCATTAACAACCTAAGTTGAGTAGGTAATATGAAGCCCAGCGTCTGTTGCATTGCTTCTGTCCCTTACACTCCTACGGGCAGACCTCTGAGTGCTACAGACTACAGTAGTAGAGTGTACCGTGTGTGCGCGGAGTGCGGAGTGAGTCGGGTCACGGGTGAATGTGATCAGTTAACACGTCCGTTGCAGGTGAGCGTGGCCGTGAAGACGCTGCAGAACCTCGTCAAAGACATGTGACTTCGTGCCAGCGGCGCCACTACTGCCAGTGACCACGCTCGTGCTGATTGTAAATAACGCGCATTTCGTTACCTTCATTCAATGACGATAATAGCCGCGAATTATTATATTAAACAATTATATTTATGTATAATAAAACTCCCAAAAGTATGTTTATGTTTTATTCTTACAGAACCAATTACAACACTATCTGCACAGCACTCTTTTTTCAAATAACGCGTAGGCACATAAAATAACACTTCACAAACGCACACGCATAGAACACTTCTTTCGTTATCACTGACACGACTCAAGTCGAACTAAACTCTTAACCTTACACTATCGCACCTTTATATTTTCTCATTAAACACGTGATATACCGGCGCCGGAAACACCGATGTTTCCGCTTACAATTATTATCAGTTTTTAGTAACAAGTACATAAAATCAGTAAATTACCTAACTTAATACTAATACTATTTTAAAATATTCTGATATATTTTCTTACAAAATCTTATCACCTAATTATTAAAACATCAAACCGGAATCAGACATATATATTTCCGCTTCTTATTTGAACTTTTTAATAATGTAATAACTAAAATCAGTAAAATATGAAGCTAGATACCAATACTATTTAAAATATTAATACATATCCCTTACATTCGCCCATCCTGACGTTTGTGCATGTCCTCATGCACAGAGAAGAGAAGAGAGAAAAAAAATCACAATCTCATATTGGAATTCGTCAGTACACAAGAATGAGTCCCAGTCTGCAAACCCATCCATTCTTGCAGGTAGGAAACATCCCGCAGTGTTATAGTATGTAACACTCATTGGCAACGTTACGAACCCATCCATTCTCGTAAAGATGACAACAATGCAGCTAACTGTGAACCCATCCATTCTCACAGCAGCCTATGTTCATACTTATAACACAGACACTAAATCAAAATCATACTATACTTTTCGTTACGAACCCATCCATTCTCGTAACAAAATATTCATCCTTTTATTTTCTCTAGTCAATCTTCATTATTTTTTCAGATTCTCTTCATTTTCTCTTCATTAAATACATATATGTATTTGTCGATCCTTTTTATGTGTTTTCTTTTAATTAATAAATCATTAATAATAAAATAATATAAAATAAATTAGTATAATTAAAATAATGCAATTTCATAAAACATCAACTTGATTATAATTGTATAATTTTCTTTTAAGTAAAAACAAAATAGTAGTAATGAATTAACTGTATTTAAAATCAATGCCTAAATTTATTCACCATAATTACAATTGTTGTCAGTGTTATTTTCGTCATCATCAGTGCTGTTGGATTCATTAAGTTCTAACGCAGCAATATTGACCCAAGGCAACATTCTATCAGCGGCCACAGTTGTCTGTCGCTTGTTTTTTGATCCCGTTAAACCCGGAATGGCAGCTAACCTGTATCTATCGTTACCCAAAATTGAAACTACGCGATAAGGGCCTGTATATGCGGGCAGAAGTTTCTTACTCTTCCCGTCATTAGCAAAAGCAGTTTTGGTTATTTTAACCAACTCTCCTTCTGCATAAACACGAGCGGGTCTTTTGCCCTTATCGTGTTTTTCTTTTTGCTTTTCCTGCTGAGCATCGATTGCATCCTTAGCCTGTTTTCTTATGGTAGCCAAATCTTCTTCATCACGTGTTTCTGTACGAATTTGGTTTAATTTAGGACTCGTTTCAGCATTCATACAAGGACCAAACATAATTTCTACTGGTGTTTTGCCTGTGGTTTTTTGGCACGTGTTGTTTAATCCCCATTGCACTTTTCCAACGGCATCATCCCAGTCCCTCTCATCACAATTCAGGTTTTGAGCAGTTAGGGAAGCAAGTATAGTACGATTGTACCTTTCAACCTGTCCATTTGATCTGGGACTGGCTACTGCGTTCAGAACATGCCTCACACCCTTATCAAGGCAAAACCTTTTAAAAGCGTGTGATGTGAAACATGTCCCCCTGTCAGTGATGATACGGTCTGGAATGCGGAAAGTGTAAAAGATATCTTCTAAAACTCTTATTGCACTTTGTGTCTTGGTGTTACGTACTGGCTTAGTGAATACAAATTTTGTAAACCCGTCGACAATTACCAATAAATGAGTGTTACCACGTTTCGACTTGACGAAGGGTCCAAGGTGGTCGACGTGCAACGTATGGAATGGGACTTCTACCTTTTCGATGGGATGTAAATGTCCCTCTTTATTTGTACTACTTTTTTTAGAATAGGCACACTCAATACATGCCTCAACGTATTTCTTAACAAATTTTGACATTTTCGAAAACCAATATGATTGCCTAATTCGTTCTAAAGTCTTTTCCACTCCGAAATGTCCCATGTCATCATGGTTCATACGGCAAATTTGCCACCTTGCACCCTTCGGCACAACCCACCTTATTTTTGTTTTATCCCCGTCTAAATATCGATATAACTTATTGTCTTTTATCAAAAAGTTGTCTTGTATATATTTAAGTCCCTCGGCATCCATGTTGGAAGAAAGAACATCCCTGATCCTACGCAATTCAGAATCACCTACTTGTAGTGTATGCAGCCAATCTTCCTTTCCAATAATCATAACTGAGGGGTATTGCTCTAAAACTGATGTTGTATCATCATCGACAATAGGGTTGCGAGAGAGAGCGTCGACATGCGTCATTTTTGCTCCAGGGCGATATTCTATCGAGCATTGAAATTCCTGTAAAAGAAGCCACCAACGTGCAACGCGAGGAAGAATATCTCGTTTAGCAAAAGTAGCACGCAAAGCGCTGCAATCAGTCACGACTCTAAATTCCTGTCCCAACAGATATACCCTGAACTTTTTCAAGGAGCATATTACAGCCAAAGTTTCGAGCTCAAAAGCATGAAAGTTTTTCTCTTCGGGCGAAGTCTTTCGGCTATAGAAAGCCACTGGTCTGAAGGTATCACTATTCCGAGATTTTTGCAACAATACTCCACCAACGCCAACCTTACTGGCGTCGGTATGAAGTTCAGTTTCCGCAGTTGGGTCATAAATGGCAAGGATTGGTCTGTTAACTAGCATATCCTTAAGAGTCTTAAAAGCCTCCTCTTGCTCATGTGTCCAAGTCCAGAGAGCATTTTTAGTGAGCAATTTCGTTAAAGGATGTGCTAGTGACGCAAAATTCTTTATAAATTTGCGGAAATAACCTACGAGACCTAAAAACTGACGTACAGTATGCTGATCTGTAGGACAAGGGAAATTCAATACACAATTAATTTTCTTTTCACCAGGGCGAACGCCGGCAGCACTAATCTCATAACCCAAGTAGTTTATTTTATTCATAAGGAACTCACACTTAGTAAGATTAAGAGTAAGACTCGCATTCTCAATTAACTTCAAGACATTTTCTAACCTGTTCAGACATTCTTCGATGTTCTTACCATATATCAATATATCGTCTATGTATGCCGTGGCTCCATCGTACCGTGCCGGGCCTAGAACTCTATGTATCATCCTCTGAAATACCGCTGGAGCATTCGCCAAACCGAACGGCATGCGATTAAATTCGTATTGGCCGTCCGGTGTGACAAATGAGGTCAGCGATCGAGATCGCTCAGAGATAGGGACTTGGTAATACCCCGATGTCAGATCAAGGGTGACGAAATAAGCCAGTCCCGACAAACGCGCAATTTCATCGTCAATATTGGGTAGAGGATAACGCTCTTTTACTGTAACAGAATTAAGCATTCTATAGTCCACACACATTCTCATGTTTCCGTCTTTCTTGCGTACCAAAATAATAGGACTTGCATACTCTGACACAGACTCTCTCACTATCCCTGCATCCATCATCTCTTTAACTAGATCTCGTACATGCTCTCGCTCCTTCAACGATAACCTGTATGGACGATAAACAATAGGCTTGTTATTGTTAATCTCAATGTTCATCTCTGTAATATTGGTACACCCTAAATCTCTAAGTGAAGATGCGAAACAATGTTGATACCTATCCAGCAGAGAAAAGAGTTGTTGCCTGTAGAATTCCTCAATACCATCGCCTATACGTACGTTATCCCTACAAAGTGAGACCCTCTTAGTTTCAGGAGGTTGGTTTGATGACATAGCAATTTGACTTACTACACTAACCGGTAAACCACGACTAACTACCATTCCTGCCGTTAGAGCACATTGTGCGGATACTGGAGAGACATATAAATCAATTAATCCATTCTTAACAGGGTAGACGCCCCCAAAGACGACAAGCTGTTGCAGAGGTTTACCAATAATTTTACTATCTATCAGAACTTCGTCGTGGACTTTTGGTTCAACCGCGACCCGGATGCTTGCTGATCCATATAACCTAGCATCTACAACTGCAATGATCTTGATTGATGTAGCACTACGTATATCAGTGTCCGAAAAAGGCATCTCAGTACCTACATCAAAGAAATCAAGCTTATCCGAGGTTTTACAAACTGCGACATGAGATTGTTCAGTAAACGTTTGCCCTATCAATATGGGATATTCCAAATATTGGTCATCAACCACTTGACATTCAACTCTTGCACTAACCCCATCCACAAGTAAATTCACAGAGACAGTACCAAGTGTCAGAACAACTTCATTCCCGAATCCCTTAAGTGCCGTTACACTATTAGAAATCGATAACTCTAAATAAGAAGCATAAGATTTTCTTATCAATGATACCTCACTTCCAAAGTCAATAAAACCCCCAGTCAAATCATTGTTTACACTAACCTTTTTATAAAATTTTGAACTAGGCTGTGAATTGGATATGAGTAGTGTCTTGCGAACTGTATTATTATCTTTGGCGTTACTGTAACAATCTTCCGTCTTATGCCCGACCTTATTACATTTTTCACACCTAATAATGGTCTTTGGACATTTTAAAAAGGGATGCCCCTTCTCTTTACAATTAAAGCAAAATAAACTGTTTTGTGTAAAGCCTGTTTTATTATCTCGCCGATTATTGTGTACGTCTGTATTTGTATCATGTTGAAACTTAGTCTTGTAGCGTGTTCGATCTATTGGATTTGATATAGATGACTGAAAAGAGTCCTTATTGCTCATTAAGAATTGTAGCAATTGCTCTGGATGCAAACAACGCAAGGACACAGCACTTGATTTTATAGTTCTGTCAGTCAAACCATGGATGATGCAATCAACGGCCCGTTTTCCTTCAATGTTGCATTGATTCAATAAAGCTAATTTTTCGTAAAAATAAACTTCTATAGGCTCATTGAACCTGCTCTTCCTCTTCAGCATATCTTCAAGGGCTTGACCATAGTTTTGCTCACAGGGAAATGCATTTAATAATTTATCTTGCCACTCGGTCCAATTAAAAAGTATTGAAGGCAGACTTTCATACCAGACTTTGGCCAAACCCTGAAGCTTCTGCATTGCAAAATGAATAGTAGTTCTGTCATCCCAGCCGTAGACGGTAGCACATTCATTCACCTTGTTGAGCCAGATATCTATTCTTTGATTTTTTGACGAGGGATCAAAATCAGGTAAAATATTCTTATGATTATTAGAGGTATGAGTGGCTACAACAGAAGTCGGCGGCTGCGATGACACATTCTTAAATGAATTTAAAATATTTATAACGTCCTTAGCAGAAAACGTGGGGCTATCATCTTTTGCTGGTAGATGATCGGTGTCATCACCTTGACATCCCCGCGTCGCAGAACCATCTTGTTTATGAGGGCTAGGAACAGTCCTCCGAGAGGGTATTCGCCTATCCGATGTCACGTCACGTGATGGAATCTCGTCAGCACGATAATCTCGTCGTAAAATATCTCGCTGATTACTCACAGTTCGTTGCATCCGGCGGCGCTCCCTGTCCAGGTCTCGCTGCAGGTCACGAAGGCGCGCTCGTTCGTAATCCACCTGCCTCTCGATGGTACGCAGCTTGTCAGACTCACGCGGGACGCCGCGGTTGTCGCGGTGCTGGGAGGTGCTTCCACGCTGGCTGCGGCCACCGCTACGGCTGCGGCCACTGCTACGGCTGCGTCCACCGCTACGGCTGCGGCCACCGCTACGGCTGCGGCCACCGCTACGGCTGCGGCCACTGCTACGGCTGCGTCCACCGCTACGGCTGCGGCCGTGGCTGCGGCTGCGGCTGCGGCCGCGGCTGCGGCTGCGGCTGCGGCTACGGTCGCGGTTTCGGCTACCTCGACGCACGCTGTTTGATCTTCGTAATTGAGACTCGTACCGGTCTGGAGTTTCTATGCGACGTGAACCTGACTTTCTTTCACGTTGCATTGTATCTGGAACTCGACAACAAAACAAACTATGTACCACATCAAACAAGTACCTACTAAATAAATTTTATTTAGATCTTAAACTGTTGATATACATTATGTTAATAAAATTTAAATGGTCAATCAAATCAAATCATCAATTATTATTTGAAATATAGTACGTAATAATCTATTTTCTGAGGTCTAATTTCAATTTCTTGTATCTATGAAGGGTGTCTACAAATGGCCATAATAAACATAAATTATACTTTTTCTTTTCTGAATTGAATTAAAATGTACTTATATATATTTTTAAGGGTACTTACCACTTCTGAAGTATAATAAAACTCCCAAAAGTATGTTTATGTTTTATTCTTACAGAACCAATTACAACACTATCTGCACAGCACTCTTTTTTCAAATAACGCGTAGGCACATAAAATAACACTTCACAAACGCACACGCATAGAACACTTCTTTCGTTATCACTGACACGACTCAAGTCGAACTAAACTCTTAACCTTACACTATCGCACCTTTATATTTTCTCATTAAACACGTGATATACCGGCGCCGGAAACACCGATGTTTCCGCTTACAATTATTATCAGTTTTTAGTAACAAGTACATAAAATCAGTAAATTACCTAACTTAATACTAATACTATTTTAAAATATTCTGATATATTTTCTTACAAAATCTTATCACCTAATTATTAAAACATCAAACCGGAATCAGACATATATATTTCCGCTTCTTATTTGAACTTTTTAATAATGTAATAACTAAAATCAGTAAAATATGAAGCTAGATACCAATACTATTTAAAATATTAATACATATCCCTTACATATGAATTCAACTATGTACCTAATATATTTTTGTTTGGTAATTTAATTGTTTCATTGCGTATTATAGCACGTTCTACCGACTTAGCGGCCCCTGGCTGATGGCTTCCATCACATTACAACAGTACGAGACCGAGACCGAGAGACTCGAAGAAAACAAAAAAATGTGCGTCAGCTCCGACGCACGACTGGAGTTTACTCCTTGCGTAAGATTATAAAATATATAGATTAGTAAATGAGGGTAATTGAACGCTTTTTTATATTACTGAAAGTATGCTTGATACATATTAATATAAATAAATTTATTTAACATGATGTTATCGTCAAATCAGTAATAACGCCATCTAGATTCGGTAGTTTGCGAATAAAACCACTACCGCGGGCAAAAGCTAGTTTTAAAGATTCATAATCGTTTTGCTTTTGGCAGAGCGGTCGTCATGTAGTCGTATTTGTGGTAGATGTAATTCTCTTCACGTCATCATTTTGGTCATGGTGCACTCATCCAATGGACCGCCCACAGCAGATTTGATTTGATCGGTCCATCGCATGGGCGATCTACTAGTTTAAAAGATAATAAAACTTAAACTCATATTTTGTTTTTTTGGCAGCCCTAGATTTCATTGCTATCGATGTTGGTATATCATCATCAAATATGGCTATTTGAAAAAAGCTTCGTATCAAATCCGGCCATTTCAGGAGGTTAGCATCAATTGCGGCTATCACAAATAGAAAATTTCTATTTGTGATAGCCACGAAAATAATATGACAGATTTTTAAAGTCAGATTCATATAGAAAATTCTTCTTCTAGTAGTATTATGCCTATGGTCCCATGTGTGGCCACGCCATAGACATAATACTACTAGACTAGACAAGCAGGCCTTCTTTGCATCACGCTATTAGAAAGAGACCAAGGAGACTCGCGTAACTCGTAAGTAAGACAAGGATAGGCTTACCTCCTGCCTTTCTTCGCAGCGTGACCATAGACATAATACTACTAGACTAGACTAGACTTCTTTGCGTCACGCTATTAGAAAGAGAAAGAGACCAAGGAGACTCGCGTAAGTCGTAAGTAAGACAAGCATGGGCGTAGCCAGGTTTTAGTTTCGGGGGGGGGAGGGGGGTTCAAGTTTCGGGGGGGGGGGGGTGTTCAAGAAAATACAACGACGAAAATACAACGACTAAAAGTACATAAAATAACCCTAAAGAAAATTGAGACTTTATTTTTTCTCACGACTTTTATATAGTGCCATCTAGTTTAGTCAAAAAGTTCAAAAACGTGTTTAATAAAAATAAAGCTCCTAAAAATATGTGCGATAGCTCTTTCGATTCGGAATGACGTCTAGAAAAATGTTTCGGGTTTATTAGCACATAAAATTTCAGTCCTTAACTTTTCGGGGGGGGTTTGAACCCCCGAAACCCCCCCCCCCTGGCTACGCCCATGAAGACAAGGATAGGTTTACCTCCTGCCTTTCTTCGCAGCGTGACTGTTTCACTTACATATGCTCAGATACCTTGCCTAGTCTAGTAGTATTATGTCGATGGGCCACGCCGTAGTAATACCACAGAAGAAATAATAGTACTGGTAATAGATCTATGCTTATAACGTGTTTCCGAACGATTTGTGTCATTTGTTTTTTTTCATCTGACATGTACATGACATTGAAGGTTACGTTACATCATGACCGTCACGTCACTCATACGTCACACGTACAGCACACGATATTATTTTACAGCTGAAATAGTCAAAATTTACCGATTAAACAGCGCAATTACATGTTCTCCGAGTGTCGACGATGTAAACAAGATGAGGAGTAAAATAATCAGGTTCGGGCGGTGAGCGCAATGTCGATCGAGTACGTGTCGGTGAGCGAGGGCGAGCAGGACGAGCCCATCGAGCTGCCGGCCGAGGAGGACGGCTCGCTGCTGCTGAGCACGGTGGCGGCGCAGTTCCCGGGCGCCAGCGGGCTCAAGTACCGGGCGGGCGGCCGGCTGCGCGGGCTGCGGCTGGCCGAGGAGCGCGTGCTGCCGCCCGCCGAGGGCTGGGCCGCCCACCGCTACTTCTGTGCCTTCCCGCGGGCCGACGCGCCCGCCTCGCCGCGCCCGCGCTGCTCCGACCTCATCGTGCTCGGCCTGCCGTGGAAGACCGGCGAGGATGCCGTCCGAGAGTACTTCGGCTCGTTCGGGGAGCTGCTGATGGTCCAAGTGAAGCGGGACGTCAAGACCGGGCTGTCCAAGGGGTTCGGCTTCATCAAGTTCGCGGAGTACGAGGCGCAGCTGCGCGCGCTGGGCCGGCGCCACATGATCGACGGGCGCTGGTGCGACGTGCGCATCCCCAACAGCAAGGAGGGCGGCGCGGCGGCGCACCGCAAGGTGTTCGTGGGCCGCTGCACCGAGAGCATCACCGCCGACGACCTGCGCGAGTACTTTGGGGCGTTCGGCCAAGTGACGGACGTGTTTGTGCCTAAGCCGTTTCGAGCCTTCAGCTTCGTGACTTTCCTGGACCCGGAAGTGGCCCAGTCGCTGTGTGGGCAGGACCATATCATTAAGGGCGTGTCGGTGAACATCTCGACGGCGTCGCCGAAGCGCGAGGCGGGGCGCTCGCAGATGGTGGGCTGGGGGCTGCTGGAGGGCGGCGCGCCGCGCGTGTACAGCTGGCCGCCCGACGCGTGGCCGCACGCGCAGCCGCACGCGCAGCCGCCAGACCCCAAGCCCTACCTCAAGTATGACAAATATGAGTGACGCCGCGCGCCCGAGGCGGCCTCCTTGTTTACTTCTAACAGATTTTATATGAAAGCTAAAGTGTAAATAATATATAATAATATAGTTTGAGATGAAGTTATCTATATTATATGTTATAGTTTTATTTTTATCACTATATACACCTCTAGCTCAAAAAATGAATTCCTACTCCCTATTAACTCAGCAGTAGTCGAGTAAAACTATTAAATAATCATAAATATATTTAATAGTGACAGTTTTTTCAGATATACCTGAAATAAGAACTATCCGTGAACACTGTTATATTAAAAGGAAAACAAAAGAAATGCTTAACTAAATTAAAAAAAAATCAGTTCGTTTATAAATGGTCGGCATGTTTTTGTATCGATACAAAATTCAATTCAATTCTATGGTCAACTGAATTTTATATCGATACAAAACCATGACGACCTATTTTTTAATAAACCGTAACCGCATCGCATACATCATTTTAGTTGGACACTACTACGAGGAAAAAATAATAACAGGTAACACTATTTTTCCTACCTGTCATGGCCGCTACCCGTCAACGAACATTCTTAAATGGGATTAGAGGGAAATTTTCAGCTTTTTCCTTTTTACAAAAATTACGCACTGATAGAACATTTTTTTTACCACTACTTTGTATCCTTTCTGGCATGATAGAAGATAAAATTATTAATACAAAAGAAAAATCCAAGAATATTGACAGCAGGTAATGCCAATCTAGTGGGAAGGTACAGGTGCAGGTGTCAGAGGTGAAATAACTTTGAACGGAAGAGTTCAAATTTTCGCCATTTCACAGATAAGTTGGTGGCACTGTAACATTTGTCATATCGTAACATTGTAACCCAACTTATTTGAGTGTTGCCCTATCTGCTTTTTAAGAGTTTATTAAAATAAGACATACAATGTTCTCACATTTCGACCCTGTAGCCTGATTGATAGCAACTAGCGACCCTGCCTGCGAAGCGAGGGGTTCCGAGTTCGATTCCCGGCCGAAGCAGATAGGTATTTACGTGACAGATAAATATTTATACTCCGTCATGGATGTTACTGTGATGTGATAAATGTATCGTCCGTGCCACCCGCGACATGGGTTTAAACCTACTGCGGGGCTGAGTGTGTAAGCGTTTATTTATTTCTCCGACAAACCATATCTCCAGTAAATTGTTGTACTCTGTGTTATGTAGGTAGAATACAAGTTTTATTTAATAAGACCAAGGTCCCGCGTTAGCAAAAGCTGAGCCACCTCCTTTGCCCACACTGGTATTAAGTTTTTTGTTTAACACACACAATAATCAACACATAAAAATTAAATTTAATCAAATTAAATTAAATCAAAAGTTTAGTTTTAAGTTTTTTCGTTTAATTTTTGTATTTTTGATTTAATCTTTTGTACCTCCATTGTATATTTCTAATGTGTGGCAATAAACGGTTTTTATTATTATTATTTATCCGACGATTATATACAGCATGGTCGAAAGCGTGTTATTATTTATTAAACGTAGATTCTAATATTTGTTTCTCCATACTAAAGAGCCATTTACATGTGAACACAAATCACCAACGTTTATATGTATACCAATGTTTACAAAATCATTAGGTACATGATTAAAAGAACCATATTATACCAGAAATAATACCCTCTCCTACATGAACCCCGGCCGTCTTCAAGAGACATCACATTAATATCAGAAACTTGCTCCTGTATTTCTTTAAAAGTAAAGCTGTGCTTAAGGAAACCCATCGCACCACCAGTGGTGCAAGCCGGTGGCCGGCGGTGTCAAGTCAAGGGCACAGAACGAGTATGTCTTGCAGACATGAAACGTAGGCAGGAAAGGGACATAAAACATGTAGGTACACTCAAATAATTAGAATATTAATTCTAAACCTTAACTTTATTGCAGATATCATTTGATCTTGAAGTAAACCGTGGACAAGTACTCGACTGCCCGATGCCGCTATGCCGGTCTGGGCTCTGGGGCTCAATGTGAATATTTTAAAACTATAGATGCTCCAGGCGGCTACTAGTCCGCTGTCCGCTGCTACTGCTGCTAGTGTGGCTGATGCTGCAGCCGTCAGCCGATCACCGCAAGTACTTGGCGGCCCAGTCCACGCGCGTCAGGCCGCTGCCCACCGCAGTCGCTTCTGAAAAAAACGATCCACATCTAAATAACATATTTCAGATACTTTTCTTATTATTAATATTTATTTACTTAACATGAGATCCGAACGCGAGCGCAGACTCAGTAGCCGATGTGATACGACAAGACAGGGAATTTTTTTTTCGTAACTCATATTCATCAGTGGTAAAAACCAGCTCTGGCATAGCAGACCCTGTGTCTCGGCATCTAACCAAAAGCATGCCGCTTACTAGTCCTGGCCATCCACGTGCACGCTTATAGATCTATCCACCCCAGGGCTTAATACAAAGTTCATCGGCAGAATTGGCAAGCGAATGGTCGATTACCCCTCTGGTAGTCGAGAATTCTGGTCGCTAGCTCAAGCTGCTAAGGGTAACTTCTGTCGGTCATCTCTTCCACAACTGCGTAAATCGGACGACTCCGTGGTCCATACGACAAAGTGGAAAGCCGAACTTCTTGGCATCCTTTTTGCCGCCAACTCAACTGTTGATGATAGAGGGATCGCCTCCGCCTAAAAACCTGTGAGAGCTCGTTGAATGATATAATATACTTTTTCTCAAAAGTCTGTCAGAGAGCTCTTTATAGCCCCTTGATACCAAGAAGTTGAGAGGACCAGACGGTATTCACGCAGTGGTGTTAAAGATGTGTTCTCCCGAGTTTATTTCAGCCCCGGATCTAGGGGCAAACCTGGGCACCCGCCGCCAATTCACATGGCGCCAAAATCATAATATAGTATGATTAAAAATAAAAAAACTTGTTGCACAAAGCGCCTAACATACTGAAGCCTGGTTGGGAGAACAAATAAATTTGTTAAAAAAGAGTTCTTATTGTCTTATTCACGAAAAATGCCAACTATTATTCACGAAAAATGCCAACTATTATTTATTTGTGAGTTTTTTTTTTATCTTATCTTTATCACTATCAAGTTTCTGCCCCAGTTCCAAAAAAAATCGTAAATCCGGGGCTGGTTGATTCCCCGTCTTATTCTTGCTGCCACATGATACGTCTTCGTGGAAAGTTATCCTTTTTCATCCCATCCCCATAATGGGCGATCTCAGTGACCCGGCTAACTGCAGGCCTATAGCGATAAGCCCATAGCCTCCCTGCTTGCAACGGTAATGGAGCGCGAGATTAACATGCAGCTCCTGGGATATCTGGAAGATCATCAGCTGATCTGCAATATGGTTTTTGAGACGGTCGTTCAGTTGGTGATCATCAAATTTACCTTACGCACCTGTAGGCACCGTCAGGCCCTCAGGGAAGCACTGGCAGTCAGCCTAGATTTCGCTCAGGCCTGTGACCGGGACTGGCACAGGGGGGGTCTCACGAAGTTAACATCTTACGGTCGCTGTGAGAGGTTATGCAGTTGGGTAGCCAGCTTTCTATCTGAGCGACATATCAAGGATGTGCCGAGTAGAAGGCTGTTGGTCAGATATGAAACCTATAAAATGCTGGTGTTCCCCAAGGGACTGGTATCTCCTACGCTGTTCATTCTGCATATCAATGACATGGCATGAGTGGCAACTGTTGCTATGCAGATGACAGCACAGGGGATGCCTACTACACAGCCCCCCTTAATTCCTCTCAATTGCAAAACTTGCAAGTGGCGGATAGCAGGCTTGAACTTGTGTCTGAAGTCGAGAACTCTCTAGAGCAGGTCTCGGAATGGGGTTGACTTAATTTAGTCGAGTTCAACCCCACGGAGACACAAGTTGACGCGTTTAGATACCACTAAGAAAACCCCATTTTTCATAGTGCATCAATTCCAGGGTACCGCGCTAACCGTCACTAAAAGTGTCGTAAGAGTAAGATTCTGGGAGTTGACATCTCGAGTGATGTGTAGCATCAGCGTCATTTGGAAGCCAAGGCTAAGTTGGCTTCCAAAAAGCTTGATTTTCTAAACCGGGCTAAGGAGTACTTCACTGCGAGCGAGGCACCTGCTCATGCTTTACAAAGCTGATGGCCGAATTGAAGTTTCATCCACCTCACCTCGATGAGACTCGTGGAGAACTTCTAAGGTCCGAGCCTCCCGATCATTTTTACCACGCACGTGCTAACTGTAGAATGAGCTGTACTACGTGTAGAATGAGCTTCCTCTTGAGGTATTCCCGGAGCGCAGTGTCATGGGGTTGCCGCCAGCATGTCCGCGCAGCACTCAGTGCCGGAGAGCAACATGAGTCGTGTAGAACGTATTTTTTTGTACATTAAATATTTTTTTTAAATTTTTATTAGGGCATTTAAATAACTGATTAGAAGTTTTTTTGTTATTATCTGTAATGCCTGTTTGTCTTCAATTCGTCGAGTTTTCAGATTTAGAATCATGGCCTCCTAAAGATAAATTGCATGATGCTAAAGTAAACGGTGAAAGATAGTCCAGAAAGTAATTTTATTGTTGATGTCACTTTTCGATGAAATATCGATGCTTTCCGGACCATTTTTCGAATCATAATTATTGATTTCCGGATTGTTTTATGAATTTTTTCTAAGGCGATTTGGGGGCCCCCTCAGCCCCGGGGCCCCGTATAATTGATACGGCTGATACGGCGGTAGCTACGCCCCTGTTCTCCATAGAGGGTTGTTACGAGAAGACTTTTATGGAAATGTGAAAAATATGGTATACATGGCCGTGCACTAGACTGGGTCAATAGCTAGATGGCTACCTCAGTGATAGAAAACAATAATATTATGTGGATTGTGGACATAAAGAATGTAAATCCTGTAAGTGAAAAAGAAGAAATATTTAAATCAGACCTAAAATACAATAGGGTTGGTGTGCCTCAAGGAAGCATCTTAGGACCCCATCTTTTTGGGATAATATATGTCGCAGATAGGTGGTCCAGAAAATAATAGACTGTGGGCGTTTTCATCATTTTACTTAGAAACCCATTGAAGCACATGTTTTGCACTTGCTACTAATTTAGTACGCGATTACTACTGATACACATGGCTCTGAACAGATTACTATGTCGCTCGAATAACATAACCAGTCGCTAATGGAACGCGGTGAAGTCGGATTTACATCGCGGCGCGGCATTCAGGGTAACCAACCATAACTCACACGTCGCATTGCACACTCACAGGCCACAGCCATCCCGGCTCCACAACTTGCCCGCGCTTACTAAAACCCGCGTGATAAATCCGCCAATCGCTGGCACCATGACCTATCTCATCAGAAGCGAACCATCACAGCCGCATGGGTGCTACTCTTCGCAAAGGGTATGACTGTGCATAGAAAACAGTCCACGTGCACTTCTCGCTGGCTCCGGCATAACGCGCTACTGACTGGTCAACACACGCAATACCTGCTCGATCGCAGTCCATCAGTACACACTGTACCCAGTTGTGCTCTCCATAAAGTAAACGTTGTGCAATGCTAATGCAAATTAAACTCGGCCATAATAACGACGTTCTACTGTAGCATCCGCTCAGCTCGGAGGCTGTCTAATAGTAATAATAATAACTCTATGCACCCAAGCTAGTTCCGGCTTGACGTTCCATTTTATGATTTGATATTACTGATTTCCGTCATATATATTATGTATACTCTGATATTCTAATAAATAACTTAATAAGTAATTAATTTTAATATTCAATGTATTGAATCCCTCAATCAATTAAAATTTATCATAATCATTGAAGTATAATGTCATAGAATAGACATCTCGAACAAAATGTTTGTCCCCGCCGGGAGGTTCTATTTTCAAAATTGGGCCCCCGTTCTCCTTTCAAAATCGAACGAGTCCATTGGCAGTTGAAGCCGTGCGGCGTCAATGGAACATACATTATGTTCGCGGTGTCCATTCTATACGCTAGTAATAATACTTCAATGATCATAATAGATATTCTTAATTTCATTGCTAGTAGTAAAAATAATCCCATTAAAAACATAAATGTAAAGTGAGAGTCAATTTCAAAAAAAAAAAGAATTGAGATCTAAATGGGTGCCAATTTCTGTGTAGAAAAGCCTAAAATTTTAGTCACAAGAACATGTAATTCAAGCTCCACATTTGACTTGGTTAGTTTTCACGTACCTACCTAGGCTATATTATATCTATGTAATTAGCTTCGTCAAATCTGTTAGGTTGATGGCTTATGACACTCTTCTCTAATTTGGTTTGTTGGTTGCTAACTAAAGAAAACTAGCCAAGTCAAATGTAAAGCTTGAATTACATGTTCTTGTGACTAAAATTTTAGGCTTTTCTACACAGAAATTGGCACCCATTTAGATCTCAATTCTTTTTTTTTTTGAAATTGACTCTCACTTTACATTTATGTTTTTGATGGGATATCATTACTTTTTGTATAGAAATTATTAGTAAGTACTTATTCATAACGTTACCGATTAATTTTAATACATGAACTGTTATAGTGCTCTTCAACTAAATCTGTAGTTAGTGCGCCGTGGTCCGAAATACGGTACCTATTATTTCATTATTTATAAGTAATGATCTTCCACTATTGATGTCCGCTAAATATTGAAATAATAATTAATACTAAATCCCAATTATACTATCGTAATAAATACGAAAGTCGACTCTTATTAGTTACGAGTTACGAGTGACCGCCCTCGCTTTGCTTTGGTTTTCTTATTTTTTTACACCTTGGGTTACGTTATTGGAGTTTTATTAAGGATCCCTAATTTATTGAAAATATAATATAGCCTATGTCACCCGGAGATAGTGTAGCTTTCCAACAGTGAAGGAATTTTTCAAATCGGTTTAGTAGTTTCGGAGCCTATTCAATGCAAACAAACAATCAAATCTTTCCTCTTTATACTATTAGTACAGATAAGTTGTTTATGTTCGATGACATCGTGCAACAATAAATTTTGAAACAATACTTCGAATTACTTTAAACTGGTATAATTACGGAAATAATACAAAATTTTGTGGTGTAATCTTGTAGATTAGAGAAAAATAATTTTCCACACATTAAAAATAAAACGACGTAATACACTGGAAATAACGTCTCCTGACGAACCACTGATCTTCACGTAAATGTATATGTGCTGTGCACTTCTCACAGGCACTTGGGACACTGAACATCTTCCTCCCGTTGAAAGCTTCAGAAAGTACTAAAACTGATATGTTTCGTTATATATTCACCTTGGAATCCACATAATGACCAGATGTCATCAATTTTGATCGCTACTCTTAAATTTCAGGCATTTTAAGTAAGTGTTCCTAATAGAATCAATTTTTTGAAAAATTATCATAAATTGATGAAAATTTACTACTTTCAGATTTATTCCTTTGTATTCAGCCGACTACCTATCTGCATGCCAAATTTTAACTTTCTAGGTCACCTGGAAGTTGGATATAGTTTTGATCTATAGGTCAGTCAGTGTTAAATTTCTCGATTTTTGGACGTTAATATCTAAATATCCGTTTGAGATGGGTTTATGAAATTTGAAAGACGTATGTATTTCGCAAGTCTTAATAAATGAGCCAAATTTGACAGGTTTATGTTGAATAGTTTTTGAGTTATAAGGTGGTCAAAAGTGGCTCCAAATGGTTCGTGTAATATTACACACGGTGCTGCTCGTCAATTCTGTTAGCTAAGAAATTGACTTGACACGCTCCGCGTGTCTAGATTTGCATGCCTCCATCTACCTATGAGAAAACCAAATAAGTCTTTTTGTATTAAGAATGTGCGCGACAAATGGATTATCATTCATATGCTGCGTATGCATTGGATGGAGCAGCCTTGTGACAGCTGCCTCATCGCGAGCGTGCCGCGGGCTGCAGAAAGTTCTTGCGCCTCCACTTGAGCCACATAAAAGAGCATCGAGGCAACAAGCCTCAACCCGAGCCACAGTTCTCTCTGTTCTCTCAGTTTCGTACAACCGTCTCCACTGAACACACGTACGGCTCAAACTGAGGCGCCTTTGAGCACGAACGTTTACCGACATGGTTTGACTCGCTGCGTGCGCCACTTATTAACTTCGAATCGCGCCCCTAGACAAATGCCTAGTTTGCCTTAGGGACAATCCACCACTGTACGAACTGTAGGTACAACTGATGTCCATTGATGGAGCAACCTTCCTTCTGTAAACCTACAGGAGGCGCACAGCCTATCCGTCCTCCCGTCAATAAGTATAATATATAGTTGAATCGTTTATTAATTATTTGTCCCTGTGGGACCGGCTGTCGATCGCAATGAAACTCACACTAATTACCATGATGGGATCTCAGCGCAATCGGTCTGAACAGAGTGGTGTCGATGCGCGAGCCGGACACGTAGCGCGCGGCGCCCAGGTAGGCGGCGGCGGCGGCGGCGCCCGGGCGCGGGGCTGGCGCTGCAGCGGGCGGAGCGCCCCCCACGCTGCGGCCCTCGCCCCCGCCGCCGACAGCGCCCGATCGGGAATGCACTACCTCACCTCTAAACACGTGTACATTAAATTTCAAGTAGGAAGGTGGCAATAGCGCTAAACAATATATTATTCAATTAAACGAGTCCGTGACGTACCCTAGTATGTCAGCAAATCTATCCCTGTAATCCCGGATGGGGGCGGGAGCCGGCGCCGCGGCGGGCGCAGCGGGCGGGACGCTGCCCACCGGCTGGCTGAGCTCGGTTTCAGCTCTTGCGGTATTTCTACACAAAACATTTACATAAATTATCAATTTCCTATCGATGTCAGAAAATGCACCTACAAGTTTGACCTAAAGTAGGTACTTAATATAACCTTCTAGCTCGAGATGTCGGAGGAGGTAGGACGAGGGCAGCGCCGACTGCGAAATATGGAAATCTGGAACAAACAATAGCAATAAAGGGACAATCTAACGACATGATCAAATATTAAAATTGAACAAGCGGCGACTACCTCAACGCTTGAGGGGCGGTCGGTCGGTCGCGGGGCGGGTACCGCAGCAGCGCGGCCAGCAGCGCCAGGCCGGGCGGCGAGGCGGCGGGCGCCACGCGCGCGAGCGGCACGCCGGCGCTGGCGGGGAACCGGAAGCGCAACGCGTCGGCGAGCGCGTACCCCTCCGGCCACTCGTCGCGGTCCGGCGTGCCGAGCACGGCGGTGATCTTGTACAGCTGGTCTATCTCCGAGTTGCCGGGGAAGAGCGGGCGGCAGGTGTACAGTTCGGCCATGATGCAGCCGAGCGCCCACAGGTCGATGGGGGCGCCGTAGCGCGTGTCGTGCAGCAGCACCTCGGGCGCGCGATACCAGCGCGTCGACACGTAGTCGGTGTAGGGCGGCCGCGAGCGCACCTCCCGCGCCAGCCCCAGGTCGGCGATCTTCACCAGCTCGGGCCCGGCGCATAACAGATTCTCCGGTTTGAGATCGCGATGAAAGAACCCATGGCGGTGCATGTGCGCCAAACCCTGCAGCACTTGATAAAGAATATTGCGCAGCACCGGTTCGGGATACGGGCGCTCGGCGTCTCTGATCAATTGGTACAAATTTCCGCGCATGTACTCGAAAACAAAATATAGGGTATCGTTCTCCCGAATCACTTCGCGTAACTTGACGATGTTAGCGTGGTTTAGCTTCTTGAGCGACTTGACCTCGCGCAAATTCATCGCCTCGTCCCAGGAGTAGTACTTGCGCTTCATCCGTTTGATGGCCACCTTCTCCCCGGAGTCGCGGCGCTGCGCCAGCACCACGGAGCCGTACGTGCCGTCTCCGAGCTGCTGCAGCACCACGTACCGGTTCATGGCGCGGTGGCGCGGTGGCGCGGGCTCTATCCTCCACCAGGACCTCCAGTCCACAGCTCTACCCGCCGCACTCGAAACATCATACGGACAGCCTTCACTCACTGCTCACATTTTAACAGCTCCATGGGTGACATAAAATTTAAAACCGATTATTTTAAATTATCTTTTTCTGTGAGATTTATTTCAGTATCGTTTAGAATTAATGAATGAATAGATTTGAATTTATGATTAACAAAACTGATGTGGTCATCTTCATTTAAACCTTTTATGTGTACCTAACTGTTGTAACTCCAAAAATTGTATTTTTACAAACTCAGTATTTTTATAAATTAATACGAATTCTTCATAAATTAATGCAGTTTAAGTGAAAAGAAGTTATGCAAACAAGTTGCTATGGTGATTGGCACAGAGTACTTAATCACTGTGATTGGTGATCGTTACCGCTCGACGACGCTCACCGCTCATTTACATGCGCGTCTCGCGGATCGTCTCGTGGCTCGCGCGCGCGTGTAAATGGGGCATCACAAACACGTTCCAGACTTCCAGTGTTGCCAGGTACCATATAATTACGGTATTCTGCTCCTGCCTTTAATCTACCGTAATGGTGTCCACTCACGGTCAGTCCATCACGTCAAATGGCGTGATATACAGCCAAAATTTGATCGTGAATGTGAAAAACTGATGGCGTGATATAAAAAATGTGTATGTCCAATCGCGCCATTTTGACATATGTCATTTGGCGTGGCTCCAAAAATGACGCGATGGACTGACCGTGAGTGGACACCATAAGAGTACATAATAATATTATAACTGATAAGTCGGGAGAGGCCCATTACCTATAAAAATATTGAAACAAGATAAATAACAAAGTAGTCTGTGAACAAGATTTTCGCATCGTGCAATACTCATTATTCTAGTCTGGCAGGGTTGGATTTTGTACTATATTATAAATATAGTATTTATTTATACTATAATTTTGCCCTTTGTACTATGTACTATCCACATCTATACTCCACGCGATTTGCAGCCGAAACAAATGTAAACAAACCATTAAAATCGTTTTCTAGTGTTTTCACCAACTGACTTGATTTTGTACACCAAATGCGTTTTATTTAGGCTAACTACTCATTATGACAAAGTAGTAAATTATGTTAAAAGTTTCAAATCGCTTCTTGGAAATAAGATAATCATTGCAAAGTGTTTGAATGATGACAGTGTTATTTAATTTTGTTTGTTTCGACATTTACTCGGATTTTATAATTGTTATCGATCAATATGTATTTATTTAAGAATTCACAAATACCTTAATGAGTAGTTTGCCTAAATAAAACGCATTTGGTGTACAAAATCAAGTCAGTTGGTGAAAACACTAGAAAACGATTTTATTGGTTTGTTTACATTTGTTTCGGCTGCAAATCGCGTGGAGTATAAGTATAGTAAGCTAAAATACTATATTTTTATTTGGTCCCGAATGATTAGTTTTACCGTTTACGTCATATTATGAATATTTCGACAGTGCGTGTATCTGACCGAATTCTGATCTTGCGTTTCCTCGTTTCGATGTCCTCAGCAGTAGACTTCTTTTGTTCCTTATGATTCCTTCCATTCCATACGAAATTCAGTCAAAGCGATAACAATCGCTTGCGAATTTTTGTGTAAAATAATACGTTTAATTACGAAGTTCTTCCTACTACCTACTTGACTTGAAAGTAAAGGTATTTTTTCCATTTCTACAAATTCCGATTTTTTGCTTGCAACACTGAGTGTACTATAATTTTTTTATAAATACTATACTTTTCATTGTTTTGTACTATATTTTTCAACGCACCTAAATCCAATGGTCTGTGGTCACGTCACGTCAGTCAAAGAAGCATAAAAAGTACTCTGTGCAGACAAGATGAAGTCTGTGAGACAAGTCTGCACTGTCTGTGGTGTGGTACTTATTTATGACGTAGTGATTAAGTACTCTGTGCCCTGTGGATTTAAGTTATCAATTATTGACAAATGTTTGTTTTCTTCATAATGGTTCTATTTTGAATTTTCCCATCAGAATTCAAATAAAATCGTGGATCTAAGCTTAAAGTATGATTTGTTGCCATATTGGTAAATACTAAATAGTGAATGAATGTTCACTGAAGTATTTTTCCTTGTTACTGAAGCGGTGTCCGTAACCGGATAGGCCGGGTCATAGAGCTCGCATCATACACGAGTATGCATAGAAGCAATGAGCAGTGCGGTGCTTAGTCGGTGTAAAGTGAGTACGGAACAGCTGGAGTTGCTGCTGTCGTTTATGGAAGATCACCCCGACTTTGCGGCGGGAAAATCGAGCTACTCGCGCTTTAGCTCCAGCAAGCTGTGGCGGCTGCTGGCCGAGCGACTGAACGCGGCGGCGGCGGCGGACGGCGGGGCGCGCAAGTCGGCCGACAAGTGGTGCAGGGTCAGCTAACCTTTATCCATTTTTAAGTAAAACATTGCTTAAGTATATAATACAAGAGCAGTGTCAACCTAATGTAGGGCTGCCATAACCTAAATCGCAGTCGCTGGACAAAAACTTCACAAACATCCGACATTATGATTTTTCCCAGACGCTTATGTAGACTTAGAAGGGACTCCTCCCAATGGCCCACTAACTAGAACAAATCTTGGGAAACCAGGATGGATGGTAGCCCTACCCTAATGTTATTATGATACATTGCTGCATAACTTCTATGTAAAATGGTAAATTACCTAATATTGACCATGTCAACATTTAACCTAATGTATATTTGATATGTTGGGTTTTTATGTCCGTGTGATATTTTCAGGTTTACAAATTATATTAATTTTATGTTTTGTGCATAAATTAGGCTCTGTATGCAGCTAGGATAGAACAACTAATATTACAAAAAGTGGCAGAGTGTGAGTCTGACACGCCCATGAAGGGTTCTGTAGTAGAAAGAGCCAAAATACCACTATCATTCTTTCCCCAGCAATAAATAACTTTATTTTTCATAGTTTGTTTAAGTGACAAAGTTATATTTGCGGTTTTTGAAAATGTGCTAATCTCAAAAACTGCTGACTATATCTCATACAAACCAATTTTTGTTGAAAGTGTTCAAATTCAAATTCAAAATCATTTATTCATGTAGGTATCATTGATACACTTATGCACGTCATTTTTTTTAATTTACCAGCTTTTCGGAAAGGTGCTTCGTCATGGAGGAGAAGAAAAGCCGAAAGAAACTCCTCAGCACATCTTTTAAAAATAAAATACATTGGTATATTTCTTACAAAGAAGTATCACTAGCCTGTACGGAACTGGTTGCAGATCTGGTCATTCCTGCGTCTTTGTCATTTATGTACTCATCTACAGTATAGTAGCCTTTGCCTAAAAATTGAGATTTTACATGTTTCTTAAATAATTCCACTGGCAAATCACGTATTAACTTTGGGATTTTATTATAGAACTGTACACCACGGCCCATAAAAGATTGCTTCACTTTAGAAAGACTGTAAGATGGCGTTACTAACTGGTGCATTTTTCTTGTTTGGCGATTAGTGATATCAAAATTTTGTTTATACGCGCTTATATTATTCCGTATAAAAACCACGTTACTATAGATATATTGTGAGGCTACTGTAAGTATACCTATTGTTGGATAAAGAAAGAATGGGTTTGAGGAATACCTGGTTCGATTATATTCCCGCGATTAGATGTAGGGTTCGCGCGCGCACTCCGTTCTTCCAGTATCCTCCATATGATGATTTTCTTGATGAGTTTTATACCGTACACCACTCGCACTACACGGGGATGCGGTTACTTGATGAATTTAACGTATTAATAAGATTTGGCAGCGGAAATCGAAGGGAACAACGTAGCTCGACCTGACTTGCTGCTCGCGGTTGTAGAAGCCGACTTTTTCTTTTCTACCCCCAGGTATTGGATATTGAACGATGGATGTAGGAGGGGATAGGATGCGTTCAGAAATTACCTATCATACCGCCGCCCAAAGAGCGACTTAGCTCTTTAGCAAAAAAATCTAGGAACAATTTGATGTGATAAATAAATGATTTGATACGATGAACAAAAAAATAATGAATGAAACAATAAAAAGTAAAGCTAATAATATTTTAGGATGGAAAGTGCTGTTAAAGTTCTATTGAAGGCTCGGCAACAAAGGGCAGAGCTTGACTACTGGTCGAAGTAAGTTGCCAGTAGAAGTTCTCACCTCTACCACCCTAACCACACCGTCAGAACCGGGGCACACCCGAATCACTCTAGCCTTTCTCCAAAGAAGCGGCGGCAAGTTCGAATCCTTGACAAGAACTAGATCGCCTTCTTGCAAATTTGTACTTTTATTGAGCCATTTAGGTCGCTGCTGCAAGGTATGCAAGTATTCGGCTTGCCAGCGCTTCCAGAAATGCTGAGTGATTTGACGGAGTAGCTGCCAACGCTTTAAGATAGGAAGATTTTCTCCTTGAAAATTTTGTTCTGGTGAAGCTAATAGAGGTTGTCCTATTAGAAAATGGCCGGGCGTTAAAACTTCTAAATCGTTCGGGTCGTTACTCAAGGGACACAGCGGACGAGAATTTAACGCGGCTTCGACTTTTGAAAATATGGTGGCGAGTTCTTCAAATAGAAGAGGACGATCGCCGATAACGCGAGATAGAATTAATTTAGCGGACCTCACTGCGCTTTCCCACAAGCCACCCATATGCGGGCTGGCTGGAGGGTTGAGATGCCAGACAATTTGTTTGCAGGCTAAAGATTTTTGCACTGCATCGTTTGAATTTACATGAAACTGAGAAACTTCCTTCAAGTGGTTGCGTGCACCGACAAAATTCGTACCACAGTCGCTAAAGATGTCGCTGGGCAGTCCTCTGCGTGAAACAAATCGATCTAAACAAGCCAAGAATGCTTCAGTAGACAGCTCAGAAACAATTTCCAAGTGTACGCATTTCGTCGTGAAGCATATGAAAATACACAGGTATGACTTAAGCGATCGGGAATTGCGTACACGTGAAGTCTTTTGAAGAAAAGGACCGGCAAAGTCAACACCAACCTTTTGAAAGGGTCGACAGGAAGTGACTCTGTGAACGGGAAGATCAGCCATGAACGGTTCGACAGATTTGGGCCGCATCCTATAGCAGCGAAGACATTGGAATATCTGTCGACGAATGGCTCTACGCGCAGAGAGGATCCAAAATTTGCGTTGAAGCAAAACTTGCAAGGTATTAACACCAGGGTGCAAAAACGTACGATGATAGTGATCGATTATGATCTTGGTGACGTGATGGTCCTTGGGAAGCAAGAGCGGATGCTTCGCGTCATAATCCAACTCGGACTTGGCAATCCTGCCACCAACTCTAAGTAGACCCTCAGCGTCCAAGAAAGGATTGAGCCGAACAAGGCTGGATCTAAGAGGTTTGTTGTTGCGCAGTAAATAAATAGATTCAGCGAATTCCTTCGCCTGAACTAGCCTAATTATTGTGCGAGTACTACCACACAGCTCAACAACTGATAGATTGCCTGTAAGTCGCCTTGTTGGATTGCGCGAATTGTGCACGAATCGATTGCACCACGCCACTACAGCTTGCAACTTGGAAAATGAGCTGTACTTGTTCAACACCGAGAGATCATCCGACACCACGGCAGCGTTCGATATGGCCACCGACGATTTGAGACCGGGTAGCTCCTCTTCACTCAGCAGCGTCGCGTCTCCAGGCCAAGAGACAGGTTCTTCCTTGAGCCATGGCGGAGACCACCAAAGAGAGTTGGTCACCAATTGTGAAGGCAAGAGACCACGACTTGCAGAATCAGCGGCGTTGAGCTCAGAGGGTACGTGCCTCCATGTAACGTCGGGAGCAAGAGCTTGTATTTGGGATACTCGATTTCCCTCGTATGTTTGCAAGACGTGAGGAGATGTTTTGAGCCAAGAAAGCACAATATTGGAATCGCACCAAGCTATTGTGCGGTTGATTTCTACTTTGCCATGTAAAACACCCTTGACGTGCTTTAGCAGGTGAGCAAGAAGAAGTGCTCCTGATAGTTCCAGCTTGGGAACGGTCACCTTTTGTTTGAGAGGCGCAACTCGCGATTTTGCAATCAAAAGTTGCAAAGAGACGCTACCATCAGCATTGAAAACGCGCAGGTAGACGCATGCAGCGTACCCGCGTTCAGACGCGTCACTAAAACCGTGAACCTGACAATCCAGCGGTTGATCAGTGACAATCCAACGAGGAATGTGAACCTTGTCCAGTTCGCTGAAATTTGATAAGAATGAGGACCAGATCTTCAGGATGTCCGGAGGAAGAGGATCGTCCCAATTGCATTGCAATGACCACAAACGTTGCATGATGTGCTTGGCGAAAAATGTGACCGGAGCCAAAAACCCACAAGGATCATACAGACGGGCTATATTTGATAAGACACCGCGCATGGTCATTGTTTGATTCATTTTTGACACACGATAGACGAAGCAATCGCTTTGAGCGTTCCACTCGATACCTAAGACCTTAAATATTCCATCGCCTTCCATCTCAAAGCGGTGGGGTTGCTCGCAATGGTCAGTGGAAAACGTGTCTAGGAATTCCTTAGAGTTACTGGACCACTTTCGCAAAATGAAACCCCCTTGAGACAAAATGTTTACTAGGGCCTGCTGAAGATCTTTGGCAGAGTTTAGAGAATTTGAACCACTAACTACATCGTCAACGAACGTGTCTTCCAGAAGAACTTTTGATGCCTCTGGCTGTTGCTGTGAGTTGATGTATGCGAGTTCCTGAATTACCCGAATCGCCTGAAACGCTGAGCTGGAGATACCGCATGTGACAGTTGTCAGTTCATATTGCTTTAGCGGTTGGTCAGGTGATTCGCGCCAAAAGATGGTCTGATGTTTGCAATCGGAATCCTCTAAACGAACTTGACGATACATTTGCTTTATGTCGCAAGTGAAAACGATTTTGTGTACTCTGAAACGCATAATTATGTCCTCAATGTTCTTTTGCAATTTAGGACCGGACATAAGAACTTGATTAAGTGAAACACCCGTCGAGCTTGGAGTGGAGGCGTCGAAAACTGCGCGCAGTTTAGTTGTGCTGCTGTGCTCTCGCAACACCCCATGATGTGGAATGTAATACCGATCACCATGGTTGTGACCAGTAACTTCGCGCATGTGACCGGCATCAAAATAGTCACGCATAAAAGGAATGTATAGGTCGCGCAGTTGGACGTCCTTCAATAAGCGACGTTCTAAATTGTAAAATCTTTTGAGTGCCATCATGTAGGTGTCACCCAGAGGTTTGTGATCGACCTTGAATGGAAGTCGAACAACAAAACGTCCCGTAGGATCCCTTGCATGAGTGTCACAAAAGTGTTTCTCGCATAAAATGTCCTCAGGATCTGACAATGGTTGACTGGGGGGCTGCTCCGCTTCCCAGAACCGAGTGAGAGCCAGATTGAGATCTACTGTGCAGGCCATCGTTGACACGTTGTTGTCATGAGCCGATGCTGTAGGAGCCTTACCCATGATGATCCATCCAAAAATAGAAGAGTAGGCAGTGGGCATACCATCACCCAGACTGAACCTTCTACCATCAAGAATTTGATCATATAGGTCAATACCAAGAAGAATATCAATTTGTCCTGGAAAATTGAAATTTTTGTCAGCCAAGACCAAATTCGAACAATATTTTAAAACCGCCTGGTGTACTTGTACCGAAGGAAGGTTGTTAGTAATTTTCTTTAAAATTAATAAATTTGAATTAAATATTTGATTTTTATTTATTACTGATCTAATGTTACAACTAACAATACCATGTGATTGTTGAGCTGATGAAGCACCCAAACCAAATATGCCTCCAGCTTGAGTTCGTGGAAGCCTAAGTCGTTGTGCTAATGAGTCTGTCATAATAGACACCTGTGAACCACAATCAATTAATGCACGAGCAACGTGAAAGTGCCCGCTTGCATCTTGTACCTCGACAATTGCTGTGCCTAACACCATGGTGGATGATGAGTCGACACCATGTAACGATTGAATCTGGACCGTAGAACTAGTAGCTGGTGCGGCAGATTCATTGCTGGCTGCAGAAACTGGAGTAAGTTGTGTAGCATTTGATATATGCAATTTTGTGTGGTGACGACCTCGACAGACTTGACATACACTACTCGACGAGCATTTGGATATGTGATGTGAACGCAAGCAATTGAAACAAAGTTTCTGTTTTATCACCAAACTTTTTCTTTGTTCCTGAGTCATAGCATCAAATTTAGAGCAGTGATACAAATTATGATTTTCATTGCAGCAAGGGCAAGAATTATTTAATTTAAACTTAGCATTTGAAACACTATCTGGATGTGTAATACTCAATGTATGGCTCGAGGATGCCTTTGAACTAGAATTCGTTGTAGAAATGTTTTCAAGCACACGGAGTTGCTTTTCTAGAAAATTGGAAAGTTGATCAAATGTAGGTATACTAATAGGATCAATTTCTGACTCAAATTTAGTTCTTAACTCTAGTGATAACTTCTTTAGTATAATATGAAGTAAAAGAAAGCTCCATGAGTTGACATCAAAATCTAGGGCATCTAAAGCACTTAAATTCTCCTTATATGTGTTGACGAATTTGTTTAAAGTCCTAAAGTTAACTTGAGATAGGTTTTGTAAATTTAAAATAGCCTCAATATGCTTGTCCGCTATGACCCTCTTATTCTCATAACGCTCGGTGAGTAATTTGTATGCAGCACTATAATTTGTTTCAGATAATTTTAAGTTTTTTACTAAACATAAAGGTTCTTTATCTAGAACACTCAATAAATAGTGCATTTTTTCGACATTACTTAAGTTTGAGTTCTCATGTATTAAACTGTTGAAAATAGAAATGAAGTTTGGCCAATCCGTGTATGAACCAGAAAATCTAGGCAAAGAAATTTTAGGAAGATGAAATTCAGCATTGGAATTTGATTTACATGCACCTTCAGAACTTGTACTAGGTTTAAATAAACTGTCATGTAACACTTGAATGGAATAAAACATATCATTGAAGGCTGCAAAATTAGTTTCAAAGTTCTTCTTTTGACATTCAGTTAATGTATCACTATTTGAGAATAATACGGATATAGCTTCTTCCATTTGCTGCCGATACCGTTCAATATCCTTATAACGCACTAGAAACTGTTGTTTATCGTTCATACTACCAGGTGTTTTCGTGTTAAGTCTCCCAGCTAAATCATACAATTGTGTCATGTTGTTCATGGCCATTTCGTATTTAACACTTTGAATTTTGAATTCAGCCATTGTGTATAGCTAATTCAAGGAATATTTTATGTATTGTAATTATGAATATCGTAACTTGTTATTGAAATAAAGTTTGTAACTTTTGAAGTAGAAATTATTCGCAAATTGTAAACAATATTGACACAGTGACACTGAATTGAATGACAAGTATTGACATTGACAGAATCTCTTTAAAGATTGACAGAAGATTGACTGAATGTTACTTGTCAGTTATTGACAGATAAATAATGACAGGATATTGAATACAAAATGGAAGTTGAATTGGACTATTAGGTTGGCAATGCTGTGACGTCATACGCTACGTCACGAGATGATTTTACGAATTTGAATAAAATATTTGAAATGATTCTGAACAAAATCGGGATATTTTATGGGAAATCGGGTTCGAAGGACCAGGGAATGTTGGATAAAGAAAGAATGGGTTTGAGGAATACCTGGTTCGATTATATTCCCGCGATTAGATGTAGGGTTCGCGCGCGCACTCCGTTCTTCCAGTATCCTCCATATGATGATTTTCTTGATGAGTTTTATACCGTACACCACTCGCACTACACGGGGATGCGGTTACTTGATGAATTTAACGTATTAATAAGATTTGGCAGCGGAAATCGAAGGGAACAACGTAGCTCGACCTGACTTGCTGCTCGCGGTTGTAGAAGCCGACTTTTTCTTTTCTACCCCCAGGTATTGGATATTGAACGATGGATGTAGGAGGGGATAGGATGCGTTCAGAAATTACCTATCACCTATTTCTTTGAACTTGTCACGCAAAGTTTCACGAGATCTAAGTTTATAAATAGCCCTAATAGCTCTTTTTTGTAGTATGAAAATTTGTTCTATACTGGCTGCTTTGCCCCACAGCAAGATGGCATATGATATAATACTGTGAAAATATGCAAAATAAACCATCCTAGCAGTTTCGACGTCAGTAAACTGCCTTATTTTCCTAACAGCATAAGCAGCCCTACCGAGTTTAGTCGCGAGATTTGTTATATGTGGGCCCCACTGAAGTTTACTATCTAAGGTCACCCCTAAAAAGACCGTGGATTCCTCCATATGCAATATTTCATTATTCAGTCTGAGAGATTTGTTAACTTTTTTAACATTAGGTAGTACAAACTCTATACATTTAGTTTTTTTTGCATTTAAAAGCAAATTATTGATAGTGAACCAACGCGACACATGCGAAAGAGCACTATTTACGTCGTCAAAATTTACTTTATTCCTTTCACACTTAAATATTAATGATGTATCGTCAGCAAATAGTACAATATCCGCTTGGTTCTTTACATAATGTGGTAAATCGTTAATGTATACCAGAAAAAGAAACGGACCCAAGATCGAGCCCTGCGGTTCATTCAGATCTACAGCAAAATAAAATATTTTTTAGATTTTTCAATCTCCTATTTTAAAAGTTAGAGGGGAGGACGACACATTTTACCACTTTGGAAGTGTTTTATCTTTCAAACGATTGACTTTGAGAGTAAATGGTTATAGAAACCTCAAGGTAATTTTTAAAGACCTATCTATAGACACCCTGCATGTATAGGTTTGATGAAAAAAAAAAGTTCTATGTATGGGGAGCCCCCCCTTAATTTTTGTGTAAAAATCATAAAGCTGTTAACAATACATCTTCATACCAAGTTTCAACTGTGTAGTCGCTAATGTTTCTGAATAAAGTGGCTGTAACATACACGGATAGACAGACAGACTTTATCTCTAATAATCTAATATCTCTAATAATATAAATATAATCTATAAGGGTTCAATTTTTGCTATTTGGCTACGGAACCCCAAAAATAATGTGCATGAGTGTATCAGAACATGAATAAATTATTTTTAATTTTGAAAGTAGTAGTAGTTTATCATAAAAACCATGTGAACGGCCAATATAAGGACAGTTGTTCCTTCGTTATTTAATCTCACTGTTATATTATTTAATCTATATTTTATAGATTTAATTATACAATACATTATATATCTATAGTCCATTTTTTTGGCGGAGTCCAAACTGATACACAAAAAACAGTCGTACAGAAATCTTACTAGTTACACGACGCACATGCTTGTCGGTCGCATTGGACCAATCATTAGACATTGCAATTCGAGAGGTACATAACTGACTGTACATGATGACTTTTTACCATGGTGGCATTAGTTCCAATTTTCTCCACTTCACACTGTTTGTGTGTTGTTTGTGGCACTGTAGACATAATTCTATCAATGAATATTAAATACAGATGTCTGGCGAACTCCCACTAAATTTTATTTATTATGATGAATTTGTTGCAGTGTCAGGGTGCCATAATAACACAATTTCTTAATTGGGCATAATTATGTAGGTGTTGTTTTGAATTAGCTGATGTTCATGTAATTATGCTTTATAAGTTTATATGTAGTATAGAAATAAGAGTAATATTGATATGTAAAATGTTGGAATATTTGTAAATGTAATGTAAACGGCTCTTCCTCTGTTGCAGTACTGGGCGGACATAAAATATAAGACTCGCAGGAAGTCTGCAGCGGGAGGAGCTCTGGGCGACCTGTCCAGTGCTGAGGAGCGCTTGCAGAATATTCTTGGAACCAAACCAGAACCAGGTAAAAGAAGAACCCTTTTAGGATCACTACATTTCGTCATGTCTGCATGTGGGAAGTTTATTAAGGGTGAACGCACACTTATTCAGCGCCATTCGCGTTTCGCTGAACGATTTTGGTTACACTTATTCAAAACTTTTATCAGCCACGTACAGCGTCGTAAGAATTTGAACGCTTCTGTCTATTGCGTACGGCGCTGAATATGCTGCGAAGACGTTGTGTAGCTCATTTAGTAGGTATTGTGAGTAGTATAGTATTGGGCATTCTGCCCCACTTGTTCGCTCAGGCGTTTGCCTTCGCGTCGTGGGGCAGAATGCCCAATAAGATTTCTGGTAATTAGGGCTTATAGGTACATTTTTTCCACTGTTTCACTCTTCTATACGCCTCCTCCACGTGGAACAGAATGCCTGACACTGTTTCTGGTAGTAAAGCGTTATACCGCGTTGTCGATGGATGAGATATTCAGTCTACTTACTACATACGCTAATAAATGTTAATGTGATGAGTATAATTACTCATTATCAATCAAACTACCGTCCACTCAAATCATGAAATTTGTAAAACAACCACAATCGCTGAGTTTTAACACAATCTGTGAGGAAGTTTGTAAAGCTGATTCTCGTCATGGCGAATTATTGCCTAATTCAATACGATGCATCATATGCGGGCCCTCCAACTGTGGAAAAACAAATTTGTTAATTGGTCTCCTTTTACATGAAAATGGCTTGAGATTTCAAAATGTTTATATTTATTCGAAAACTTTACAACAACCGAAGTACATATTTTTAGAAAATGTTTTAAATCTTATACCTGTTATTTCGCTTCATAAATATCAGGGAAATGAGGAAGTATTAAGGGTTCAGGACGCAAAACCAAATTCAATTATTATTTTTGATGATGTTGCTTGTGAAAATCAAAATAATATGCGTGATTACTTTGCGATGGGAAGACACAAAAATATTGATGCTTTTTATCTGAACCAAACGTATAGTAAAATTCCTAAACAGTTAGTTAGAGACAATGCGAACTTGATTATCCTTTTTAAGCAAGACGAAATAAATTTAAAACACGTTTATGAGGAGCATGTTAACACAGATATGACATGGACTGAATTCCGCGAAATGTGTTCAGAAATTTGGAAAGAACCCTTTAATTATGTTGTAATTAATAAAGATTGTTCTAAAAATAAAGGATGTTACAGAAATAAATTTGACACTTTTGTGGTGTTTGATTGAAACAAAAAAATATTTAAATAAATTACTTTTATGAAATCGTTATTCTTTATACGACGCTCAATCGATCACTATCTTGCTGTCATTATGGAACAATCAATGAAAAGAAAAATTGTGAAGGCTGCAGCAGCTGTAAAGAAAAAAGTAAAAATTATGAGGAATATTGACATCGATAATAAGCAAGCATTGGAGACAGTTTTCAAGCCTGTGACTAAACCTCTCAACTTAATTGCAAACGCAAATAATCATTCTCTCCTTCCTACTATAGACGACGAAGAAACTAAAACACCATCCATAAAAAGCATTATTCAAGAAAATGTTACCCCTAAAATTAACACTGGAAAAGTCATCGATCCAGACGAATCTCAATCTGACACCGAAAGTGATTATTCATATCAATCAATAGAAGAAAGCAAATCAGACCGCGATACATCATCCTGGTCAGTATCATCAGAAGCATTAGAAGATATTCCATTTGGCGTCAGATTAGAAAACGGAAAATTAATGTTAGGTTCAGCTAGCGTAGCAATTGGTGATGATTATATCACAGTAGCTGGACGCAAATATCATAGTACACCAGGTATAAAACAGTTGCTGCTAAAAAAAGACGTTGATTTAAGTTTAGTCACAGACAATGATATGCAAAATTATAAATCAATGTTACTTGACACCAATGCACATCGACGGGACTGTGATCCAAGTAAACCAATAAAGAGTAATAAAGGACAAAAATATTTACAAATTGTAAAACCCCTATTTAAATTTCAAACACAACACAAAGGAAAAGGTCTACCTTTAATGAAAACATGGAAAACAAACATAGATTATGTGTATTGGGATGATCCAAATGAATTGGTGGAGAGGTTGAAATTATTAATTGCGTCTCGAGATGCTGGCAATACTGGATTAGACAATGAAATTATATCAATTATTGAAGAATTGCGTGAAAGTAAAATTATAAATAAGTAAATAAATGTTTGCTGATGATGGATGTTTTTTCATTACACTACTAACCTTCGAATAAAGTACACTTTCAACATGAATGTGGATAAATTCGGGCACTATATTCATAAAAGAATGCGTCTGTCAGAACTATTTGACGTTTATGATAACGCTTTAACAAAAACAGAAAACGGAGAGTTTGATTTAAAATCGTCAAGACTTAGAGGAATTAAATTACCCATAGAAGCAGACGATGCTGTGAATAAGGATTATGTTGATAATTTTCAGGATAATTTGATAAAAGAATTACATAAACTGAATGAGACATTGCGTTTACAAACCATGACACATATTCAAAATTTTGTTCAAGCTACTATAAAAACAAAGATATCAGACGTTTTGGCTCATTTGGAAGATAAGTTTTATACCAAATCAGAAATTGATAAATTACTTAAGAAATCTTCGTAATGATGAAACAACAAATAGTTAACGAAATACACAAACAAGCACGAAGAAATTTTCTTCGAAGACCTGTTATTCTAAAGGGAATAGATGACTTATGGCAAGCCGATCTGATAGACATGCAAAATTTAACAAAGTTTAATAAAGGTTGCAACTACATTTTAATTGTGATTGACTGCTTTTCTAAATACGCTTGGGCGGTGTCAATCAAATCAAAAAATAAAATTTGTGTTACCAATGCATTCGAATCTATATTATACAATAGTCATCGAAAACCGATTAATTTGCAAACTGATCTAGGGACAGAATTTTATAATAACGTATTTCGGAATCTCATGAAGACACACAATATAAACCATTATTCAACTTTTTCTACCAAAAAGGCTTCGATTGTCGAACGATTAATTAAAACTATCAAAAATAAATTATATAAATATTTTAGTTTAAATGGAAGTTATCGGTGGTTAGGATTACTAGAAGTTGTCTTAAAAAAATACAATAATACGAAACATCGTACTATCAATTGTAAACCAATCGATGTAGATAAATCTAAGGAACCTCTAATTAAACAAAATATTAAAAAAACCCACAAATATATATCATCAAGGACAGGACCAAAGTTTAAAGTCGGTGACTATGTTCGAATAAGTAAATACAAACAGCATTTTGAGAAAGGGTATACTCCAAATTGGTCAACTGAACTATTTACGATAAAAAATATTAATAACACAGTTCCAGTTACGTATCACTTAGAAGATCAACGTAAGCAAACTATATTGGGAACATTTTACGAACACGAGTTGCAAAAGACTAAATATCCTGATGCTTATTTGATTGAAAAAGTTATAAAAAAGAAAGGAAATAAGCTGTTTGTGAAATGGTTAGGTTTAAGCAATGATGAAAATAGTTGGATTGAGAAAACTGCAATTCAAGGCTAAAATTGTTATTAAATAAGAAGTTTAGTCGTATTTGTTTCATTGCAACTTTGACGATGCAAGGAGGTGGGCTAGTTAATAGTATCATTAATAATTTACCGTTTGAACTTCATTTGCCTGGTTATAATTACTGTGGACCTGGCACAAAACTTCAGAAACGTTTACTACGGGGTGATAGAGGGGTGAATAAGCTAGACGACGCTTGTATGCAACACGACATAGCATATGCAAAACATACAGACCTACCTAATCGTCATAAAGCAGATTTACAACTTCTAAATATGGCAAAACAACGCATTAAGTCAAAAGATGCTTGCAAAGGCGAAAAACTAAGTTCATGGTTAGTGAGTAAAGTTATGAAAGCCAAACTTAAAACCGGTGCTGGCGTCAAAACGTTTAAAAATTTTGTATCTAAAATAAGATCAAAAATCAAGAAATTTAAACACAATGATAGTAAATCTTTAATCGACGCTGCTTATTTAGCAGCTAAAAAAGTATTTCCAAATAAAAAGAAAATTCGAATACCACGTGTAATACCCATACCAAAAACTGGAGGTATTCTACCTTTGATTCCAATATTTGCTGGTTTATCGGCATTAGGGACCTTAGCTGGCGGTGCAGCTGGCATTGCGAAAACCATTAATGATTACAAATCCGCTCAGAAAAATTTGCAAGAAACACAACGACATAACAAAGCTATGGAAGGTGTAGTATTAGGCAAGGGTCTATACATTAAACCGCACAGAAATGGTCACGGATTATTTATAAAGCCCTCAAAAAACTGAATTGTAAGCTACCTAATCGTCCTCTAAGTAATATAGATATAATAAAGTACGCATGTGACATCCCCCACTTCAGAGGAGTTTTTATGCGAGATCAATTACCAAGAACACCAAAGGAGATCGAATGTGGTATTGTTAATTTGGATGAGTCTAAGAACAAGGGGACGCATTGGGTGGCTTATGTTAAAATATATGACTATTGTGAATATTTTGATAGTTTTGGCGATCTGAAACCGCCTAAAGAAATAATTCGGTATTTTAAGAATTGTAATGTTTGTTATAACTACACAAGATATCAGTCATTTAATACAGTTAATTGTGGTCATTTATGCTTAAAATATCTATGGCAATTTTGGAATAAAAATGTATAAAATATGTATCATTCTTTTATTTTCACCATTTGCAATATGTCACTCACTTTGTCGATAACAGGAAATTCGTCAAGTTTATCCACGTACTATCCAAACACTCTGCAATTAGATGGACAGTATGAATGTGCTTTATTGCATATCTCAACATTTAATTCCATTCCAAATATTGATAAAACTAATAATAAGTTATTCTATGGATCTAATGAAGTTATTGAAATCCCTGAAGGGACTTATGAATTACAAGATATCAATGATTATTTAAAATCTGAAATAAAGGATGCATCAATCAATCTACAGTGTAATAACAACACATTGAAAGCAACTTTGTACTGTACAAAAGATATTAATTTTTCTGAGGAAAATACCTTTAGAAACTTGTTAGGGTTTAAAAAACAAATATTGAAAGCAAATAAATGGCATGTGTCACAGTTTCCAGTAAACATTTTACCAACAACCGTGATCAGGGTTGAATGTGATATCGTAAGCGGCTCATACATAAACGGCGAATCAAGTCATATTATTCATGAATTTGCACTAAACGTACCACCTGGATATAGGATTATAGAAATACCTAAAAACGCAATTTACTTCCCCATTAACCAGAGCAACATAAGCTGCATTAATATTAGACTTTTAGATATAAATAATCATTTAATAAATTTACGTGGTGAAGAGGTACAGCTGTATTTACATCTTAGAAGAAGAAATGATTGACTATAATAAATATACGCAACAACCAACTACACGTATCAGTTTGACTCAAGAAATCAATCATACAAGAAGTCGTAATAAAAAGAAAATAAAATTAACGAAAAGCAATAAGGCATTCTTAAAAGCGATCGGCTTATTAAAATGAATATTTTAGACGTTTTATCGACTCCGTCTTACGACAATAGTGTGGAAGGAATTGAATATCATTCTTACAAACCCTACATTACTAGTTTTAATAGAAATGATGAAATCCGCATACCAATCAATCAACAGGATTTATATGTACTACCATCAGCAAGCACCTTGTATTTGGAAGGGAATGTTATCGTTAAAAAACGAGATTCTAAGGATCCTGTCACCAGTGTTCAATTTACAAATAACGCTTTATTGTACTTATTTCAAGATATAAGGTATGAGCTAAACGGAGTGGAGATTGATAAAATAAAGAATGCAGGCGTTACGACCACCATGAAATCTTTAATATCAATGAACGAAAGTGAATCTAAGATAGCTTATTCTTGGGGGTGGGATATTGATGGTATAAAAAATGGAGGTAAATTTTCTGCTTCTATACCACTCTGTAACATAATGGGCTTTGCAGAAGATTTTAAAAAAGTTGTGATAAATAGTAGACACGAACTAATATTACTAAGAAGTAACACAAACTTGAATGCTGTGAAACTCAATACCGGTGAATTTGTAGAAGACGTTCAAATAAATAAAATTATTTGGCGTGTACCACACATTAAAATATCTGACAAAGAAAAGCTTAATTTTTTGAAACTGTTAGAAAGAGATAAACCGCTTCAAATGATATTTAGAAATTGGGATCTGTATGAATATCCAGCTTTACCTAAAACTACAAAACATACTTGGGCAATTAAAACTTCGTCACAAATAGAAAAACCAAGATATATTATTATTGGTCTACAAACAAATAGAAAAAATAATGCAAGTTCTGACATGTCTCAGTTCGATCACTGTCTTCTTCGCAGCGTTAGAGTCTATCTCAATTCAACATACTTCCCTTATGAGAACCTAAACGTTAACTTCGCAAACAACAACATTGCCTTATTATACGAACAATATGTTAGATTTCAACAGTCATATTATGGTCGTCGTCCAGAGCCCTTGTTGAGTGAGAAACAATTTAAAGATTTAGCGCCGTTATTTGTTGTCGACTGCTCTAGACAAGTAGACAATTTGAAGACAGGTCCGGTTGTGGACGTTAGAGTGGAAATTGAAAGTGATTCTGATATACCAGATCAAACCGGCGCGTACTGTCTTATATTAAACGACTGTATAATTGAATATAAGCCACTGAGTAATACTGTAAAAAAATTATCATGAAGCAGGATACCATCATAGTGGATATTCAAGGATTTAAAGATCAGTACAATAATTTTATAGTAAAAGAATTAGCGTTCGCAACACGTGATTATACGCAATTATTCTTAATAAAACCCCCATATTTATTCAAATATTTAACAACTGATGAAAAAAGACAAGTAAAGTGGCTGGAAAACAATAGAGGTATTCATTGGAACGAAGGACATATTGACTATAGAGAATTTCATCGTATAATCGTTCCCTATCTAGAAAACAAAAATATCTTAGTGAAAGGTTTGGAGAAGGTTACGTGGATAAAAAACATTTGCGAAAATTGTGAAGTGTCAGATCTTGGTGAAGACCAGTGTCCTAACATGTTTGAATTACATAAAAAATTCTGTGATAACAATTTAAATTGTAATGTACACACAAATCATTGTGCTTTAAAAAATGTGTTATGTATAAAAAAGCATTTAGGGTGGCACTAAAATGTTTTGTTTTGGTTTTATAAATAAAAATAATTTCTTCAGTAAAAATGCATTTTTATTTTTTAAACATAATAAAATAATAACTTACAATAACAATAGTATCTTTATTAAAAATCATTGTCTATTAAAGATTTCGATATTTTCTTAACTAGCGATTCTGTATCGTCCATAACACTATCCATGGCATCCTTAACAATGTACTGCGCACTTATCACAACGTTCTCACTTTCACTATCGCTGCAGCTTGTTTGAGAATTGTTGCTGCAGAGATCAATAACAGAAATTTTTATTAACCTAATGCCTCGTCGTTGTAATCGGCTCATTACAAAAGATTGTGTAGCGTTATGTTTTATCAAAGTTTCTCGGCGACGTTGCTTGGACTTTTTCTCTTTCGTTAGTTTGTATTGCTCGGGTTCACAGCGATTCAGCTCGGAAAATCCTTCGTAAGGATCCTGAGCATACTGGCTAAACACAATCTCTGAATCAGATACCTGAAACAAAAATAATTATCCATTTTCAAATCTGATGTGCACACACAAAAATCACTAATATTATATCAGATTCAAATAGGTACTTTACTTACCGTGCACATAATTATTATAATAACACAAGTACTAGGTATAATACTGTAAAAACAACTTCTCAATTCTATTAATATTCCGTAAATAATAAAAAATAAACTAACTATCAACTTTATATATTCAAATCAATCCAAAATTGTTAACTTAGCATTCAATCAAGGATATAGATTAGTTGTTTGAAAATCACTCTTTCAGATATAGTTTTATAGTTCAATATATTAAAATAATTTAGTATGAATTGTAAACTGCAAGTCTGCATAAATATATCATACCTTCTCATAAAGTGCGATGAACTGTAACATGTTATAACATGTTGCGTGTATCAATAATACCTACCATTCCGGAGCATTATTATTATTATTATTACGCAAGTATAAGTTATTGTCATGAATTGTAAAAGCTAAACATTTAGGTATTAAGAAGAAAATACAAAAAAATATCAAGGAAATCCTTCTAAAGACATAGGTAGGTAGTTAGAAGCCACCTTCGGTAAAAAAACTATAATATTATTAGTTTAAATAGATCAATAAAACAAAGATTATTTTTAACAAAGGTTGTTTATTTATAAGTAGGTATATAATATTACATAAAACTTACTAATAACTTCTATAATTTACAATCTTATTTACGTACATTTTTAAGTTGTAATAAAACTTGGACACTGAATGAATACAAATCATAGGTTACTTATAGTTATTACAAAATCAATTACAGAAATGTTTATTAACTTTATTATTTTTTATATTTACCTAAGTAGGTACATATTTTACTAAGAACATTTACATAATCTCTACATATTATTATAGTAATATAAAATAAATGATATTTATATGCCCATTAAAACCAATTACGAATATCAATATTTAGAATTGAAAGATCCTTTTAAAATTGAAGAATGCCCCCCCCCCCCCCCCCCCACGCTCGGGTTGCAACATTGCAATTTGATATAGCACGTTTATCATCATTACTTGATAGTGCTATTTTATTCACGCTTTGTGTAAATATTTCATGCTTAATTAAATAAGATATTTTTTCGATGGATAACATCTCTATTAAATAATACATACAGAATAGAATTTTCGAAAAACCCTGAATCAATTATTATAACTATTTACTATTATAAACTGGGTTATAGTAAATTGGGAAACTACTAGGTGGTGTCCATAGTTTATGGAGGGTCAAGTCAAATTGGGCATTAAGTTTTTTTTAACAGGTCAGTTCCTATTAATCCGTCGTAAAAATCATCAATGTCTTTTATATAAAACTTATAACACATGTTCCTTTGGAATAGTCTATGCATTGGTAATATTATTGCCTGTAGAGTGTTTTCATTATTAAAAGGTTCGTAAATTTTATGACTGGCGAAATATTTATCAGCTAATTTACGGCTTACAAATGACTTTTCCCTACTCGTGTCCAATAAAAAGTTGGCATCTAAATATTCTATGTATAAATATGGCAAATATGGTAAATTATCATCTGCTACGTTACTTTGCGTCGCAGAGGTTAGGGGATAAAAATTTATGTTTCCCTGCGTGCTCGTGCTTGCTTGCGAAACACGATGAAGGGTACTCTTTGAAGGAGGAGCTAAATAACGCGGTTTGCTTTTTTTCAGGAAACAAAGGAACGGTTCACAATCGTAATGAGGGATAGTGGGAGTTGCTTTTTCTTGCGATGAAGATGTATGGTCTTGTTGTATGTGACCTTCCTGGTTGACGATAGAAGAGGGGTTGTGCCCGTGTTGTCGCTGAGCGATCGTTTCCGCAACTGCGTTAACTACATTATCCTGAGTAATACCTGCATGACTAACTGTATCCGCGGCTTGCCTAAGAAAATTCATTCTTAAAGGTGAATACAAAGTTGCGCCTTTAAATATCTAGAGTAAGTTCCTTGTAGGTTAGTGAACAAATTAACAATAGTTAGTGTTCAAATTTAACAATAACCGTTAGCAACACAAGTTTACTGTTTGCCTTACGTTTTCTACTGTTTTCGCGTGTTGGAATAGTCGGCTGGTGTATAGTTATTGAGTTAGCTGCTAAGTATATCAGACTTTATTACCAATTACTGCTGTAGGTCTTCAAAACTTCACATCTTCAATTGCATCTCTCAATCTCTCATCAAAGTGACGTGCTCTGGAATAAGATACGAACATAATTTAATAACACATATTAAATAATAATTTTAATACACTTTTAATTATTTTGTTACGGGAATAAATTTTAACAACAGATACAAAAATAATCACTAAGACACATCTACAATTGATTTTGTAATAGAATAGATCTAAGAACATTAATATTATTTTAATGTGGAGATCGAACCAACAATTAATACTTAGCCCTCGAGCAGGACGATAAGATAATAATATTATAAGCCACTTTGCCATTCATCATAGAATGGATTATTTCTTTTAGGAACCGCGAAAATACTCAATCAGATAAAAATAATGAAAACTATCATAGTAATATGAATTAACAACTAAATACATACCCAATATTCACAATAAAATAATGTCGTCTCTGTTAATTATGTCCAAAGTATTAGCATTCCCTCGTTAAGTAGGTATTTCTATACCTGCAAATGTAGTCAACAAATAAAATATTTGCTTCAAACCAGCACCTCTGCTGCCTCACAGTTCATAATAAGTGATGATCTGAAATAAAAAAACAAACTTATTATAATAATACTGTTAATGACAACAAAAATTTAATGAAATATAATAGAATATAATATTTAACATAATAATTACCTTATAATAATTTTGCTATCGATTTTACCATTACTATAAATACCTATAACTTGTACTCAGTAATCGAATTAAATTTAAATTAAAATACACATTGTGCGTGCAAATAGTACCAATACCTATTGTGTTTTGTCAAAACAAAAGTGTCGTGTTCCATCCGGTTGCAGTACTTAACGGTATTTTGCAAGATTTTTCATTTCGATCAGGGTTGACATCCAAATGCAAATAATTATGTATTATTATTACCTATTTACTGTAACAAAATGTTGTATTTATTACTTAATTATTACATACAAAGTTATCTACGTTAAAATAGGTATAGAATATTTATTTAAGAATGCTAATGGTCTGTTAATTTACCGAATTATTCAATATTTTCTCGATATGTAATTACCTAAACTAGAATACAAAAGACTCAGTGAAACGTAAATAACAAGCCCTTTTAATCATATATTTTTATTTTTACAATTTAAGTTGGAATGTTTTAAATGTATATCGTTTGTCAACCCTAACAAAAATATCATATTTTTCAACACAATACTTGTGATTATTGCACACCTATTTAAAAGTGTTATTCAGCAATACGAATTTTTATTATTACGCAGCTAATTTGGTTATGGATGTCACTTCCACATATTTTAGTGTAAAAATGGGATCATCAGTCTATACATAGTACGTAACATGTATGACAATTATTTTGGTAGCCCTAAGTCTTTGTGTTGCGTTAGCAAATAATGATTCTAGAACATTCTTAGTTATCATTTTTTTACAAATGTAATACGTACAAATAAGAAATGTCTAATTTGTGTATTATTTTTATTAAACACACTTACATTTCATTTTACCAAATTTACATGTCTTTTCTGACTTATAAGCTAACGTTTTCGGAGCTCGGTACATCAAATTCGAGCCTCGGATAGGAACAAAGTACTCCTACAACGACTACAGTGCAACCAGCGCCGAGTGCCTCCACTCTGCAGTTCAGTCCATCCAAACAGTGGTTGTATTGGTAATTATACTTCAAGTGGCTGCCATTTAAAATGTAAGTCTTTATAATTTTTATTAATTTTCATATTTTACTTCAACCAATTTATATTTCAGATACAACATGTAGCCAAATACTTTGACATTTTTCACTAACTTAATTTACTCATAATTGTTATAATCGTCAATAGATTAATTATAAGTGCGAGTTAATAGTTTTATTATTACTAGTTCATTCCAAGTAGATAAACATTAACTTAACATTTAATCCTTTTTCAGCATAGGTATTTCAAGTAATAATATCTAATTAAAATTTAACAATTTACAGGTCGGACTCTGAGTGCGATCAACGCAGCAACTCTACAGATGTTGAACACAGTGCCGAGCTCCTGCGGAAACATTCTACTCCTACAAGCAAGCGTAAATCTACGAAGAAATCGCCTGCCATTATAAGGTAATCATACTAAATTTACATCTACTCGTTATATTTAAATTATAATATTTCAAATTTTGTACTTACGTTCGATATATTTATGTGGCGTTGCGGTCAGTAGTTGATTTTTTATTACACACATTCACTTTCTGTTACTGAAATAGTTTATGATATATAAATTATGGGAGATATTTTTTTATTTATTTTGAAATAACCAGTAATAGGCACTGGTTATTGCTGCAAATGTCGATCAATTTTATATTTATTCTTGTTAATGATTTATTTTAATATATTTCACTAATCTTATGATTGCAGAGTAAAAATTTATTTATTCTTCGGTAAACTTGACTTTTAAGATAAGACTATATTGATTCTTAATATAATTAAATTGTTACTCTCATTTACAAGTAACAACATTTTATTTACATGACCATGCAGTATGTAAATTAATACAATTTTTGTATTTATTGTGTTATTTTTCGTAATGATTTTGAAAACCGACACAATCAGTAAGTTATTTTTTACTTATACGGGTTATTTATGTTTGTTACAGAAAGAAAGGGAAGACTGTGGACATCTTCAATCTTACTCGTGATGGCGGCAAATCCAAAGATCCTCCATCGCGCGTGCTGTCCACGTACTTCGTCAACAGAGTTGCAAACGGCAACGAACGTCGGGCGATCAACACAACGGGGGACTACCTTATCGATTTGAAAGTCTACCAAACCAACGATGCGCGCAATACTGATGCACAAGAGCTCTGGAAGAAAGCGCTAGTACGGATAAAATTCCAGACTCAAGACGATACACCGCAATGGCGTAAGCTTCAATCTTTGGTGCACTCGGTGGATGAACTGTGTGAGGACCATCCTACATTTATATCAAATGATTGTAATCTGTAATTAACATTAATATTATAACTATGAATACATAATTTTTACATATTGTTTTGTTTCCTTTCTCAGCTGAAACCGCGTTATTTACAACAACAAACAGTTATTTTGCATTTCTAATTTAGAAATTTTAATGAAGCTTTCTGTCCCACATTACCAGAAATCTTATTGGGCATTCTGCCCCACGACGCGAAGGCAGACGCCTGAGCGAACAAGTGGGGCAGAATGCCCAATACTATACTACTATTGTGCCCTCAACATGGACAGTTCTGCACATGCACATATGAGTGATATTTTTTATCTCGGCAGCGTTCGATGCTGACGCTGACGCTGTACGCGGCGGAACAGCGCTGAACGCGGCCGAATAGCGCTGAATTCTATTATAGCACTCGCAAGATAAAAACACATTGTCCTCATTTTCTACATGTTTGCCACGAAAGCTGAATAGACGCGGAAAACTTAACGGATACGTACGCCGTCTCCATATAAAATCGCTGTTTTCTATGGACAAAAGCTGAATACCTAAACCCTAAAACCTACCTAAAACTTATACGTATACAGGGTGAATTTTTTCAAGCGTGCATCCTCCACCCAAATCCGAAACTACGAGGAATAGCGTAAAATGTTCAAAGGAGTCTCGGGGCCGATTTTGATGAAAATTAAATCATTACATTTTTGAAAAAACAGTATTTCTAGCCAGGTATCTAACCCGTTGATTTTGAGGAGAAAAAAAACATTTATTATTACACCATTCAATAGTGTCCCTAACTAGGGTTGAATTTGGAAAGTAATGACGCATGAAAAATCAATTTTTCAAGCCAGGAATCGATCATCGAAATCATTACTTCCCAGAATTTCGCAAATCAAAAATCGAAGGGTGCAGTTTGAGTTCTCATTAAAATCGGCCCCGAGACTCCTTCGACCATTTTTCGCTATTCCGTACAAAACTGTTAAGTACTGGAACCAAGTGTGTGAGCGTGAGAGAAATGTTACAATTACAAAATGAGATCTTATGCGTCGATCAGTGATGCACAATAGGTGACCGTTATAATATCATATATATATTACTCCTATTAAACTAGTCATAAATGTTATCACAACAATACAGCGGGCGGGCAGACGCAGTCGGACGAGGAGCGGAAGCCGGCGTTGGAGGACGACATGTTCTCGGAGGGCTCGGCGCCGGACGGCGCGCGCCTGTCCACGGAGGAGCTGCTGGCCGAGGCCGCCATGCGCAGCGCGCTCGCCGCCGAGAAACAGGCCGAGGCCGTGTCGCAGGCCGTGGACCTGCTGCGCGACCTGCTGGCCGTGCTGCGCGAGCGCGTGCCGCCCCCGCCGCCCCCACCGCCGCCGCCGCACCTCGCGCACGCCGCGCACGTCGCACACGCGCCCCACCCCGCCCCGCACGGGGGGAGCCAGGATCACTCGCTGGCCATGCAGCAACACCATCACCACCGCCTCTGATCCAGCGTAGCCAGCTCCTCCAAATAAACGTCAAGGAGGCGAGTGGGCCGCCTCCCGCGACTATCGATTTCTACGAAGCGCGAACCAACAAAACAAACAATAGATTACATCGTCACTGAAGTTCCACCCATCGCGATATTACTATCCCGTTCACGACCGTCGGGCGTCGGCGAGCGCGAGGGGCACGGCGAGGGGCGCGGCGGCGGCAGGGCGCGCGGGCGGTGCGAGCCCCACGCGGCGGACGACGTCGTCGTAGACCTCGTCGGCGAGCAGGCGCGCGCGCGCCGCGCCGTGCCGCAGCGCGTCGTGCAGCGGGGCGGGGCGCGCCAGCAGCGCGGCGGCGCGCTCGCGCACGGGCCGCAGCGCGCCGCACAGCGCGTCCGCCACCACGCCCTTGTACTGCGCGGTGGTCAGCCCCTCCGCCTCCTGCACCACCTCCTCCGGCAGCTTGTCCTCGGCCAGGCAGTGCAGCGTCACCAGGTTGGACACGCCGGGCCGAGTCTCGGGGTCGAACGTCACCTAGGGAAGGGGCGACACGATTATGCCCAACCGTTATGTTAAAAGTTCTCCGGGCGACCGGCGTGCGCCGGCCCCCGAACTCCGAAGCCGGCTGTCGCGTTACCTGCGGTGTGAAGTCCGTGACCGCTTTCTTTATCTTGAGTCTGATGATCTCGTCGGAGTCGCTCAGTAGTATTCTTGATTTCGGATCCGGATCAGATTTTGACATCTTTTTCGCTGGATCTCGTAAACTTCGAATTCTGTCACTCCCGTCATCTGCCCAAATTAAGGTTTGCTTAGATGTTATGGTATAATCGAGAAACTGTTAACTGCGACCGGACAAGAGTTATCTGTTATCTACATTAGAATTGTATTAATTTCAATTATTAAGTTTATTTACAAATTAGGTGAAATAAATATGTTAACTGAACATTAAACAATACAATAATAATACGAAGTGAAATTATATTAAATTATTGTAACACTGAACTGTCGTTTTTAACATATACGGAACAGTATCCATATTTGCACATAAGCCACATACAAACTACATAGACCTTTACCCAATAAGACTCGTCAGACTAAATATTGAAATGTTATTAAAGTTATTAAAATATAATTTATTTAAATATATACAAGGTGAATTTTTCAAGTGTGCATGGATGGCCAATTTCGAAACTATGAGGAATAGCGAGAAACGGCCAAGGGAGTCTTGCTTGGAGCCGATTTTGATGAAAACTAAAACTGCATCATTAAATTTTTTAATATTCCTGGCCAGGAATCAAAACCCGTTGATTAAAAAAAAACTCAACCTGTATTATTAAACCATTCGGTAGTGTTGCTAACAATGATCAAATTCTGGGAAGTAACGACATAGAATGGTCGAGGTGGGCGAGGTATAAGGTATAATGTTACCGGGCAGCAGCGCGCGCGGCGCGGGGAAGGCGGCGCCGTGGCGGTGGCGGAAGGTGCGCGCGAGCTGCGCCGCCAGCTGCAGGTGCTGCACCTGGTCCGCGCCCACCGGCACGTGCGTGCCGCGGTACACCAGGATGTCCGCCGCCTGCAACACGACCACCACCACCACCGCATCGCGTCACGCCGCGGTTGGAGCTTTTTAAATGATAAGCAGATACCGCTGAGAATGGTCATATTATAGCACACTGATGAGCCACCTGAGAAATGGTCCCCATTGCGTGTGGTCATCCTTAACGAAGAGACGTTGCCGGGGAGCGAGAATAACTTGATAATTTATTTACTTGAACGGCAGACCCGGCCGGATTGGTGGAAATCCGGTAAAATCCGGCCAGATGGAAATTGACACCGGATTGAAATCCCTACTCGACACACTATTCTGCCAGCATTCGCGCAATATTGTACAGGCATACTAACCCACAGACATGCATCTAAAATTCTAAATGTCTGTGTACAAACCTAAATGTAAAAATGAGTAAGGCATCCAAAGCAATTCAAATATTTTTGAATTGTGTGTGAGGCGTGAGAGTGGCAGTGTGTGAGGTTGGTGACCTGCAGCACGGGGTAGAGCAGCAGGCCGACGGGCACCTCGCGGCCGGCGGCGGCGCGCTCGCGGTACTGCGGCAGGTGCTGCAGGCGCGCGGCGGTGGCCAGGCACGCCAGCTGCCAGCACAGCTCGGCGTGGCGCGGCACGGCCGACTGCGCGAACAGCACGCAGCGCGCCGGGTCCACGCCGCTCGCCACCAGGTACGCCGCCATCTCCAGCGTGTGCGAGTAGATCCGCTCCTGTGCCATTAAACATGCTATCACTTTTTTTTTACTCACTCAATTATTAGCCCCATGACTCGGAAATTTATCGACCTTGATAACTGTAACTCTCCTACTTGGTATTATGTAATAATATTTATATTGCGGTATAGCTAATTGAATGAATGTTTCTGATGTAAATAAATAAATAAAAATAAACACAGTTGTTATAAAGAATGTTGCTCCTTTGAAACAACAAATTCTTATCAGAAGTTCCATACTCACCCCTCCTACGTTCAATATTGTAACCCACAAAAGAGTTTTTACTTTTTTTCCATTAATCACCTTTTTCTTGATAAAAAATATTATATATAATTCATTGATAATAGCTACTAATATCTTACATTTTAGTTAAAAACAAAACCGGGCAAGTGCGTGTCAGGCCACGCGCAATGTAGGGTTCCCAAGTAGTAAGTTTGTCGACTATATTACTCATCAACTACTTATGCTAACATAGCCGTGATAGTTTTCCTTATAAATTCATCATATAAATTCAAATTCAAATTCAAAATCATTTATTCATGTAGGTATCATTGATACACTTATGCACGTCATTTTTTAATTTACCAGCTTTTCGGAAAGGTGCTTTGTCATGGAGGAGAAGAAAAGCCGAAAGAAACTCCTCAGCACATCTTTTAAAAATAAAATACATTGGTATATTTCTTACAAAGAAGTATCACTAGCCTGTACGGAACTGATTGCAGATCTGGTCATTTCCATGCGTCTTTGTCATTTATGTACTCATCTACAGTATAGTAGCCTTTGCCTAAAAGTTGAGATTTTACATGTTTCTTAAATAATTCCACTGGCAAATCACGTATTAACTTTGGGATTTTATTATAGAACTGTACACCACGGCCCATAAAAGATCGCTTCACTTTAGAAAGACGGTAAGATGGCGTTACTAACTGGTGCATTTTTCTTGTTTGGCGATTAGTGATATCAAAATTTTGTTTATACGCGCTTATATTATTCCGTATAAAAACCACGTTACTATAGATATATTGTGAGGCTACTGTAAGTATACCTATTTCTTTGAACTTGTCACGCAAAGTTTCACGAGATCTAAGTTTATAAATAGCCCTAATAGCTCTTTTTTGTAGTATGAAAATTTGTTCTATACTGGCTGCTTTGCCCCACAGCAAGATGGCATATGACATAATACTGTGAAAATATGCAAAATAAACCATCCTAGCAGTTTCGACGTCAGTATACTGCCTTATTTTTCTAACAGCGTAAGCAGCCCTACCGAGTTTTGTCGCGAGATTTGTTATATGTGGGTCCCATTGAAGTTTATTATCTAAGGTCACCCCTAAAAATACGGTGGATTCCTCCATATTCAATGTTTCATTATTAAGTTTAATAAGTTTATTGACTTTTTTAACATTAGGTAGTACAAACTCTATACATTTAGTTTTTTTTGCATTTAACAGTAAATTGTTAATAGTGAACCAACGCGAGACATACGAAAGAGTACTATTTACGTCGTCGAAATTTTCTTTATTCCTATCACACTTAAATATTAATGATGTATCATCAGCAAATAGTACAATATCCGCTTGGTTTTTTACATAATGAGGTAAATCATTTATGTATACCAGGAAAAGAAAAGGACCTAAGATCGAGCCCTGTGGTACACCCATCACCGCCGGTGACCCCGATGACTTAATATCATTTATGCTGACTTTTTGTATTCTATCACTCAAATAAGACGCGATCAAGCTAAGAGCCTTATTTTTTATTCCGTAATGACCAAGCTATAATACTATTTTTGACCGTATAACCTATTTTTGAGAATTTTTTCACTTGTCCAACTCCAACCGTTTAGCTAGCTGGTAACATTTGACTCTAACCGAAATTAGCACTTCAAAGCCAAAAATTTCGCAAACGGACCCCTAAATCTAAAAATGGTCTTAGAAGGCCCATAATATTTTTAAGAAGAGCTCAACAATACCCCAAATAGGGTACCCGACGAATAAAAAATTCATCTTCACGTTACCTGCAGGGGAAGTACCCTGAAAAAAAATATTTTTCAAAATTTGACAGAGGGATGGACGGACATGACAAAACTATATGGTTCCCATTTTTCTTCGGAACCCTAAAAAAGTAATTGAAGAAGATTCGTCTAAGTATGGTATAGTAATTAACTTTAACTTTTGAAGTGTCAGGTCAAGCTTGTCACAAAAAACGAACATCATCAGAACTAAAGCAATATATAAAATTTCAACTCCTTAGGATAAGTGGAAATAGGTCTAATTTGGCTTGCAATATTTGAAAAGGTTTAAAAAATGGATTGTTATCTATAAATTACATTCACATGCTACCTGAAACACAGGAAATGGTATCCCCAATAGGACTATGTGCAACTTGCAACTTTGTGTCACCTGCTTCGTGGTAAGGGCATGAAGATCTGCAATGAACAGCACCAGGTCGTCCCCGGCGTCCTGCAGGCGCACGCAGCGCCGCACGGCCGCGAAGTAGTTGCCCACGTGCAGCGCGCCGGTGGGCTGCAGCCCCGACACCACGCGGCGCGGCCACCGCCCCTCTCCCTCCCCCTCTCCCGCCTCCCCCTGCCCCTGCCCCTGCCCCCTGCTACATTCTGACTCACTCAACTCTTTTGCAGCTGCTGATTCGCCCACTCGAGCAACACTCGCTGCTGACTGTGGATGTAAAATTACAATGACTTACATACACGTAAGAATAAAATAGAGCAGCAAGTACAAATTTAAAAGCGGCCAACGAAATGGTGGTAATTGGCTCTTGTTAGTTAGTAATATTTTGTAATTTATAATATATACACATTCATGTCTCGGTACACTATTTGTTTAATCAGTGACGGATTAACCCTTAATCAAATTAAGCAATTGCCTAGGGCATCACGTCTGGGGGGGCACCAGAAGAAGCACAAAACAGCACAAAAAACCACGTTGACATACGGATAGGGGGGCCCACAGGCTTGGATTGCTTATCAATCAGTCGATGATCGATGATCAAGTAGTCTTAATCCGTCACTGTGTTTAATACTATCTAAATTAACATACCTTGGCCGATTGATTCCTAAAGCAGGTGGTATAAAAACTGGGATTTAATCCTACTTTATAATAAAGGTAACCCCTCTTCAAAAGTTCCATATTTAAATATCAAATATTTATATTCATGCAAGGTACTTCATTATAGTGTTTTGATTCCAATTACCTAGAAAAAACCGAAATATAAATTAATGTCAATATTCAAAAAACTAGCATGTACTTTGTACAAATTTCAAAATACAATTCTGACCACGACCACCACAGAACTTCTGGCGGAGATTTTGATTTCTGGCAATTCTGACAGTTCTGCTGACACTCCCTACGTTCCACTAGACGATCACAACGACCACGCTCACGACCGCGATTTTTCCGTTCCACTAGCTTGTGAGCGTTACAATCATACACCCAAGTGGAACGGGTTAGTGAGCGACGTGAGCGTTCAAGCCACAGAGTACTTACACGTTTTAGCCGTTGATACAAAATGTACTCTATGATGTTGAGAATAAGACAAGTCTGAAACTTAGATTAGAGGTCATGTTATAATTTTTAAGCTATAAATAAACGTTACATAACTAATTATCAATTTTATTTTTATACTAGCAAAAAAGTATATCTACAAACAAAACATTTTTTTATGAAAAGACAAATTAATATAATAAAAAATTGCATATTAATTATGTTAATGATATTGACCGACGAGGAAAAATGTATACATGGCTATATGTATATTGAATTAAACATTAAAATTATTTACATAATTTTACATATTTATATCAACTTGTGACCCCACGTCGAGCATCTGCTGGAGAAACTACTATAATCCACTAAAGTATGTCTTGTCGAATCGTATACAGTAATTTTTTCGATCACCATCCTTAACTTTTATAAAATTGCGCCTTTCTATCACCATCCATTTCTACCCAGTGTTGCCAGGTCTAAAAACTGGCGAGAGTAACTTCGTCGTATGTGGCAACACTGCAATTCCACCACTTCGACCCACCCCATGAGGTGGGTTGTTTTGAGCGTGCCGTGAGCGAAATTAATGACGTCATCAATGACGTTTTCACCGCGACCATGACGACCGTGGTCGCCATGTGGAACGCGTTTTGATCGTTGTGAGCGATGTGAGCGTCTACTGGAACGCAGCCACTGATTGATAAATTAATTAGAGATGTGTCAACTCGACTTGGGCGCGTTCCACTAGACGCTCACAACGATCAAAATCTCATACTAATTTGATCGTTGTGAGCGTTTTGAGCGTCTAGTGGAACGCGGCCTTAATAACTCGAGTTGTGCTTAGTTCGAGATAACTCGAGTTGAATCGTAGTATTATGTCTATGGTTGAATCTCATGGGGCTGGCGGTTTGGGTGCGCGCTTTAATGTGTCCCGAATGACACCGGCGATGACACGAAGTTTTCCAATCTTAACAAATCATGGATATATCCAAATCAAGAAAATACAACGACAAAGTACATAAACCCTACGTTCCACTAGACGATCACAATGATCACGCTCACGACCGCGGTTTTTCCCGTTCCACTAGCTTGTGAGCGTTACAATCATACACCCAAGTGGAACGGGCACTTCGACTCACCCCGTGAGGTGGGTCGTTTTGAGCGTGCCGTGAGCGAAATTAATGACGTCATCAATGACGTTTTCCCCGCGACCATGAAGACCGTGGTCGCCAAGTGGAACGCGAATTTGGTCGATTTGATCGTTGTGAGCGTCTACTGGAACGCAGCCAAAATAACCCTAAAGAAAATTGAGACTTTATTTTTTGTCACGAAGTATGTAGTGCCATCTATTATTAGTTTAGTCAAAAAGTTCAAAAACGTGTTAAATAGAAATAAAGCTTCTAATATGTGCGATAGCTCATTCGATTTGGAATGACGTCTAGAAAAATGATTTTTAGGGGTTTATTAGCACATAAAAATGTCAGTCCTTAACATTTCGAGGGGGGTTTGAACCCCCGAAACCCCCCCCCCCCTGGCTACGCCTATGGTTGGTCCTATACTTTTATGAAAATTTTATTCCCACCCTAAAGATACGAAAATAGGGGATGATTGATTATTCACCCACGGTATTTTCACCCGTTAACCCCAGTATCTTTGTACTGGACGATCCGATTTCGTTACTCTTGTTTAAATTTGGAAACAAAATTTTACCCATAGAGGTACGAAAATAAGGGATGATTGATATTTCACCTACTACATTTTTACCTGGTAACTGAATCTGCCACCAATAATTTATTATTAATTATAAGTATTATAGCAACTAAAAATTAAAAAATCATTACTTTTTTTATTTAAATAAAGCATTTAGTATTATAAATTAAGATCCAAAATTAACAGTAAATAAATAATTTTGAGGCGATGCCAAAAAAATGAAAAAACAAACTCATAAAATGAACTTTATGTAATTAATTTTGGTTGTTTGTTTGGCACGGTCTCAAAATTATTTATTTACTGTTAATATAAATTTACTGTTAATTTTGGGATCTTAATTTATAATACTAAATGGTTTGTTTTATTTTTTGCTTTTCAGTTTTTTTTTCGTTGGTTTTATTTTTTGTTAAAAAGTAATAGGGATGTTGACTAATTTTAGGATTCAATTTGATTTTATAGATAGAACCTTAAGATTCATGAAAAAAATATTATAAAAATAATAATCTTCAATTTAAATATAAAAATTGATAAATAAAAATCACTTTCAAATTTCCCACCAAAAACGTCACGTGATGTCACTAGCCGATATTCAATACTATCTGTTGACTGAAGTTAGTTGCACTTTCATATAAAATAAGAACAATGACGTCATAATAGTCCAGTGCCGATAATTTTTGAAACGAAAAAAAATTATAGTAGAATAAAACCTATTGCAAAATGAAGAGAATATAACGAAGATTATAGGAAAAATAAATTACGGGCGATCTGAGGTCGGGAAGGGGGGGAGAGGGGGGGTTTAAGGGAAAAAAATGGTTTATCTCGATTTCCGGAAAAACTACAAGTCCTATTGAAAAAAGTTGAATGACAAAGTTGTAGGTAATAAAAAGATCTACAACTTTTGTATTTACACTTTTTTACATAACCTCAAAATTTATGTGAAAAATTCAAAAAACCACGTTTTTGGTTTTTTATTTTTATCTTTTACAAAAAATTTTCTTTCATGAAATTTGGTGAAAACTTACCTTTGTATGTCCTTAACATACTGTAATTTTTTTGATTCAAAAAAATATTTTTTTTCACCTTATTTTGACCTTAAATCAAAAAAACACCCATAATTTCAGGCGAAAAATCTGACGTCAAAATATTTGATTTTTTTAAAAAGTCGGTAGTCCTTTTGTTCGTTGGAATCTCTACTTTCTACCGGTGTATAAAAACCTATACAATACTATGGTAAATGGTCTCAGAAAATGCAATGAAACGACAACTATTTGTGACTCCCCCCTAACGTGTGACGTAATTTTTAAAAGGGGCCATCCTTTTGCCAGCTATTTCCATAAGGAAATAAAGCGTGAAAAAACGTCCTCAGGTACCCCTTCGAAGTCTGTTATCCAGTTCGAGTATTATATCCATGGTTAAAATTCATTCAAGCTTAGCTGTTCTGTCTCTGTCAAATCAAATCGTGGAACGCGCCCATACCCTACGTTCCACTAGACGATCACAACGATCACGCTCACGACCGCGGTTTTTCCTGTTCCACTAGCTTGTGAGCGTTACAATCATACACCCAAGTGGAACGGGGACTTCGACCCACCCCGTGAGGTGGGTTGTTTTGAGCGTGCCGTGAACTGCCGTGAGCGAAATTAATGACGTCATCAATGACGTTTTCACCGCGACCATGACGACCGTGGTCGCCATGTGGAACGCGTTTTGATCGTTGTGAGCGATGTGAGCGTCTACTGGAACGCAGCCATAGTTGTCTTGAAATGTCTTGTGTTGTGACTTGTCAAGTTGTCACTTGTCAGTTATCTTGGTGTCGAAGGCAATTGTATAAATAAACTTAGTGAAATATTTTAAGATTTAATAAACTTGCTGAAATGAAAATACGATACGACAAGATTTAATTTTGATCTGATATCAAATGTAATACATAATTAAATTAATTTAGTTACTCTCTTGGATCTACAGGTAATCGATTCCTATTTTACTGTAACAGTAAGAATTCTTTACATAAGTTCATGACACATTTGAAGTGTCTAGTCGTCCGCTAAAGGGACGAATAAAATAACTTAGTTGTCAGACTAGGTATCGGATGAATAATAGGACAGCTGGCGCAAAGTGGGCTCGAGAGGGGGGAAGCGGGTTGGCTATAGATCTAAGGTACCCGATTTTGATATTGGTGTGAGTTGAGACAAGAGATGTATTCAGGGCAGGGGCGTAGCTACCCCCGTATCAATTATACGGGGCCCCCAGCGTATAGGGGCCTGCACTAACACTCCCAAAAAAAAGCTCGCCAGCGGTCTACGCCAGCTACCAGTTGGCACACCCTTGACAGCTGAAGTTGAGGGGGCCCCCATCTATCTATAATCTTCCTATGTTCTAGTGATCGAAGGGGGCCCCACAAGAAATATTGATATGGGGCCTCTTTAGGGCTAGATAGGTTTTTAGGGAGTGATAGATTTATTATATCACTGTCGCTCTTCCGCATATTAATTGGTATGACAAGAGAAATAGCAATAATAACTTAATGTGCATGATCGTAATATAGATATCACTGTTGTGCTTTATGCTAAATACCGAAGAGTAAAGAAGACCGCACCATACTATGGCTTGTACAGTATCACTGATGTCGCATCCTCGAAGACTTCTGTGCGCCTAGTACTCGCTTTAATTAATTGCTACTAGGTGAACAAAGCCAATGAGAAATTTATTGTAATACCCCAGCTTTGTTGTGGCACACTTGCTTGCATGTTTTTGCTATCCTAGTACTGACTGCAAGTGGGGGGTGTCAGGTTTTATTTTGTTACGGAATTTCTTGATTAGTCGCCGCGCTCAAAGCCTGCGATAAAAGCTATGCAATAGCTTAAAAATCATAACTTGAAATCTATCTTTCCTGGACATAAAATTGTAGTTGAGGAATCCCTGTTAAAAAACCCCTGAACGCGGGTACCTTAGATCTATAGTTTTACTGAGGAAGCCTTGAAAGTCACGTAATTAAAATCAAAAGATAGTTCGGTTAGGTTAGCTATGTCCCTGTTTTAGGCTGTTTTATTTACGGGAAAAAAGGGAACTCGCGTAGCGGTGTTCCGTCGACATCTGTACGGAGTAACTTCCATTAATATTAAAAACAAGTAGTGACATGGTTGTTCACTTTTACAGTAGGTGGAAAGATGGCGGCGGCGCAGGCGCTGGGCGCGCGCGCGGCGGTGGCGGGCGCGGGGCGCATGGCGGCGTGGCGCGCGCACGCGTACGGGCCGCTGAGCGAGCTGCGGCTGGAGGGCGCGCGCGTGCCGCCGCTGCGCGCGCCCGACGACGTGCTCGTGCGCGTGCACCACGCCTCCATCAACCCGCTCGATATCGCCATGATAGGTACCAACTACCAACTACCATCCCCTCGCTAACCTCTGTTGACGCTCATGACAATAGGTCTTGGGAGCCGTTCATTATTTATAATCCGTTCACAAATGTTAGAGACTAAAGTTTCGGGTGAAAATTAAATAGTGATGGTCATAAACCGAAAAGTAAATCGGAAAAATTTTCACAGCTTTTAAGGAAGGTCGACTATTTGTGCGATTATTGAAGAGTCCCTACAACTAGTATAAAACAAGTTTTAGCAACCATTATTATCATTCATAAATATCCATAATGTATTTGCCCTTACTTACTAAATTTATAAGTTATTTTGCTTACAAGAACGAGTGTTTGGTTATGGTTACATTCGGTATACACAGGGGCGTAGCTACCGACGTATCAGCCGTATCAACTATACGGGGCCCCCAGCGTATAGGGGCCCCCACTAACACTCCCAAAAAAGCTCGCCAGCGGCATACGGGCTTCTGTATTTGACAGCTAACGTTGAGGGGGCCCCACAATAAATATTGATATGGGGCCTCCATAGGGCTAGCTACGCCACTGGGAGTACAGCTAATTTTATACTATTTAGCCGAATACTAAATATCTAGGTAGATATGAGTGTCGCTACTAATATGTCACTATTCTTACGACATAGTTTACGATTCAAAAAACCGGAAAAGTAGATCGCACAAATTTAGCTGGTATCATTATTTAGAACTTGGACATTAGTGGTTGTCATTTTAGTTTCTAACATTTGTGAACAGGGTTTACGTAAGGACAATTGTTGGTGTGATTGAGGCTACTTTAGATTGGTAACTTGGAGAGGTTCACTTATTTGATTCGTATAAGAAAGAAACGGTGTGTCGCTTAGGATGGTTTATTTGCAACTGATCAATTTACTATGCACACATGCACATTGCACACATTCGTCCGCATTCAAACATTTTATAAGAGATTGCATCAACATGCCGCCCACCAAGGACTATTAGAGTCCTTCATAATACATAAAGATTTTATCTTAGCGACTAACACTGAGCTAGCAGTAAGACAATGATAACAAATGATATTTGAAATGAACTTAGGGTATTGATTTGACTTGAACAACATACATACATATTGAATTGAAATAACTATACATTTGGTACATGAATTGAAAAGCTTACAATTTTGAGTCTGAAAATTAACTTCAAAGTTTAACCTCGCATCCCATTCCTGGCTCATGCTTGATAAATAGTTGACAAAATATTTTTACTTATAAATTGAATGAAACTTAAGAATTTACATCAATTGGCAGAGGGCATAATTTACACATAGATCTTTGCACAACACTATCACCACTACGAAGAAAAGGACGCGCGGAAGTGACTCTAACTCTGGGTAAGTCTCCCATCATTTGATTCCTGGCAGCAGCCTTCAGTTTCGCACATATCATACATTTTCTATGGTCTGCTTTAACCAATTTCTTTGCTTTCAGGATCCAGAATTTTGATCGCAGATAGCCGAGCATCAATTGACATCCACCGTGCAGTGTCTTCATGTGGGCTTCAGCCACTATTAATGTAGATAGGTCGCTGTCCTGATCAAGAATTATAGGATGTTCACTATCTTCAGTAAGATCTGAATGCCTGAGCCTGCCGCCCACCCTGAGGACACCATCTTCATCAAGGTAAGGTTGTAACGTTTTTAATTTGCTTTCTTTTCTAATTGTTTTGTTTCTTTTCAGGTGCTGTATGTCGTCTTCGTAAGTATCCTTCTGTACCATTTTTATACATGTATTTAGTGCTTCATCTAATTTTTGTGTTGTTGAAACTGTATCTTTATTTGCTAATTTGTTTCCCTTTAGAAATCTTTTGCAGTAAATTATTGATTTAAGTAATTCGTTTAAATTTGTAAAATGTTTAAATTTTGTTACTAATTTTGATTTTTCTATTTTCAGGTTTACATGGATGATTTCTTTTCTTTCTAGGTTAGTTGTTATGTTCTGCGGTCTCTTGTAATTAATTCCAGCTTCACTCAACCATTCTGGGCCCTTCCACCATATGCTGTGTTCCTTTAAAACTAACAGTTCCATACCTCTTGAAGCAACATCCGCGGGATTATAGTCCGACTGAACATGGTACCAGTTATGATTTCCCATAGTGTCTAGGATTTCAACGACTCGATTTCTTACAAAGGTATTCCATTGCAAACCTAATGCCTTTATAGTTCCATCAATTGTTATATCTTTTTTAGCTTGAGAACTTCTTTGCGATTGTTCAAATTGTTTCAGGAAATTAGCATCGTTTGAACACCATTTTTGTAAACAGAATCCACCTCTTTTCAGAATTGATTCTATGCTTTTAGCCGTTATTATTGCTTCTTGTAGAGTATCTTTGCCTGATATCAAGTCGTCCATATAGAAGTCCTCTTTAATGATCTTGATAGCCTCATAGTCATCTGGATGATCTTTATCATCGGCAACTTGATGTAATGTCTTTACTGCCAGATATGGTGCTGAAGCAGTCCCGAACGTTACTCTCATCAGCTTATAGTCTTTTACAGGTTCATTTATGTTATTTCGCCATAGAATTCTTTGCAGGTTTCTGTCTTCATCAGTTACTAATATAGCTCGGTACATTTTTTGGATATCTGCAGTAAAGCAAACTTTCTTCATACGCCATCGCATAATAAGGCTTCTCATATCGTCTTGCAATTGTGGGCCTACTAACAGTTCATCGTTGAGTGACACGTTGTTAGTCCCCTTTTGTGATGCATTAAAGACAACTCTTACTTTTGATGTCTCCTTCTCTTCTCTTACGACTGCATGATGTGGCAGATATACAGCTGGGTTGTTTACTTCGTTAGGTTGTACTTCTTCCATGTGATTTGAATCCTCATATTCTTGCATGACTTTTACATATTCTTCTTTTAATGTTTCATTTCTATCTAGTCTCTTTTCTAGTTGATATAATCTTTTTAATGCTATATTTCTTGTTTCTCCATGAGGTGATAAAAGAATGTCTGTTTTGTCGGTAGTTTCACGACGTATCGTCCATCGTTGGTTCTGGTAGTAGTAGCTTTGTATATTTCTTCACATTTCAATTCTTCTTTCGTTGGTTTCTTTCCTTCATCTTTATCTAGCTCCCACATTATTTTCAACATGTCATCTACATCTACGTTATGGTGCATGGCGATGACATCTTCCCTTTGATTTAAATCATGAATGGGCCCAAAGAGAATCCAACCCAGGCTGGTATTTTGAGCACATGGAGTGCCTGGGGGACCCTTGATAACTTCGCTCTTCATAATTTGGGCACATACATCCACACCTAGCAACATGTCTATTTGACCTGGTAGATTATAGCTTGGGTCTGCCAGGAAGAGGCCTTGGAGGTGCGGCCAGGTGCGTGAGGCGATGGAGCGTGACGGTAAGTTGGTAGTGAGTTGCGTTGACATAACATAAACCTTTATCTTGGTATTAAAACTTGAATCGTGTCTTGATAAAAGTTGTATTTCTGCTGCATGCTTGATTTTTGTTTTAGTAGAACCAACACCCGTGATTGTGCCGTTAATAGGCGTTCTCTTCAGTCTTAACATCTGGGCGGCTCTCTCGCTTATGAACGTCGCTTGTGAGCCATTATCTATGAGGGCACGTAGCACTGTAGTATGTCCTGATTCGTTCCTCACAGGTACCATCGCCGTAGCTAACAGTGCTGTAGGAGTACTAGCAGTGAAGTGTGATGAAAAGTCGACGTTTGATTGTTCAGCAGGATCTTGTGATGATTCAACCTCGCTGTGATGTACTTGTTTATTATCTGGCTGATTTGATGACGTCACTGGCATGGATTGATGTATTAATGTATGGTGACGTTTACGACATAGACGGCAGGACAACGTGAGACGACATTTACTTGCTGAGTGTCCTGGGGCCAGACAATTGAAGCAAAGGTTGTTCTTTTTTATGTATTCACACCGTTCCGTTGGTTGCATCTTTGTAAACTCTCTGCAATGACATAGTGTATGATCTTCTTTAAACATCCAGCAACTTCTCGGTTTAAGTGATTGCTTATTAGTCGTTGTAGAAATGTGCACTGCGTATTCTCGGGTCCTAGTAGGTTTCTCTCTCGATAACGGGTTGATAAGTTCCAATGTTCGAAATTTAGAATGAAGAAACTTGCTGAGTTCATCCCATGTAGGTAACGTTTCATTATCCTCATGATAGGTACATTGTTCCCAGTCACGGTGAGTATCTGGATCTAGCTTTTGCACGACGAGAAATATAATCAACGGATCCCATGAGTCAGTGGCCAATTTTAAATTTTTAAGACTGTTAATACACTCCGTAGTTGTGTCTAACAAGGATTTAATATTGCAAGCAGTTTGTGAAGTTATCTTTCTTTGAGTAAAAAGCCTTTTTAGAAGTGAATTTACAATAAGTCGTTTGTTACCGTACCTGGTTTTAAGCATAGACCACGACTGCTCATAATTACCGTCTGTAACTTGGATGTGTCTTAATAATGTTTCAGCTTCTCCAGATAAACTACTCTTCAAGTAGTGTAACCGTTGAACATTGCTAAGTGACGTATTATTATGCACCAACGACACAAATAAATCTTGGTAGGCTGGCCACTCTTCATATACACCCGAGAACGTAGGAAGTTGTATCCTTGGTAGCTTAACAAGTCCTTGATTATCCCCGTAAGTGTACCCGGCGGTCGGCGTAGTTGATATCTGTGTAGATTTCTCGTACGAAGTCAAAATATCTTTTAAATCGGCCTTTATGCATAGATACAAGTCTTCATAAACAAAATAATCTTCGTTAACAAAGTATGAAATATCTGTCTTCTTTTCTTTCGGAACGCATTTCACTAATTGTTCATGATACTTCTTGAAAATATTCCAATATTCTTCAATTGATTGTACGCGCGACTCGACGTAGCCACGGGTTAATCTACTCTTAGGGCATTTCTTTAAATTGGTTTGTGCTTTTTGTAGTAGTAACGCCGTATCTTCCAAAACCGCTAATATTTGTTCCGGTGCACTCATATTGTATCGTAATAAAAGTTATTTCAGCTTAGTAATGCGTAATAATCTTCGTAATAACCAATTAGTAAATTCTTCCGGCATAAAAACACGTGTATCTCTTAATTGAATAGGCTCGCGTAAACATCAATTGTTCTCCGGCCGGCCGCTCGACCCGTCTTTTGTATTTAGCTTCGATAACACTCCTTACTATCCGGCTCGATATTCGACCATATGTTGGTGTGATTGAGGCTACTTTAGATTGGTAACTTGGAGAGGTTCACTTATTTGATTCGTATAAGAAAGAAACGGTGTGTCGCTTAGGATGGTTTATTTGCAACTGATCAATTTACTATGCACACATGCACATTGCACACATTCGTCCGCATTCAAACATTTTATAAGAGATTGCATCAACAACAATTTTTGCCATTTTTGAGCCCGCTACCCCCCATTTAAAGAACACATAAGATTTCTCAGACTCCCCTCCCCCTTCTTACGTAAGATTTTACCTGATTGACGTAAATCAACGATTTTTAGTCTTGTAACATTAGTATTTCGACTTGTAAAATTCTTAAGTAAGAATCATTGAAGTATTATTACTAGCGTATAGAACAGACACCGCGAACACAGTGACGGATTAAGACTACTTGATGCCCTAAGCAATCCACGCCTGTGGGCCCCCCTATCCGTATGTCAACGTGGGTTTTTGTGCTTTTTTGTGCTTCTTCTGGTGCCCCCCCAGACGTGATGCCCTAGGCAATTGCTTAATTTGATTAAGGGTTAATCCGTCACTGCGCGAACACTATGTATGTTCCAATGAATTGGCGCCGCGCGGCTTCAATGTCCAATGGATTCGTTCGATTTTGAAAGGAGAACGGGGGCTCAATTTTGAAAATAGAACCTCCCGGCGGGGACACACATTTTGTTCGAGATGTCCATTCTATGACATTATACTTCAATGGTAAGAATGGATTTACCCCTCCCCCTCCAAGATAAGGACATGCAGATATTTTTAGGACCCCCCTCCTCCTCGAGACCCGTACGTAATTAATAAATAGCCCCTTAGCTGTCTTTCAGTGATCGGCTCGTTGAGTTATGTATGTATGTGGTGTGGCAGGCGGGTACGGGTCGCGCGTGCTGAACGCGCTGCGGGCGCTGGAGGGGCAGGGGGTGGAGTTCCCGCTGGTGGTGGGGCGCGACTTCGCGGGCGAGGTGGCGGCGGCGGGCGCGGGCGCCGCGGCGCGCGCCGGCCAGCGCGTGTGGGGCGTGGTGCCCGCGCACCGGCCCGGCTCGCATGCGCAGTACGTGCTCGTCAAGGACCATTGGGTGAGACTATACTAGGGTCGCTCTATCCTAGACGAGACGAGACGAGATGATATTAAGTTAGTATTAGTCTACTTTGCAACAATCCGCGTTTAACATGTATGATGGTATATACTTTAAAACATGCGTGGCACCTCCCTCCCTCCCACAACGGAAACATGCACTACAATAATTAAACGTATATACCAACATACATACCAGCACCAACACGTGTTTCGCCCCGAAACGGAGCATCATCAGGGTAAGTTGACTCTACGATGGTTAGTCGGAAAGTGAGCATCGTTCACTGAGCGTGGCGTATTTATACCCAACTCGCCCACTGATTATCTAATGATGTTGTAATAATTAGTAATTAGTAATTAATTAATTATTCAATCAATTAATCAATCGATAATTAACACGAAACACGTGTTGGTGCTGGTATGTATGTTGGTATATACGTTTAATTATTGTAGTGCATGTTTCCGTTGTGGGAGGGAGGGAGGTGCCACGCATGTTTTAAAGTATATACCATCATACATGTTAAACGCGGATTGTTGCAAAGTAGACTAATACTAACTTAATAACAATGGATTTCCGCAAAGTAACGCCTGATACTATTAACGAGACGAGATGATTTGATCGCATGGGCTCCGGATAATACGCCGGCTTCCGCTCGTTGTACCGACGTGTTATAGTTTGGTGGTGGCGGCAGGTGGGCGCGGCGCCGCGAGCGCTGGCGGGCGCGGCGGCGGGCGGCGCGCTGTACGCGGCGCTGTCGGCGTGCGCGGTGCTGCGCGCGGCGGGGCTGCCCCCGGGCGTCCCCCGCCCCGCGCGCGCCCCCCGCGTGCTACTGCTGGGGCTGGGCGGCGTCGGTCACGCCGCTCTGCAGCTGCTCGTGCATCAAGGAGCGCAGGTTGTAATTATTATTGTTAATTTATCGACTCCTGCTCACTCAATAAATAAATAATATCATATGTAGGAGGCCACCTTAAGAGGACCCGTGCTTAGTAGTCTCAACCCACCGCAACAGGAGAGGCCGTTAATGGGTTTAGGCCATTCCTCAGGACCTACCAACTATAAAAAGACAGAAGAGGCAAATACACACCCTACACACTTTATACTATTTATTACTATAAACTGAGGTGGTATTAAAGTTAGTAGTATAGTAGTAGGTAGGTAGTTACGAGTATAATACGGAGCGTGTGGTGATGTGGTGGTGTGGTGGCGCTCGGCAGGTGGTGGCGGGCTGCAGCGCGGCGCTGGCGGGCGCGGCGCGCGCGGGGGGCGCGGCCGCCGTGCTGGACCGCGCCGCCGCCGACTACGACGCGCAGCTCGTCGACGCCGGCCCGTGAGCACACACACACACACACACACACACACACACACACACGCACACAGGTGGCGGGCAGCGGTAACGCTAGTGGACATATTCACTGGAGTATTCATCCTTTGTAAATTTGTAGTAGTAAAGGACCCATTGATTGATTGATGAAATATCAAACAAGCAACCGATTCACTGGAATGAATGAAGATGAAAAGTGATCGTCGTCACCCACCAGCCCACCACTCTGGATGCCATTTCCGACTTTAACGACCAGGGAGGTCGTCTCTGCCTCGAGATGGATGAAGCGTCTTTCCCGTTAAAAGTTCCATATCTACGGCCTAACGCGCTAAATAATTAAATAACGCGCATTTTGGCGCAGCCGTTAACATTATGCCCCTGCTACATCTGCGTTAACGTTAACGTCTAAGCCGAAATGCGTCTAACTTTGCGCGTTAAGCTGTAGATGTGACACAGAAATGAAAACCTTTTTTTATGACGAATAAACTGCTACTCGAGATACGAGAACGGCCATGCTCACCTTAGCGCGCTAAACATTTGGCCACACCTGCGTCCTGCGTTATATCATTCTTAACGCCTAGTACTCAGGTACGGCATTGACAAACGCAGATGTAGGTATCAGGGCATAACTGAATCATCGATGTCGTCGGAGACTCGTAAGCTCGTCAAACAACACTCGTGTCGGCGGCAGGTACGACGCCATCGTGGACTGCGCGGGGCTGGGCGGCGGCGAGGCGGCGGCGCGGCGCTGGCGCTTCGGGCGCTTCGCCACGCTCACCTCGCCGCTGCTGCGCGAGACGGACGCGCGCGGGCTGGCGCTGGGCGCCGCCGCCGCCGCCGCCGCGCTGGCCGCGCAGTGCGCCGCGCTGCCCCCCGCCCCCGCCCCCGCCCCCGCCCCCCCCGCCCCCCCCGCCGCCGCCCCCGCCCCCGCCGCCGCCTGCGCGCCGCGCGTGCGCTGGGCGTACTTCATGCCCTCGCGTGACGACATTGAAATGTTGCGCCGGCTCGCCGAACAAGGAAAGGTATGGAGTGCGGACCAGGAGCGGATCCGGCCGATCTGAGAAGAGAGCATGCTCCTTCGATTTGGGGGGTCAAACAGCTCCAGCATGCATAGTGGTGCAGTCTGCCCGCTGCCGTATTATGTCATTACATACTTCCCAGATTTTTTTATGGAAATAGCTGGCAAACGATCGATCCACCTGATGGTCAGTGGCTATCGTCGCCCATGAAGTGCTATCCATGAACGTCAGGGGATCATTTAATCCTTGTAAGCAACACCATCCGATGGTGTAATAGGGTAATAACAGGATAAGTTATTTTTTTCAAAATCAAGGGGTTCGAAAACATCAACATATTAAAATTGTAGCCCTGTGGGAGTAGATTAATTTTTTTTTGGAATTTTTTAATATTAAGGGATGACGCAACGATGTGAAATCCGGCCCGCTGGTGGTAGAGCAGGTAGGGATTATAGTAAATAATAGGTAATATTGCTTTTAATTGTTAAATAATTACTATTATTATCTCTCCATCGCCTGGATAGCTACCACCCTTGAGCATGAATCAGCCACCAAACGACTCGTCGTGTTCCGACTGGGGGCTTGAGAGCCAGTTCTTTCTTTCTTTTTCTTCTCTCTTGGCCGGCAACGCATCAGTGATGCCTTTGGTGTTGCTGATGTCCATGGGCGACGATAGCCACCTACCATCAAATGGATCGTCAGCTCGTTTGCCAGCTATTTGCATAAAAAAAAAAAGATTAAAGCACAGAAGTTATGCTGCTGCACCCTGTGGTGGTATCCACTGAACTTCACCGGAGCGGTTCGGAGGGAGTGGGGAGTTAATTCGGGTGTGGAGGTACAGTGGGGAGGACCGAGCAGATCAGCAGGTCCCGTCCGAGCAGCCAGTCGGTATTGTTGACGCATGACGTTATGTGGTGCATATGCAGTTCTCGGTGCGGGTGGAGCGCGTGTTCCCGTGGCGCGCGGCGGCCGCGGCGTACGAGCGCGCGGCGGAGGGGCGCGCGCGCGGCAAGCTGCTGCTCGACTTCACCGCCGACGACCGTGAGTTAACATGTTGACCCTATCGACCTATCGACCTATCAACCTGCCCTGCGAGTCCAGTGAACTGTGCCAAACATTCCATTTTGTTACTTTCCCAGTTGTCGACATGTGAGGCGGCGCGGGTGCGCGGTGCACTCGGCCCAGCGGCTGCAGCGCTCGGCCGCAGTCGACGGTGCATCCCGAGATCTTTACCGATGTCCTCGTGGCGGAACCGAGCTGTTGTTCATCAATTCACGTTGTTCACATGTAAAGTAATTTAAATTACACATGTCAACGTTACGTTGTTATAGTCGTTCTAAGGAGCTACAATTAGGAATGTCTATTATATTATTAAATAAATAAATGATAAGTTGGTGTGAAAAGTATATATCTATTCTGCCCTAAGGTTGACTGACAGAGAATGCTTTCAGCATTAAGTCCGCCTTTTGTTCCATTACATTTTATGTAACGTTTAATAAACAATAAATAAATAAATATCTACCTACTTCCCAAAGTGCACTATATCGTGGGAGCAGAACAGTTATATAATTATATTATGTACTATTATTATTAATTCTGCGGTAGGGGTGCTAAGAAACAAAGAAAAAAAATGGTTGTCTGTAAAATCGGTATATGGACGGAGATTTAACGTGACAACGTCTGGTCGTGGTTTTTGGAACATAAAATTAAATGACGCAAGGCGCGCGCCGGTCGAGCGAGCCTCTCTCTTTAATGCTTCGCGCGCATGTTAACGTTCCGGCAAATCTTACACAGTTTTCGTGAATGACACCCGAGTCAACCGATTTATAGACGTTGTCACGTCAAAAAACAGCGATAAAGTAACCCTGCCGAATTGTTCACCGACTAAAAAAATGAAGAGGTTATCAATATACATATACAAAATGAATTTTCTAAGTGTGCGTGGATGGCCTAATTTGAAACTATGAGGAATAGCGAAAAGTGCCCAAAAGAGTATCGGCGCCGATTTTCATGAAAACAAAAACTGTATCATTGAATTTTTGGAAAAGCTATTTTTCGCTATTCCTCATAGTTTCAAATTTGGCCATCTACGTCCACTTGAAGAAATCCTGTATACAGATACAGGGTGCTATTATATGTATACAAGGGAGATACTTCAGGAGGACGCTCAGTTTTTGATTCTCAGCCCGAATAAACACAGAAATAAATAAAAACACCCATAAATCATAGAGATAATAATATCAAACAAAATACGAAACTCGAACTCGCGTTATCTAGTTCTAGGTGAATGACTTGTAAGTACCTATGATTCGTTTTCCCTTAAATACTTAAATCCTGCCTTAGCAGAAGCAAAAATATTTAGGTATCTACCTACTAAGCAAATTCAGTTGCTTTGTTTGATAAAATATGTTCAAATAAATGCATTCATTAAAATTAAAATGTACCTAACCTAACCAAATCATAATTTGCAGTAAACCTGCGAAAAAAAATGAAATGTGTGCTGGGACACATAGAACAAGTGAAACTTCAACGGACAAGTAGAAAAACGAATGGCAACGGACAAGTGGAAAAACGAATGGCAACGGACAAGTGGAAAAACGAATGGCAACGGACAAGTGGAAAAACGAATGGCAACGGACAAGTGGAAAAACGAATGGCAACGGGCAAGTGGAAAAACGAATGGCAACGGACAAGTGGAAAAACGAATGGCAACGGACAAGTGGAAAAACGAATGGCAACGGGCAAGTGGAAAAACGAATGGCAACGGACAAGTGGAAAAACGAATGGCAACGGACAAGTGGAAAAACGAATGGCAACGGACAAGTGGAAAAACGAATGGCAACGGACAAGTGGAAAAACGAATGGCAACGGACAAGTGGAAAAACGAATGGCAACGGCAAGTGGAAAAACGAATGGCAACGGACAAGTGGAAAAACGAATGGCAACGGACAAGTGGAAAAACGAATGGCAACGGACAAGTGGAAAAACGAATGGCAACGGACAAGTGGAAAAACGAATGGCAACAAAATTTTAACTTGAGAAGTTTTACAGGCAGGTTTTCATATTGGAAAAGTACATTAACAGTCTGCCCGTAAGTGCTTGTTCCCGTTGACTCGCGGTCGCTGTAGCGGGTGCGGTCACGAAATATCAAACATATGACGACCTATGAAAGTGTTCACGCACAAAACGCACGTGCGGTGTAAGTAGCGGGCAAGCTAGCGAAACGCGCGCGCGGCACGCTCGCGGCAATATCAAACGCGTGAGATGTTTGAGTGTGTTCACTGTTCACGTCGAACTAGCGGCGCGGCGGCGGAGCGCGCGATTCACTCGCGACGTCAGGTAAGTTCAACCAGTTTGTACTTACAAGCACGAATGTTACATAGAATTTTTTCGGAACAGCCCGTCTATAGATGTCTATGAGTTTTATTCATTCAATTGGCACACGACTATATACACATTTCGATATAAAATATTTTGTCATAGCTACTTGAGCTTAGAACGCACATTATTTACAAAATGACGTAAATCAATCTATGATAACAGATCCGCATCTAATTGAAAAGAAAAACTTCGCATTCCGTCGCCATACACGTCGCGGTGGTGGTCAGTAGGTACTAGGTAGTGTAGGTACTGCCGTTCCTAACGTTACGGACTAGCCGCCTAGCGGACTAGCGCTGCCCGCGGCCGCGACGCCGCGCCGGTGCAGCGGTGGCCGCACTCCGCACTCTCCGGGATAATAAGTATCCTATATCTTTTTGCAGCTCACGGTCTGTGAGCTAAATTTCATGTAAATCCGTTCATTAGTTTTTTCGTGAAAGAGTAACAAACATCCAAAGTAACTTTCACATTTTTATAATATTAGTGGAATAATACTAATTACCAAGACTAGAACAAATTATAATTTGTGAAAATTACCAGCAAAACCTTTTAACTATTTTATTTAAAAAAGTTATATTTACTTTACCTAAAATAGATTATAAACAAATTACTTGTTTTAACTAACCTTTACGAAATAATAATCGACTTCAAAGAAATAGTGTTTTCGGAACACTAAAATTGTACACCCGCTCGCTAATTCGTCATAGATCCCGTGGCGACATCGACACCGCACTAGTCACTACACGAGACGCACGAGTCGCACGGTGACGTCACGCCGAAGTTTGCTCTTGCTGCGATACAATCTTAATTCTTACTTCTGCATTGTCTGCCATCTGCCATCCCGTAGGCCTGTACATTTTCAACATTCTTTAGCGATTTGTCTCAATGGTATCGTAAAATTTGGTGGCTTGTCCATCTCTATCATTTATTGCCTTTGGGCTTTGGCCAGCCTTCTGAATGTTTTTAATTTATAGTTTTCGGGGATCTTCTAAGTCACAGAACATCTAATATAATTAGTTAGAAAGGGCATAGCGCGTAATTTGTATGGAAACCGCTGTCGCCGTTCCGATCCCCTCCATTACTACTACTACTACGAAAATGAACAAATACGCACGAGGGTCGTTATGTGTGCGTGAGGGGCGTGACACTGTAGCTAAGGATTGACTGACGATAAACTTTTATCGGTATTTATTTTCGTAAGGTCGACAGATGTGTAAAATAAAGGTTTACCTTAAATCCATAAAAAATAACATAATTATTGGAAAATAATATAGGATATTGGAAACTCGCTACGTATGTCAGATTTAGATTCATTTGTTCTTCATCAAACATATTTTATAAATTTTATTATATATACTTACCTACTTATTTTCAAGGCAAGAGTGAATAGGCTTTTGCTAATTTAGTTCGTTTTACCACCCATACTACATCGCCACTTACCATCAGGTGGGATTGTGATCACTTATAAGATATAAAAAATTGGATTAAAAAAATTATTAAAAAAATAGGATGTAAAATACTTCAATTATCTTTCAAACTATATTTCAATGCATAAAATATTAAATTTATCTGGCCACATGTACATTATTTAAGAACGTTGTTTATAATATAACTTCGAAAGAATCTATCGAATATCGATGTCATCTTTTACTACGCCCAACGCTAGAGCTATTACTACGTAATACATTACGCGTTCTATTTGATGTGTTAAAAATGAGGAGCGCATGAAGCCCGCAATGTGTATTTTGTGGGAAAAGAATCGTTTGAAGGACATTTTTAAAGATTTAAACTAAAATATCCTAGTTTTTTGCTTATCGATGAAAAGAAACGCTTCCTTTGTTTATTTTAAGCATTTCACTTCTTGCAGGGCAAGTAATTACCGCACATGTAGGCATTTTTATGTAATTTAGTCACAGTTTTTCGCAGTACTTTTCTCCGTTGGAGCTCGCGAGTCACTAAACAGCGCGATCGCGTGTTTTTGAGGATTGTGCTCGTTTGCGCATAATCTTGGCGCGCCTGCCACGCCCACAACTCCTTTCTAACTAATTATTAGGTGTTCTGTGTTCTAAGTATTTCATTATGATGTTAAGCAGCAAAGTGGTTGTGGGATTTAGTTTTATTTTAGTTGTGGGATTTAGATTTTAGTTTACACCTTAAGAATCGATTTTCATATATATTGTTGTAGCCTTTAGGTGATTAGGGCTCAAATGAATAAACGGACTGCATGAGAAGAATGTAATGTAATGACAAGTATAATGTCTCGCGACTGGTGTGCGCGCGCTGGCCGCCGAAGGTGGAGTGCCGCGAATCGCGATGGCTGCCCGCGCCCGGGCAGCCGCGATAGCCCGCGCGACTCGGTTCGCGCAAACATACTCCCGCCCTTGAAGCACGTAGTCTTCAACACGTTGGTAGAGGGCAGACGTTATTGAAGCCCCGTCGGATGGTGCCTCGCTTCGTCTTCACGTCGACGACGCGAGTGATGCCGTCGCTGCCGGGGTGGACCGCGACTACGCGCCCCAAGCACCACAACAGCGGTGGGAGCGCCTTGTCCTTCACCAGTACGAGCGATCCCAAGGCCAAGTCGCTCGAAGTCGTCGTCCACTTCGTCTTCTGCTGGAGTAGAGAGACATATTCGGCGTTAAAACGTTTCCAAAAATGTTGTTTTATACTCTCTATTCGCTGATAACGTTGTAGGCGGCTAATTTCGACATCAGCGACGGGTGGATATGGTATAGACGTCAGTGATCGACCAATTAAAAAGTGGGAAGGAGTAAGGGCTGTAAAATCTAACGGATCAGAGGAAAGTGGGGTAAGAGGACGAGAATTTAGAATAGCCTCTATTTGAGTCAAGCACGTACACATTTCCTCGAATGTAAAATGAGTTAACTGGAGTAACCTTTTTAGATGGTACTTAGTTGACTTAACGGCAGCCTCAGCGATACCGTTAAAGTGCGGTGAATAGGCAGGAACGAATCTAAATTCAATGCCCTCCTGAGCTACATCAGATGCAATATTGGATTCCTGTAAGAAACGATAGATGTCATTAGACGCTCCTACAAAGTTAGTCCCGTTATCGGATGTTATGCTACGAGGTTTACCGCGACGCGCTATGAAACGCCTAAGAGCGGCCATATAGGCTTCTGTAGTTAAGTCCGATACGAGCTCGATATGAACGGCTTTAATGGCTTGACAAACAAAAATACAAATGTACGATTTTAAGAGCCTACAGCCACGACCCTTCCGGTCCGCAATCAGTATTGGCCCGGCGTAGTCAACACTACAATGCAAAAAGGGATATTCTAAATTTGTTCTGTTACACGGTAATTGACCCATTATAGGTTGAATATTTTTAGCTCGAAACCTGTAACATTTAAGACATTTATTAACAATAGATTTAGCAATACTTTTACCTTTAAGAGGCCAATAATTTTGCCTAATATTTGCCAAAAGTAGTTGAGGACCTGCGTGTAGTAATTTAATGTGTTGCGTTTCGAATATACGTTTTGTTAATATGTGCTTGTTGCATAATAATATAGGATGCTTTGTATCGTAATCGTAAGGGGAATTATCGAGCCTGCCGCCCACACGAATGATTTTATTAACGTCTAAAAATGGGGATAATGAAATTAATCTGTTTTTCCGAGGTAAGGGTTTCCCGGCTGATAGAAGAGCAAACTCCTCGGGAAACATTTGGATTTGAGAATGCTGTAAAATAAGAATAGATGAATTATTTAGTTCTTGTACAGATAATGGACCAGAAAATTTATTTGATTGTTTATTTTTATTTTTAATTGAACAATTATGAATGAATCTTTGTACATAGGCGATCACTCTTTGTAAATAGTTATAGTTTGAATATTTATTAATTAGATTTTGTATTATTGATATTTTATTATTGGATTCATTATATATTACGTTTGATTGATTGCAGATTGCGTTTGATTGATTACATAAATTAGAACAATAATCAGCCGTCGTTTCTGGTAGGTCACGTTTCTCGAAATTAGTGGGCATTTTGGGCCATTGACTGGTATCCAATGAAAGAAATTTGGGGCCATGCCACCACAAATTAGAACTACTGATTTGATCACCTTTGAGCCCCCGGGAAACGAGATCTGCCGGGTTGTCTTTAGAAGGGACGTAGCTCCACGTGTGACCACTGGTACTCTCTTGTATTTCATTGACACGATTGCGTACAAATGGTTTGAGTTGATTGGAAGGTGAAGACAACCAACCCAACACAATGGTAGAATCACACCAAAAGTAGCATTTTGAAATATTTAATGTTAATGATTCTAAAACTTTAGTGCACAATCTTGAACCTAACAAAGCACCGCAAAGCTCTAGACGCGGAATAGTTGTAGGTTTAATAGGCGCTACACGACTTTTAGACGCAACTAATTGAATGTATGTATTACCTAAATTATTAAGTGACCGTATGTAAAGGCATGCTCCGTAGGCCTTATCGCACGCGTCGGTGAATACATGGATTTCATATGATAATGAATTATCGCACAGAACCCAGCGAGGTATTTTAAGGCTATTTAAATATGGAAGTTTATTTACAAAGGAATACCAAGCATTTTGAATAGATTGTGAAACTTCCGTGTCATAATCATATTTTTCAATCCAAAGTCTTTGTAGTATACACTTTGCTTCAACAACGCAAGGGCCTAGGAGGCCTAACGGATCGAAAATTTTGCTAATTACGGATAAAATGTACCTTTTAGTAATTTTACGAGTTTGATCGATATTGATAGAAAATGACAAAGTATCTGAATCTGAAAACCAGTACAATCCTAGAGTTTTACATGAACTATTGTCGTTATCATTATTTAGATCTAGATTTTGGCTGGCGCTACTTGAAGATTTATCTAATTCTGACACAATTTGAGACGAATTCGACCGCCATTTTCGTAAATTAAATTGAGCTGATGATAAAATAGACTTTACTTCATGACAAATATCTAAGGTATTCGCAATCGTAGACGAACCACTTAAAAATCGTCGACATAGAAATCATGTTCGATGCAGCGCTTGACTTCTTGATTAGAAGTACTAGACCCTAAACTTACTAAACACTTAGTGGCCAAGTATGGAGCTGACGAAGTGCCGTAGGTAAGCGTTCGCAAAGTGTAAGTTTTAAGCTGTTGCTTCGGGTCCGCACGAAAAAAAAATGCGCTGTAACGATTGTTGATTAGGATTAAGATTTATAGACCTATACATTTTCTCGATGTCTGCTGTTACTACTATTTTATGTTGCCTAAAACGTATTAATATAGACAGAAGATCATCTTGTACGACAGGGCCTACCATTTGAAGGTCGTTAAGAGATACACCCGAGGTAGTGGTCGCGGACGCGTCGAATACTGTGCGTAGCTTCGTGCTTGTACTAGAAGTACGTAGAACACAATGTTGGCATAAAAAATGATTAATTTGAGTATTTTCCAAAACATCGGAAGTAGTGTCCTCTGTCATGTGCCCTAGCTGTTCGTACTCACGCATAAAGGCTACGTAACCGTCATTTAATTCAGGATTGCGTTTTAGACGTCGTTCTAACGAGAAAAAGCGTCGCTTAGCCATTTCGAACGAATCCCCTAGCAGGCTGGGATCATGTTTAAAAGGCATCGTGACCACGAAACGACCATCATCCTGACGGACAGTATTGTTATAAAAACTGTCTTCACACGCCTTCTCTTCAGGTGAAAGAGAATGTGAAGGCGAGATGGTATCTAATTCCCAAAACCTCGTTAGATCAGAGTTGATAGAACCTTGTGTAAAATTACAATTGTGTGAGGAAGATAGAAATGAATTATGCCCAATATTGCCCGACACAATCCACCCTAATTTTGTTTCGCATAATTTTGGTTGATTTTTACCTAAGTCGATGACATTATTTTCTAAGAGGGACCAGAATAAGTCTGCCCCTATCAAAATGTCAATAGCCGACGGAATGTTATAAGACGGGTCTGCAAGTTGTAAACCCTTAGGAATTGGAATACTATTTTTGTTTATTAAACGCGACGGCAAAAGCTTGGTTATTTCAGGTAATACTAGACAATCAATATTAACCCTATAGTCACGGAAAAAAGACTCAATTGTGAGGTTACAAGACTGTGCACTATAAGAGGTTTGATTATTGATACCTGTCACCGTAGAGCTCGCCTCCCCTTTAGACAACCCTAGCGAGTTGCATAAGCTGGCAGTAATAAAATTGGTTGTACTTCCGTTATCCAGTAAGACCCTGGCCGTGGTCTTCTTACCCTCGTTGTCCACGACTTGCACCAGAGCTGTGGAAAGTAAGACGGAACACACAGTAGGCTGCACAGCATTGGATGATAAAACAACATTATCATGAGATGAAGATGAAGATGGGATGATGATGGAGTTTGAAATGGGGTTGGGTTGATTTGATTCTAAATGCAAAAGCGTGTTGTGCTTGTATTTACAATATTTGCAATGGGACAATTTACATTTTTGATGAAAATGACCTGGACGCAAGCAATTCAGGCAAACCTTTAAGTTTTTGGCTTTTTCAACGCGATCCTCAATAGATAGTTTTCTAAATGTTTCACATGTATATAGGAAATGCTTTTTAAAACATAAAGGGCACGAAGAGCTTGATTCGATTAAAAAACTTTTAGGCCTGCCTAATTCGGCTTTATTAGATTTATGATTGTGATTGTGATTATGAATTTGATGATTATGATTTTCTAATGATTCTAGAAGCTCAATTCTATTTGTAATGAATGTTGAAAATTGATTTAAAGAAGGCTCATCTGTCAAAGTATTGCGATATTCTTGCCAATGACGACTAGTAGTTATATCTAGTTTGGTAGACATCATGTAAATAATTAGTGTATCCCAATACTTTGTCGGTTGATTTAATGTAGTTAACGCTCTAATGTTTTTATTTGTTATGTCTATTAAATTACGCAAACATCTACTCGATTCTCTAAGAACCGGTTCTACGCTAAACAACGCCTGTACATGGTTATGAACGAGTATGCGGTTATTATTGTATCGCTCGCACAATAAATCCCACGCGATTTGATAATTTTCACTACTAAAGTTGATATTTTTAATTACAATTGCCGCACTACCTTTCAAAGACGCACGAAGGTAGTGAAATTTATTTATGGGATCGATACAATCGTTTTTATGAATTAATGAAATGAAAGTATCTCTAAACTCAAGCCAATACTGATAGCTACCATCAAAATGGGGTAAATCAATTTTAGGTAATCGTACAAAATTATTTCTGTTTGTCCCACCTGATGCCGATTCCTGGATCGAACCCGGACCGTCTCGAGGCTGGTTGTCGGCCAGCAGGCTGCGCGCCAAGGCTGCCTGAGCGTGGTACTGCTCCTCGAACTGGGCTCGCTCTGCATACGCTTCGTCTGGATTTTCTGATGACATCTCAATCTCCGTCTGTAATTCATCGAATTCATCGTATAGGGCATCAAATTTATTAAAACGTCCCTCCAAATCCAAGCGTTGTAAATTGGATAAGGAAGCGCAGCTATCAAGTATGGAAAGATAGTTTGTGAATATAGTCAACTTTGATTTCAATGAAGAGCGTTTCTTAATGAGTTTCTGTTCAGCCATTCTTAAATATTAGCTTGAATGAATGCGTGAAAGAGAAAAAAGTTTATTGTGAATGAAAAAATAACAGATGTTTTGCTAATTGCAATGAAAGAATGCACCGCTCGGGCGATGACCTTTACTAGGCCACGTCGGTCAAACCGGTCCGGCCGGCGCGCGCGCCAGGTGCGAGATAACAATGCAGCGCACAAAGCAAGTAATTAGTGCACAAAAGGATGCTAATAGCAGGTATAATAGATATGCAAGACTATGAGGAAATGTTTATAGCACTTGATTAAATATTGGCGAAAAAAGGTAAAAAAAAATTGGAGTACCAAATTGGCATAGATTTGAAAATTTTTGGGTAAAATAAGAGGGAAATTAATTGGAACGACTCACGACGCCTTAACCAATTCTTCTCGCTTCCCACGATGTGTAGACGACTTCAACCTCGCAGCGCAGATGACGCGGCAACGTGCACGAAGTCCAATAACGCCGATCCGATATACTCGTCGAAAACGATAATTTATTCTTCTCTCCGGGCTACTGCTTCACTTTATAATTCATACTCGAAGGACCAGAAATTGTTGTAGCCTTTAGGTGATTAGGGCTCAAATGAATAAACGGACTGCATGAGAAGAATGTAATGTAATGACAAGTATAATGTCTCGCGACTGGTGTGCGCGCGCTGGCCGCCGAAGGTGGAGTGCCGCGAATCGCGATGGCTGCCCGCGCCCGGGCAGCCGCGATAGCCCGCGCGACTCGGTTCGCGCAAACAATATAATATGTTATTATATGAAATAAAAAAATTAATAATAATAATATTAAAAATTAATAATATTAATATCATAATAAGTTTTATAATAAATACATTTTAAGGACAATTAAATAAACAAACAATACCTGTAAGTAAGAAAAACAACATTTAAAGTCCTTATTTCGAGATATCTTGATGATAATTAAATATTTAGTATATTTTACTTCCACATAGGAAAATCTTCATTTCTTATTAAATGACATGACAATTCTCAATTCGAATACATACGCGATAGACAATAAACCATAGATCAGATAGGGCAATGAGCATAGCTTACATCTCCCCCCCTAGGTAGATCTTTGATTCCCGAATTATTCCTTCAGTACCGGGACCAATTTCGTTATATGGAAAAAATTTGATTCGCATTTCTTATGTCCTGTGTTTATTCTGTAGATTGAATTGGACATTTTTTCGAGAACCACGTACGGGCCAATTTTTAATTCATCCAATTTTTTCCTGTTTAACCTGTTCCCATTTTCAACATAAACTAAATCTCCAACTTTTATTTCACAATCTCTTCTGTTCTTGTCAAACTGTTGTTTATTATAATATTTTATGGTATTTTCCACGGCAATTCTTCTATCTTTTAATAAATCATTATGTGTTCTTTCTTGTTTTAATTCTTTTGGTAGAATATCAACATTTTTACCTTCTAATAGATATTTTGGAGAAAATCCTGTTATAGTATGCTCCGTTTCATTATACATTCTAGTACATTCATGAGCAATAGTGGTCCACGCTACTTTATTTTTTCTTTCGTTTATCTTACATCTTATTTTATTAACAAGTGTTTGATTCAACCTTTCATTTAAACCATTTGAAAATGGAGCATTAACTGCAGTGAATATTATGGGTATGTTTTCCTTACATAAAAAGTTTTTAAAATCCTTTGAATTTATACCCGGATATTGGTCAGACAAAATCAAGCCTATTTTGTTATCATCTGATACTTTTCTAATTAGTTTTATAAAATCACTTGAATTTTGTGATTTTGAAGTCAAAGTGTAAGCATATCTTGAAAAGTGATCTACTAAAAGGTGCAGATACGTTTTTGTAGAACGTTTGCCACCGAATCCTCCAATGGTATCTATAGATACTATCTCAAATGGGTATGTAGCGGGACCTAAGTGCGACATTAATCCAAAATTATATTTTCCTCTTGATTTGTTCTTTATACAGATTTCACAGCTATCACAAGTCTTTTTTATATTAGTTGTTAAATTTTTCGCTGCAAAGAATGGTACAATCTTACTTCTCATTTGTTTTATTCCTAAGTGACAGTATTCATAATGTATCCTCTCTATAATTTCTTTACTGAATTCTTCAGTTAAAATTATCTTATAATTTTTCCCAGCCTTTTTATAATATACTTTATTTTCAAATTTTAGGCTATTTTTATTATATTTTATATCCTCATTTCTTTTTTGATCATTTTGAATATCTTCAATATTAATTAAATTTACAATTCTCAAATTTTCATCTTGATTTTCACATGATTCTAGTACTGGATTTCTACTTAAACTGTCCGCTTCTAAATTATATTTTCCTGGAGAGTATATTACTTCGAAATTAAACTGTGATAAGTAATAAGTCAGGTCTCCTAATTCTTCATCGGGTCTGGCTTTAATATTTAATTTTTCTAGAGGCTTATGATCAGTATAAACTGTAAATCTTTTTCCTATTAGCCAGTATTGCCAAAATTTTACAGCTTCTTTTATTGCTAAGCACTCTAGATATATAGCTTTTTTCTTTTTCTGGGAATCATTCAATTTCTTTGAAAAGTATGCGCAGGGTTTTACTTCTCCATTGTGCTGTGGTTGTTTCAAGACAGCACCTATACCTTGTATACTTGCATCTGTGTAAATATATATTGGTAGATTTGGATTAAAGATAGCTAAGATGGGTTTTAAACAAAGTAGTTTTTTTATTTTATCAAATGCTTCCTGGCATTTTTCTGACCAAATAAATTCTTGTCCTTTCCTCAACAGATTATGTAATGGATCTAATATGATTGGCAAGTTTGGCACATATTTTCCATAAAAATTTATTTTACCTAGAAACTGTCTAACGTTTTTCTGTGTTCTTGGAACAGGAAAATCCTTTATAGCAATTAAGTTATCTTTGATTGGAGTAATTGTATTATTTTTGATAATATGGCCTAAATATTTTACTGAATCTTGTGCAAAGTTACATTTTGAGAATTTTAGTCTGAAACCTTCTTTCGATATTGCTTCTAACAACAATGACAAATGTTTAATGTGATCCTCAAAGGTTTCAGAAAATATCAAAATATCATCAATGTAATTAACAGTAAATTCTGACAATTTATGTTTCCTTATAATACTACTTAATACTCTTTGAAATATTGCTGGTGAGGTTTTTAAGCCAAAAGGTAAACAAGTCCATTGAAAATGTCCTTCTTGAGTGACAAATGCTGTTTTTTCTCTGTCTTCAATTTTCATAGGAATTGCCCAAAATGCTGAATTTATGTCTAATGTTGAGAAGAACTTACAATTTGTGGTTTTTACCATTAAGTCTTCTATAAGTGGGAAGGGCTGTGCCTGAGGAACCACAATTTTATTTAAATCGCGAAAATCTATACACAGTCTTGATTTTCTTCCTTCTTCTTTTTTATAAGCTAATGTTACCGGTGCAGCAAAAGGACTGTAAGACTCTTCAATTAACTTTTCCTCCAATAATTTCGATATTTGTTTTTCAATTTCTTTTTTGTCTTCTATAGTGCACCTATATGGTCTTTTATAACAATATTTATCAACAATTAAATCTATATGTGCTTCATAGCCTTTTACAGTGCCTATGTCAAACTTGTCTTTTGCAAAAATTGATTTGTATTTGCATATTAATTCTTCTATTTTCGACTGTTTTTGTGCATCTAAATGATTGACTGAAATGATAAAGTTTGCCTCTTCAATATGTTCATTGAAATTTATCTCGTAATTATTTTTAATATTTTCTAAATCTTCTATAGTTTTATTATAATTATTTTCTACTTTCGTATTACCACAGTTTTGAATAATTTGTAATTTATCGTTTTGGATTAGATGAAATTTTTCTATGCAATCTAGTCCAATCAAGAAGTCGTAATCAAAGTTCTCTTCATCAATCACAAAAATATTCATGTTCTCTTCAATATCAAAAATCTTTATCTTCAATGTTACTATTCCTTTAGTGTTTTTCACGCCATTAATCGTTTTTAAACCTGCATTGCTTTCGCAACTGTTATTTATCTTGTTTCTCAAGGATAACAATTTGGAATTTATGAGGGATACATTTGATCCTGAATCATAAATTCCTGTTATTTCTAAGCTATTATTTAATAGTAGTTTAACTTTGATCAATGGCGGAATTATTAGTTTTTTGGATTTAACTCATTTAATTCCGTTTCTATTTCAGAGTTATTAACAGTTCTTATCTGCTCTCTTATTTGTTTATCACTATTATTTTTGTTTCTGAACCAACACAATGATTCAGGATGATATCTATTTCCTTTGTTTTCTTTTTCACAAATTTTGCATGGTCTGTCTCTTCCGTGTTTTCCAATTTTATTTTCAAAAACTATCTTTTTTTCCGGAGTTTTCTTATTAACTAAATGCTCCAATCCTCTGATGTTATTAAATAAATCTTTAGTATCTTTTAAATTATTTCTGTCAATTCTATCGACTATAAAATTAGGAAGCCCCGTCGCAATAAGATCGATTAGGGTGATTTTATCCATAAATTTGTTTACCTCTAATAAAAGTTTTTCCTTTTTTATTGCATAATCCAATAACAATCCCTGTCTATATTTAAACAGAAAAGCATACCTCACCGGTGACCATCCTCTGTCCGCATATGTTTCACAAAAATTTTCATTCCATATTGACCATTCTGAGTCAATTGTATATTTTATTAACATAGAACTGTACCAGTCAAGGCATGTACCTTCCAAAAATAATCTAAGTGTCTCAATTTTCTTTGAATCTTCTTTGATGCCTATACGAATACATTCCGATTCAAAAATAGCCATCCATTGGAATACGTTTGAGGTTTTTGTATTAAATTTTTCTAAAACAAAATTTTCTGATAAATTTCGGATATTACAGGTGTTTGATGTATCCTTCTTCATTTCAGCAAAATTCTCTAGGATTCTTGTCAAACTTTCTTCTGAAATTCCTGTCACAGATGACTGTTGCTGTACTACAGGAGTTATTTTCTCTTCTAACAAATATCCTTTGAACTGCATGTTTCCATCTTCATCAATATATTCATTATTTATTTCTGGTGTCACCGAGATCCAAACCTGTCTTTTATCATGTCTTCGCTGTAATGTTGCTCTAACTTTTTGAAAAATTTGAGATTTAATTACTGTCTCATGTAGCTTTACCGGTTGTAGTTGTTCCGGAATCAAAAAGGTATGATGACTCATATCCGTAATTGAAGTTATACACATGATGTTGGTTTTTGGGTCGTCAATTGGTTTCACCACAAATTCAAATTTCAACTTTTCCATCGTTGTAAGAACCGTTTAAAAAATGTTGTTTTATAATATGTTATTATATGAAATAAAAACCCAAATGGTGTTGTTCTGTAAGTAAGAAGTTTTAATGACATTAATATCATAATAAGTTTTATAATAAATACATTTTAAGGACAATTAAATAAACAAACAATACCTGTAAGTAAGAAAAACAACATTTAAAGTCCTTATTTCGAGATATCTTGATGATAATTAAATATTTAGTATATTTTACTTCCACATAGGAAAATCTTCATTTCTTATTAAATGACATGACAATTCTCAATTCGAATACATACGCGATAGACAATAAACCATAGATCAGATAGGGCAATGAGCATAGCTTACATATATAAGCCCGACGTATGATTTATGGGGGTTAAAGTCAAACACGGTTACCTTGCGTTATGCGTTATGTTCGTACGCCAACTACCGACCAAGAATCTAAACTGCGCTGTTACTGATTGACTAATCTATCGTATATAATTCATAATCGTTCGTAAGGAGTAAACTCCAGTCGTGCGTCGGAGCTAACAGACGTTTTTTGGTTTTTAAGTTATTCATCAACTGTCGTAATTATTTTTTCTGCGAGGAAAAAAATGGTGAAATGAAATGAAATATGTTTTATTCGAAGTAGGTTTGTTACAAACAATTTTCGAAAGTCACTCAACGCCATCGCTTCAACAAATACCCTACCGTGAGTGGTCCGTGAGTGGTTTCTATGAACATGACAATTACGCTATTCAAATTCAAATTCAAATTCAAAATCATTTATTCATGTAGGTATCATTGATACACTTATGCACGTCATTTTTTTAATTTACCAGCTTTTCGGAAAGGTGCTTTGTCATGGAGGAGAAGAAAAGCCGAAAGAAACTCCTCAGCACATCTTTTAAAAATAAAATACATTGGTATATTTCTTACAAAGAAGTATCACTAGCCTGTACGGAACTGGTTGCAGATCTGGTCATTTCCATGCGTCTTTGTCATTTATGTACTCATCTACAGTATAGTAGCCTTTCCCTAAAAGTTGAGATTTTACATGTTTCTTAAATAATTCCACTGGCAAATCACGTATTAACTTTGGGATTTTATTATAGAACTGTACACCACGGCCCATAAAAGATCGCTTCACTTTAGAAAGACGGTAAGATGGCGTTACTAACTGGTGCATTTTTCTTGTTTGGCGATTAGTGATATCAAAATTTTGTTTATACGCGCTTATATTATTCCGTATAAAAACCACGTTACTATAGATATATTGTGAGGCTACTGTAAGTATACCTATTTCTTTGAACTTGTCACGCAAAGTTTCACGAGATCTAAGTTTATAAATAGCCCTAATAGCTCTTTTTTGTAGTATGAAAATTTGTTCTATACTGGCTGCTTTGCCCCACAGCAAGATGGCATATGACATAATACTGTGAAAATATGCAAAATAAACCATCCTAGCAGTTTCGACGTCAGTAAACTGCCTTATTTTCCTAACAGCGTAAGCAGCCCTACCGAGTTTAGTCGCGAGATTTGTTATATGTGGGCCCCACTGAAGTTTACTATCTAAGGTCACCCCTAAAAAGACCGTGGATTCCTCCATGTGCAATATTTCATTATTCAGTCTGAGAGATTTGTTAACTTTTTTAACATTAGGTAGTACAAACTCTATACATTTAGTTTTTTTTGCATTTAAAAGCAAATTATTGATAGTGAACCAACGCGACACATGCGAAAGAGCACTATTTACGTCGTCAAAATTTACTTTATTCCTTTCACATTTAAATATTAATGATGTATCGTCAGCAAATAGTACAATATCCGCTTGGTTCTTTACATAATGTGGTAAATCGTTAATGTATACCAGAAAAAGAAACGGACCCAAGATCGAGCCCTGCGGTACACCCAACACAGCCGGTGACCCCGATGACTTAATATCTTTTATACTAACTTTTTGTATCCTATCACTCAAATACGACGCGATCAAGCTAAGGGCCTTGTTTTTTATACCATAGTGGCCAAGTTTAAACAGCAATGTTTCGTGCTGAACACAATCAAATGCCTTAGATAAGTCACAAAATACACCTATGGCATTTTGTGATGATTCCCATGCTTCAAATATATGCTTTAAAAGCCTAGCCCCTGCATCGGTTGTACTACGGCCTTTAGTGAAACCGTATTGATCAGGATGTAATAAATTATTATTGTTGAAATGGGACAGCATTTGATTCAATATTATTTTTTCAAAAATCTTACTAAGAGTTGGTAAAATAGAAACTGGTCTATAGTTATTAATATCGGTTTTTTCGCCTGTTTTAAAAAGTGGTATAATTTTGCTGCATTTCATAAGATCTGGAAAGATACCTAGATCTATGCATTTATTAAAAACTATGACCAAATATGGTGCTATAATATCTATAATATGCTGTATTATTTTTACCGAAATGCCCCATAAGTCACCGGTATTCTTTACCTTCAGAGACTGAAATGCGCTAATTAAGTCTCTAGTGGTTATATGTTTAAATTCAAATAAAATATTACATTCATTAACATGATTTTTTAATATAGAAAGTGCTTCCGTCGGCGAAGAAGCTAATGAACTAGTTAACGTTATAGGAATATTACGGAAGTGATTTTCAAACTCACTTGCCACGTCTTTATCAGCAGTGATTGTGTTATCATTAATCAACAGTTCGTAACTGAAATCACAGGACTTTGCGTTACCATTCTCACTACTAATTATATTCCAAGCCGTTTTTATTTTGTTATCCGAGTTAATAATCTTGTCCTTTATGTACATTGATTTCGCCTGAATGCAAACTATTTTAAAGATTTTTGAATAATTTCTTACATGCTCCTGAAAAGATGGAGAAAAATTGTATTGTTTCTCGGCATAGAGATCGTACATCTTGTTCCTGCTTTTATAAATACCTACAGTAGCCCAATCACTAAATTTACTATTTTTAGCTATATCTAATATTATATATACTATATTATATATAATACTAATAACTAATAATAGATAATAAATATTATTATCTATTATTAGTTATTAGTAATTACGTTTTTTGAAATCTCTGCTTAACACGAGCACTTTAACACGCCAAGCGCATAATTAATTATTTTTTTAGTATGTTTTCGGAAAACGAGCCAACCGCGCGCTCACTAACCTTTAACGCTGATTAAACTTTATAAAATCAACAACGTCAATCTTTCATTTAACGCTTTAACCGCCCAGGTCGGATTATTGCGACAAACGTTTCCGTGTCCATTTCTTCAGGGTCGTATATTTACGACCAAATACCAGTGCTCGTTTAACCTGCTTTTTGAAGTTATACTTCTTTAGGCGCGTTATGAAATAAATGGAAAAAATGATGAGAGTGAAATTTTAAGATTTGTGACACGGTGACGGTGACAAAAAAGGTGATTAATAATTACTTTTTAACAAAAAATAAAACCAACGAAAAAAAAAACTGAAAAGCAAAAAATAAAATAAACCATTTAGTATTATAAATTAAGATCCGAAATTAACAGTAAATAAATAATTTTGAGACCGTGCCAAACAAACAACCAAAATTAATTACATAAAATTCATAATATTATGAGGGCAGCGCGGCAGCGGCATGCGATGCACACGGCAGCAGCAGCATCTTTTCGCCGTTTGTTTTTTCATTGGTTTGGCACCGCCTCAAAATTAGTTATTTACTGTTAATTTCGGATCTTAATTTATAATACTAAATGGTTTATTTTATTTTTTGCTTTTCAGTTTTTTTCGTTGGTTTTATTTTTTGTTAAAAAGTAATTATTTTTTAATTTTTAGTTGCTATAATACTTATAATTAATAATAAATTATTGATTTTATGAATTATAGATTCAGTTACCAGGTAAAAATGTAGTAGATGAAATATCAATCATCCCCTATTTTCGTACCTATAGGGGTAAAATTTTGTTTCGAAATTTAAACAAGAGTAACCTCAAGGTACACACTATTCAATAAAAAAAGAATCATCGAAATCGGATCATCCAGTACAAAGTTATTGGGGTTAACATGTAAAAATTCCGGGTAAAAAACGGGTGAATAATCAATCATTCCCTATTTTCGTACCTTTAGGGTGGGAATAAAATTTTCCAAAAAATATGGGACCAACTTCAGGACATACCCTATCCAATGAAAAAAGAATCATCCAAATGAAATGAAAAAATGGTTATTAATGTTCAATATTTATTATTGGTTATTAATGGTCAATAATGTTCGATGGGCAGGCGTCTTATCGCGTTCGTGCGGGCTGGAGTGCGGGGTGAGGCAGGGGGGGTTGAGTTCACCAACGCTCTTCAACCTGTACGTGAACGAGCTGCTTGGCGAGCTCAGCAGCACCAGGGTCGGCTGCTATGTAGATGGAGTTTGTTTGAATAACTTAAGTTATGCAGACGACATGGTGCTGCTGAGTGCGTCGATTTGTGGCCTCAGGAAGCTGCTCGCCATTTGTGAGGCGTATGTGGCGAGGCACGGTCTAACCTACAACGAAAGGAAAAGTGTATTGATGGTCTTTGAGGCCGGGAGTAATACACCAAATCAAGTACCACCGATCGTGCTTAACGGTACACAATTAGAACGGGTGTTCAAATTTAAATATCTTGGGCACGTATTGACTCCCGACCTAAAAGACGATAGCGATATTGAAAGGGAACGGAGGGCGTTATCAGTAAGGGCGAATATGCTGGCTCGGAGGTTTGCGCGCTGCTCTAAGGACGTAAAGATTACGTTATTTAGAGCGTACTGCACAACTTTTTACACCTGCAGCCTGTGGGCCAGGTACTCTCAGAAAGCCTTTAACGCCCTCCGCGTTCAATACAATAACGCGTTCAGGGTGCTTATGGGGCTGCCCCGTTTCTGTAGTGCATCAGGTATGTTCGCGATCTCACGTGTCGACTGTTTTTATGCCACTATGCGCAAAAGATGTGGCTCCCTGGTGCGCCGGTTGCGGGACGGCTCCAACAGCGTCCTGAATATGATCGCTAGCAGGTTAGACTGCATATATGTGAGACATTGCTGTGCTGTTTCAAATGGAATGGCACAGCGGTGACTCACAAAAATTAAATTAATTTTATTTTTATTTTATTTTAAGTATCTTGGTTAAGTACTAACATAGGTTATAGGTTTTGTAATACTAACAAATATGAGTCTTGGTTACTTGAAATAAAAATATTATTATTATTATTATTATCGGAAAAGGACTTTTTTCTCAGCTTTTGAGCTGGTTCTACTACCACATTTATTATTATTATTATTATATTTATTATATTGTTTTTTTTTATATTGTTTCTTCTTCTTTGTCGTATCGTTATTGTCAGAGCGGTCGTGGTCGTCACGTAGTATCATTACTATGGGCAGATGTTATGCGCCTCACGAACAATCGCCCCTTGTCTCGGTTGGTAGTGACTAGTGAGTCTTGTACACTCATTTACCTAAATGACTGCCAACTGCCGACTTAACCTGGTCGGTCTATCGCATGAGTGACCGACCTTCCGCGTGGCCTGGTGCCTTCTTTGCACTGGACAACAAGTCGTTCTATGGAGTTATTCCCTCGCCGTGTCGCCGTGTTCCCTCGACGTGTCCAAAGAATGTCAGTACGCGTTTGTGAACTAGAGCTGAAAGGCGCTCTTTAATGCAGAGTTCTTGAAGAATGGAGATATTTGTGCGAAATTCGGTCCACGAAATTCCGAGCATTCGTCTCCAGCACCACATGTCCAGAGCATCTATCTTCTTTTTTCGATCTGACGCAAGGTCCACGTCTCCACAACGTATAAAAATATGGGGAAAATAAGCGTTTGTACGACCCGGATCTTTGTGGCGTTGGTGATGTTTCTGTTTTTCCATATTTTCTTCAGCCTATCCATTACAGTTCTCGAGATCGCAATACGTGGTTGACTTCATCTACGCAACCGCCATTATTTGATATCAAAACTCCAAGGTAAATGAAGATTGGACGACCTCGCAGTTCGCAATCTGAGTGACATCTGTCGAGTTGTTTTTGCCACGGTCTACAATCATCATCTTGGTCTTACTGCGGTTAAGCTTTAATCCAAACTCTTGACTTACGCGCTCCATTTTGAGAAGTAATTCTTCCATGTGACGAGCACTAGATGTAAACAAGGTCGTGTCGTCTGCATAACGCAAATTTGTTATCCTGCTTCCGCCAATTGTAATACCATAATCCCAGTCTTCAAGTGTAACGCGCATTATTAGTTCTGTAACTTCTGTATAAGCATTAAACAAGAGCGGTGGCAATATGCATCCTTGGCAAACTCCTGCGCTAGGATGAAAGTCTTCTGATCAAAGATCTTCTGTACGCACGGACGCATTCCCATCTTCATAAAGACGTCTGAGAAGATGGACTGTGTTTCGGGGTACCCATGTCCAGCAAAACCCTCCACAGTTTGGGCCATTTCACAGAGTCAAATGCCTTTGAAAAATCAACAAAGCAAATGTATGTATGGTCTGGTTCCTCTCTGCCCCGCGGCCGGTAGCATATTTCACACCGCTTGCCCCGAACGCAAAACGGCGCCGGTTCCTACGCGGTTCGCATGGTGATCTTAATTCTCTTTGTTTTCACTTCCATGACGACGGGACATTACCCCCGTCAATATTGTTAAAATATTGTTTTTGAATATTATTTTTTTAAATATATTTTTTTAACATTGTTTTTTAATATTGTTTTTTTTTTACATTTTATTTAATATTGTTTTTAAAGTGAAACTTTTATTCTCTCGCCCCAAAATTTTTCGTCCATCTATCGCATGTCGCATTACAGCCGGATATCCAATATGGCGGCAGGGCAATATGGTTTTACTCGAAACGTGAAAAAAATGATATTTGATGCATAAAAAATGAACCATCGTATGTGGGAAATGACCTTCACTATAAATACGTAAACGTATAATTTTGGTAAACAAACCGCCTGAGACAAGCGACCGTGAGTTGCGACGCTAATGAGTAAATTTACGTTCGGAACTGATTCATAGCTCATAGCAGATGCTGATACAGTGCAATTGTTTAGATTAGATACTGTGAGAAAAAAATTACATATCGGCTTAAAAATTATGTCCATTAACTTTATAACCGAAGCAGTATTGGGGCGACTTAAAATACTAACCCCAATCCAACGCCTGATGGGTGTCGTAAAAGGTGACTAAATCGAGCCCGCTGGTGGGAGGGCCCCTCGAAGGGATTATATTGGTAATGTCGATTTTAACTGTTAACTCAAATTAACTTAACCCTAACTCGATGGTTCTCCTACCTCAATGAATCCGGATGAGCCTGAGTGATATTCTCAGTAATAGCAAGGGATGAATGAACGCTTTGACACGCAACGCCAACGACATTAGTCATCATAACATAAATCATTAATTCATTTTTACCAAAACTATTTCCATGTAATAATATTTAGATATCTTTTTTACCTTTACAAACAACCTTAACTAACTTCCGAAACTCCAAAAAAAAACAAAATTTATTTTCAAAACCGCTGCTGAGAAGAATGACCAATCCCGGTAATTTTTTTACCGGGATTTCCCGGGACGAGTCGTTGTCGAGGCCATCTTTGTATCTGGTGTAAGTACGAGTATGTGGAGATAAACAATAGAGAGTGATGATAATTGATAATATAATTAATATCTGAAACTATGTAGTTAGCACTACAATGAACTTATGTATATTTCCAAGGAGCTATAACATTCTTTATACCTAATTAAGGAAATTCAGTTTATCTTTGAATCACTTTTTTTAACTTCACGTGGAAATCTGACGCACGCAATAATTTTTCTTGCATAAATAGGTACATAACGACTTTATACTCAATGTGTTTATGGTCTATAACAGGTATTAACTATAATATTACTACACTTGTAGATAAGCGATACATGATATACTTATCTAGTATATCCTTCAATCTACCTATTAGATATAGTAAAAAGAGAAAAATAATAAAATGAAAATTTTCGATACCTAGTATTGTAGGTAGTTTAGATTTTTTATGACGGTTAAACATTTTATGGTTTTTATTTTTCGTGTAGGTAATTACTTACGTAAAGTTACAAGTTATAGGTACCTATATTTTGTCTCCAATTCAAACATCGCCATACATTGAAATGGTCAATATTAAACTGGTTTTATTACCAACAACATACACTGAAATATGGGTATCTATACATATGTTTAACATTGTTCAACCCAACCATCTGGTGAGGAGATAAGTACCTAGTTAACTCCGCCATTTTTCAGAGAGTCCTACTTATTTGGTAAATAAACTTACACTATCTTTTTATTATTGTTATTTATATCCTTACTGCGGTTTAACTAGCACTACTGCACTACTAGCAGAGCACTGAGAGCAGGGAAGGGAGACAAGGGGGTCACTTCACTCAACCAAAGTTAACAGTTAAACCATTTAAGTATAATGACATCAATGACACTCCTAAAACAAATTTCGCTACGTTTCTAATACATCCTGCCATTTAATTCCAACATTCACCCACAGTTCTGTTTGCCATGTCTCCCATTTCTATCATTTTATCCACCATTTGCTTTCTATAATCTCTTTCACACTCTTTCTTTTCTAACAGATGCCACCTTATTTTAGGAATGGGGCGTTAATTATTTATTAATTAGATTATTATAGCGTCATATGGTGGCCGCTTTTGTAAGTGATAAGGTTTTCATTTTTTTTTGGAACCACGTATTTACCAGTGCTAAATTATATGCCTTAGCGGATTACAATAAACTTTCTCCATCTTTATTACAGGTGGCATATCCCCACCCTCCATGCAATCTTTCATACTTCCCATTCATTCATCCCACATGTCCATTAAAGTCACCTCCTACATAAATCTCCTCTGCTAGAATGGCCATCATTAGTGTATCAAAATCTTCCCAAAACTTCTCTTTTACTCTATCATCACATCCTATCTGTGGCGCATACCTACATACTAATTACATTCAAAACCAAATCTAATATGATTTTTACATTTATTAATCTATCATTCACCCTCTTATTGTCCATCACGCATTCTTTCAATCTGTTATCTAACACTATTCCTACACCATTTCTTTTTCCGTCGCTTTCGTCCTTTTTCACTTCGTTTCTTGCAAGAATGCTACATTTATACGTCGTCTCTTCAATAGATCCGCTAACTCTCTTGCTCTTCCAGTCATCGTTCTAACATTCCAACCTCGCTCTTAATTCATGAGCTCGCTTCTTACGTTGCCCCCGCCCGGGCCTGGGTTGGTGCAACAACCCTTTTCCATTTCCCATAGGAGCCGGGTGCAGCCCCAGGGCCAAGCCCTTACGCGCATTCCATTTGAATCCTCCGTATTGCAATAATGTGTCAATTCACTTTGCGGAATTAAAAAACAGAGTTAAAGCTTAATATTACAAGCAAACCGGAAACGAAACCCTGAATCGAAAAATCGTCTCGTAGACCCATACTATTTTTGTAAGACATTTTCAACGATATCCCCCGTGGATATTCCACACTATTTGGAAGACGAAAAAAAATTTTCATTCCCACACGGGGTAGGTAGTAGGTACCCTGTAACTTAGAATAGCCCTGTAATATACATATTTTTAAGATTTTACCTACCTAATACTTTGAAGGCGTTATAAATATGTATACCCAAGACAAATTAAAGCTTTCTCGTTTCTAGCACTAAGGGTCTCAGGCCTCAGAGCTATGTTGTGGACTCTTATTATGATAGATATCCTTTAAAGGGACTCTTTATGATCATTGGTAAAGGTAAAGTTTGCAGAAATTAATTAAGCGAGTCGTATGCATGATTACTTGCTGATGGTGAGGAAGATCACCCCTCGCCGCGAGGCGCGAGAAGGCGCTGCGCCGCGCCGTGCGCCGTGCGCTGGCCAGTCAATCGGTGGGTCGAGTCGACACACGGATTCACGGACGCAACACAGCGAAACAAACAATAACTTACTCACACCGTACACAACACGAGCAGCGAGCAGTGAGCACCGAGTGAGTTGAGTAGTGACGAGACACGAGCGCGCGGCGTGCTACGAGCCGGAGCGCCGCCATTGGCCGTGCGCACGTGGCCTGATCTCGCACCATGGCAACGCGCCTCGCCCCCCGCGCCGCGCACCCCCTCTAGATATTCGCACACAAGGAGCCGCCTCTCCTGACTCACTCACAGTCGCGCCGCAATTCCGCGACGGATCGCCGCCGGTTCGAGGGAGCTTTCGTGCTCGTATTACAGATCGTACTTCGAATGCCGGTCGATATCCGTAAACCCTTGCGGCGACGAACCTTCATAATACCTATTTTCGCGAGTGGCTCCCCTGTCGATTACTGTGTATCGGCTACTCCGAAACGTCGCTTAACGGGAGAAAATTAAGTAGGATCCTAGCCTATAATAATAAAGAATTCCCGAACACTGCCGGACTGCATTCGCACCTGGCCTGGCCACTGGCACACCAGTGTCCTCAGATTGACTAGAAGTTCGGAAATGTAAGTACTCCCAACATACGTAATAACTTGATCGTGAATAACAATGCAGTTATAGTCCAGTCGATTCCTTGTTACTCGATGAGTCGATGACAACACAACCCGTTACACTTGCATCACATTACAACAGCGAAGTATTATTTATTTATTGTCCTCATGTCCGCAAAAATAAACTGCGACTTGCGACTGCGACTGCGCGACTGCACGTGTCTGCACGAGTGAGTGCACGGCAAAGATGTTGTATGTATAGGGAGGGTGCACGGCCACGAAAAGACTATGCGGCCGGCACGACCACGGAACGGACCATGTCGACAAATTAGACTCGAGTCGAGATTACGGTCGGTCGTGTCGCCGTCCGTCATGCTGCACGGATCGGCCATTCGGGACTGTCGGGAACAGTGTTGCCAATGAAATTTTTTGGAAGTCCGTGTACATTAGATAAAAAAGCCGTGTTTATATGGGAAAAGATCAAGTGTGGGCCGTAGCTATCCAATTACGCCAATATACATATACTATCGGTTCAGCGCTTGAACTAAAAAAAAAGGTCATCGGCAGTGAATTTGATGCCCACAAAACGAGGAATACTTTTCATTAGCCTATATTAACATCAACATAATTAGCCTACTGGCGCTGTTTTTTTAGGGTTTTAGCATTCGTTAAATATTTGCAAAACAATAAATAAATAAAAAGACCGTGGGATTTGCGAAAAGCCGTAGAATTTGCTACGGTAATAGGGTTCCAGCCGTAGCCCATAGATTTTGTGATTTTTTGGCCTGAAAGCCGTAGAACACGGTAATTGCCGTAGCATTGGCAACACTGGTCGGGAGTCACGGACGATCGGACGACACATACATTTCAATTTTCATGATGCGATAGGAGTGATAATACAAACTCAAAGAAAATATTTTAGAACAAAAACGGAGTTATTTATGTGTGAAGAATGTGTGTGTAGAATGTTACTGTGATCGGGTTATAGGTTATAGATATTCAGTTTTATTATATTTTATTTTATCCAAATTATTACCTCATTCAGATAACATCATGTCATGTATGAAAATTGATAACAAAATGTTTAGATTCGGTACATACCTATTATTCATATCATATCTATAGGAAGCTAGGTATGTACTTACTTAGTTATAATAATATGAATGTGGTTTTGCGTTTAACTATGTTGAATTAAATTATAGACAGTGAAAAATGCAATTATTCTTTAATATTTTTTGACTTGAATGATTAGCGGCCCACTTCGAGTGCAAACATAACATCTTAGTATAAAACACCTGGCTGTTGGCTATCCTGGCTCCTGACTCCTGGCTGTCCCGTAGGGCACGTCACGTGTTGCACGGGTGGCACGGGTCACTTCACTTCACACACTTCACAGTCAGTGCACACTGCCCTCAGAACAAGTCATCATTGTTACCCCGCGGCCCCGTACCCGACTGCCAAGGAAGGGATGTATGTTTTTCGCGCATATCTTGTGCGCGTTGTATGCGTGATTATTATTACCTCATAATTTTATTATCTTCCAAACCGCTGAACGGATTTATTTTATTAATATAGGTATATGTAGTTAGATTCGTCTTGATAACCCAAGTGTTCTTAGATAAGTAAAATAAAAAAACAAATATGGCGGCTGTGAGATGCCATTGTTTTAAGTAAGTATCAAAAAATAAAATGTAGTAATCGCGTCTTATTTGAGTGATAGGATACAAAAAGTTAGCATAAACGATATTAAGTCATCGGTGTCACCGGCTGTGTTGGGTGTACCGCAGGGCTCGATCTTGGGTCCGTTTCTTTTTCTGGTATACATTAACGATTTACCACATTATGTAAAGAACCAAGTGGATATTGTACTATTTGCTGATGATACATCATTAATATTTAATTTCGACGACGTAAATAGTGCTCTTTCACATGTGTCACGTTGCACACTGGTTCCACTTCCAATAGAACAAGCTAGCTAGACAAAATTATTTATTGGGTTTGTTTGCTTGGTACGGCTTTCTGATGATGTTTTATGAGTTTAAGTGCAAAATATATATAAAAAAGCGGCCAAGTGCGAGTCGGACTCGCCCATAAAGGGTTCCGTAGCAGCAAGTAAATTCAAACTAATTTTCGGTGGAAGTTTGCATGGTAATGTACATCATATATTTTTTTTAGTTTTATCATTCTCGTATTTTAGAAGTTACAGGGGGGGACACATTTTATTTATTTATTTATTTATTTATTTAATCTTTATTGACCACAAAAACACGGTACAATTGGCGAGCTTAATGCTTAAATGCATTCTCTACCAGCTAACCATCAGGCCAAACAGATATGCACGAAGAGCGGTATTAACTATTGTTGGTAAGTTAAAGCGTAAAGCTAAAAAAAAATGCATAAATAGTGTTCGAATACATTACATATAAAATACATGCTTACACATAAAAAAATATCTACTTATAAACATATATAAATACAACGACATATTGTATATATATTATATATACATAAATAAATAAATAATATACGTACATATATAAATAAATAATATATATATTATATATATATATATATATGTAACGTCTGAGATGTTATAAAAATTACAGTTTACAACCAGTTAAGAAAGCTTGTAGTTTTTTCTTGAAGACGAGTTTAGCTCCAGGTCTCCTAAGCTCATCAGGAAGAGCATTCCATAACCGGGCAGCCTGAACCGTAAAGGAGTCTGACACAAACCCAGATCGATGCAACGGGATAGACAGAATATAAGAGTTAGCAGAGCGGAGCTGTCGATCATGGGAAGAGTACAGATATTGAAATTTGGATTTTAAATAGTCTGGAGAATGGGAGTCAAAGAGGACAGAAAACAAAGAACACAGTAGCCTAATTTGCCGTCGCTGGCGGATAGGAAGCCATTTAAGCTTAGAACGGTATGAGGAAATATGGTCAAATCTACGAAGACAGAAAACAAAGCGAACGGCGTTATTTATGAGTCGATCCAGTTTGTCAAGTAGAGCCTCACTAATGTCCAAACAGCAGATATCGCCGTAATCAATTATGGGGAAAATTAATGTCTGTACTAAATAAATCTTAGTCTCGACAGGGAGAAAATTCCTGAAACGGTTAAGGAAAGTCAAAGAAGCTGTAACACTTCGACAGATTTCACTCACCTGTGTATTCCAACTCAAGGAACTGTCAATATGAATGCCAAGGTCCTTGACACTGGCACTGAAAGGGATGCTCGAAGCCTCAAACATGACAGGCGCAACCTGGTTGAGATCAACCTTAGCCAGCTGACGGGGGCTACCCACGACAATGGCTTGACATTTTGTAGGGTTTACTTTGATGCCAAAATTCTGTGACCAAGTGCTGACCTTATTTAAATCGGAATTAACTTTCCTAATGGCACTGTCGATGTCAACCACATCGGTTGCGGTGTAAATCTGTAGGTCGTCCGCGTAAAGATGGTAAGAACAGCCAAGGAGCGGTGTGAGGGTGTTAATGAACATGGAAACTTTTACTACTTTGGAAGTGTCTCTCGCGCAAACTATTCAGGTTAGAAAAAAATGATATTAGAAACCTCAATATCATTTTTGAAGACCTATCCATAGATACCCCACACGTATGGGTTTGAAGAAAAAAAAAATTGAGTTTCAGTTCTTAGTACGGGGAACCCCCAAAATTTACTACCTATTTTTTTCTATTTTAGTGCGAAAAACTTAATGCGGTTCACAGAATACATCTACTTACCAAGTTTCAACAGTATAGATCTTATAGTTTCGGAAAAAAATGGCTGTGCCTGTGACATACGGACGGACAGACAGACATGACGAATCCATAAGGGTTCCGTTTTTGCCATTTGGCTACGGAACCCTAAAAATGAAGGTAGAATCACGGGTTCCAAGAATATTTTGTATAATTGAGATACATAAAAATAACAATAGAAAAAGATTAACAACAGTCATAAAATAGGTACTTAAAAACTAATGACATAGTAGTAATTCACAGTGGGACATCATTACTTACCTGTTAACAATGTTTTCTTTACTTTCTTACTTAAATAACAAGGAGACAAAACTTACTTAATATTTATCAAATTCTTATATTTACAACTTATAATAAAGTTAGTACCTATGATACACAGCTTAGAAATATATGTGAACTTTTGTTTGTAAGTGCTATGACCGGAACTCTCCAAAGCACCACCACTTGCTTATAAGAGTACCTAAATGATGAGCCAGGAGTCAAATATTTAAAAATGTCATGCTGGTTAACATCCCTTGATTGAAGAAGGTCATCCACGCGCCTCCTTTTCGTTTAGTCACCAGCCTCATCGAATTCCTTTGATGGACGCCCAGGAATCGAAGCTCTTCCTAATGTTGATGGTACTGAGTGGTGGACGGATACTTTGAGCGTAAAATAACCAGCCAACCACTCAGAGTTCTTAGTCAGGAAGCGATCGCGGTTCTTCACAGAATTTTGCCATTTTTCTACTAAAATCGTTGATATTTTTGAAATTTTCATTTTAATTTACCTCGCAGATTCATTCGTAATATTTCCAAATTATTTTTCAATGATAGAAGGTCATAGAGTCTATTATTACGGTTCTCTTTCGGATGTTTCACCCATTCATCAAAAAACTCGATTTTCGAAACCGAGAATTCGTATTCTGAAAAACAGACAAAAAAACAAAGTTGTACTCAAGTGTATAGGCTAAAATGGACATCAATTGAAAGCTAACAGATATGGCTATGACATATATAATTTCCAGCCCAGGTACAAGAGGGTACAAGTACTTTCTAGTCCAACGAAAAGAAAAGACAGTAAAAAAACTACATGTTTTTTTTAAAGTTGAGGTATTATAAAAAAACTGGAGTTAAGTATATTTACATATTAATTACAAATAAAAAGTACATACCTTTAACTTGAAGATCCATCACTAATATTATTCAAAAAACTTAAAACTCACTGACATTAATGTTACTTCGGTAATCGCAAAAATGCAACTGATTTGTAATTTTTTCACCCTTTCTTTTTATACTGCCCTAATTACCTAATTAGTGGTTGACATTAGTGCAAAATAATTCTCGGATTTGGGTTAGTTGGGGTATTGGTTAGGGGCTCACGCCTCACGTATAAAATTCCGGGAAATTCAACAATGACTTTTGTCTAGCTAGCTTGTTCTATTGGAACCAGTGTGCGTTGGTTCACTATCAATAATTTACTTTTAAATGCGGAATCTTTGCGTGAAAAGTTCAAGGAAATAGGCATACTTACAGTAGCTTCCCAGTATATCTTTAGTAACGTAGTTTTAATACGGAAGAATATAAGCGCGTATAAATAAACAAAATTGTGATATTCACGTTACGCCTTCGTTCCGACTTCCGCCTAAGTAAAGTGCAGCGATCTTTCATACGGCTTGGTGTACATTTCTATAATAAAATTCTAAAATCAATACGTGACTTGCCAATAGAATCTTTCAAAAAACGTGTAAAAACAATTATTGTAAGGCAAGGGATATTATAGTGTAGACTAGACGAGTATTCAAATGAATAAGACGCATGGAAATGACCAGTTCTGCAACCAGTTCCGCTCAGATTAGTAAATATTTTTGTAACATTTTCTCTTTTGTAATATATTTTTATAAAGATGTGCTCAGGAGTTTCTTTACGGTTTTTCTTCTCCTCCATGACAAAGCACCCTTCCGAAAAGCTGGTAGATAAAAAAATGATGACGTGCTTAAGTGTATCAGTGATACCTGTACGAATGAAATATAAAATAACCGACTTCAAAGTAACTCAAAAACTACTTGTCAGATCTCGTTCAAATTTATGTGGGAACCCATGACAAGCACCTGCTTTCGATTAAAAAAAGAATCATCCAAATCGATTCGCCCCATAGAGTTATTATTATTACTAAATACTTACTTTATGATTCGCCCAGTCGAAAGTTCTGAGGTAACAAACATAAAAAAAACCAATTGCCAATTAGGTGCCAATTAGGTAGATACACACATGAACATAGATAAAAAAAAATATATAAAAATTTTCAAACAGACAAATAAATAATTGAGAAAACAAAAATGAATATTTACCACTACATTGGTCTGTAACGCTCGCATACTCGCATGTGTCCGGCGCGGTGGCAGCAGTGGCCCAGAAAATGGAGCTCACTCAGCATAATGCCGGCCGTAGTGGTCTAGTGGCACAATATAGGAATCTAGTGGTAGCTACGTACGGCGCTGATTTTCATTGAGTCCGTTTAGTCCGTTACTGGTGAGTGGTGATGGTGAGTGGTGTTGCAAATGTTCGAACCTTCTTTTTAGTGTTCCGAAGTAAAATCGGAACCCTATAAGGTTTCGTCATGTCCGTCCGTCTGTCCGTGCGTCCATCCGTCTGTCCGAAGCAAAGCGCCGAGGCCCGAGACCCTAATAATAGTAATTTTTGATGACAATGTAATATTGTGATGTTGAAAAATAAATGATGACCCTATATAGCCTAGTAACTAGTTGATAGCGATTCGATCCACGTATCTTTAAACACGTTTCCGTTTTACTCTACCATTGAGGATCAGGAGTTCCACTTTGTAGCCCCAGGACCCATCATCAGATCCTCTTTGAATTAGAGTAGGATCAACGTTGCAAAATTCCTAGCCTAATAAAATAAAACCATCAGTTGTTTCATAAAAAAACGGGCAAGTGCGTATCAGACTGTCAGGCCACGCGCAATGTAGAGTTCTGAACTAGTAAGTACTCTCATTATAACTACGTAATTATGTTAACATATCCGTGATAGTTTTCCTTCTAAATTCATCATAATATTATAACCTATTTTTGAAAAATTTTTCACTTTCAACTCAAACCGTTTAGCCAACAAGGGGGGAGGGGGGGACACGACTCTAACAAAAATTAGCACGTAAAGTGCTAGGTGTTGGCCTCTTGGGTGTTAAATTATCTTGTTTTCTGTGTGTCCGCCACCCGGAACACAGGTGAGTTGCTCGCAATCCTAGTGGAAAAATAATGTCAAATCGTGACAATATGAATATTCATGGAAGTGCGCCATGCGTAGTAGACACGGACAGACGTAATAGGTATCATGCGGATTAAGGACGCTCGGCATAATAAGCAGTTAAGTGTAGTAGTAGGTAGGTACCTACATCACCAGTCAGTCACCAGTGCCGGAGTGAGGGAATGTCGGTCGACTTATCGACCAGATGATGAGCGCGGACATGACATCAGCGTCGTCAGCCACTGGCCACTGGTGCTGCTTGACAGGACGGTGCGCGCGTTGCCCGGGCCGCGGCCCGACGCAATCCTCTCTTCCCGAGTGTCGACGGAACTTCGATTATTGATTGTAATTTGTATCCTAAGTGGTGTACATCGTAGTCTTGATGAGCGACACATTCGATCCATCACGTCGCGGCGTCGCGGCGTCGCGGCGTGTCGTCCGTTGTTTATATTGTGTCTGTGGTGTGGGTAGACCCTGCGACCTGCCGCGATGCCGCCTGCGACAGGTCCAGGTTGAGCTAGTGTGAAACTGCTGTGAGATAGCGAAGTGTATCCTGCGTATCGTCAGCGGTCACCGTGAGCGGAGATTAGCATAATACATGTTCGACATGACGCGCGGAGGCAGCGTGACGTCACGGCCTCACGACACGCTCAGCTGAGCGCGGGCCGTGCCGCGTGCGTCGACGCGGAATCTCGGTATGCGGCCACATGCGGCCTTGGCCCCTGTCCGGTCCCCTTGAAGGACATCCAATGTTCAGGCTAATCAGGTAGCGTTGTTGTTACATAACGTAATATGTTGCAATAATTATAATGTTATATTGCGACTTGCGAGCATCATTAAAATTGGAACGAAAACCTTTGCTCTACGCCATGCGCCAGTGGTCCAACCTACGATGGCTACGATCCGCGGACCGATGCCGCGATGCCGCGATGGTGGTCCCTGGAATCCCATCCCATCCCAAGGGGGCCGCCGCGCCGAGCCTACATATAATATTAAACTAGAAGTGACGAATCAACGAATGATAGGTAGGGTCGATGTGCCAGTAGCCGGCCATGTGCCAGTACTCGGCCACCTGACGGACTACATTTCTTTAATTAGAGATAATAAGATTTCTACATGATATAATAGTAAAGTGTAAGTTTTAAACGTATTTCAGATAATTTAGTAATAAGAATATGCAATATTTACAACTATTCACTTAACCAGGAAGCTAAAAAATCCACTCAGTTTACCTCTTGTCTAAATGTTGTGCGCACATGCGATAAATATGCTAAAAAATACGAAGCAGTGCGGCGTTCGAAGGGAAATTTTATTATTTTGTATTAGTTATTTACATAAAATACTGGTGTTATTATTACGTTATTATTACGTTCATCATTAACTGATCTTTATTATTAATGTGTATTTTTTCCAATTATAACATTTAATTATACAAAAATGAGGTGGCCGGATACTGGGCTACCAATTTATGTAAAACGCTAGTATACGGCCGGGTGGCCGGGTACTGGCTCACCCAGGCGTAAGTGTAAAGATGCCGTAAGCTAGTATTCGGCCATATGTTTTCTTTACATTTCTGATTCACACACAAATAAACAGGTACTAAATAGGTCTCCGCTTACTTATACAGTTAACGATTTGGTATTTTGCGAGATTAACATTTGGTAGGTACCTACTTAAATTAAAATTAATTGTGGGTTTTATTTAAAAAAACTGGCCAAGTGCGAGTTACACCCTCGTCGAAAGGGTTCGGTATGACCAATAATATATGTATAGGTAATAGGTATACCTTTTTACTCCAGTTTTTCATTCATTTTCCTTGTTTGTTACAAGCACTTTTTTTAATATTTGGAATGGTAGTTTTGGAAATTAGGGGAGGGAGGAGAAAGATTAAAAATATTAATCTTATAATTAAAGACCCTCACAACGAGCCCTTTCATTTGGTATGTGTGATTAAATGTTTTTGACGAAGCTCCAAATAAATAAGATTTCCCAGTTCTCCTATGAAGATCTAAAAAAGGCTCTTCATGATATTCGAAACAGGGAATGGCAGAAGAGACCTCTCTGGCTTACGAACAACAGAACAAAATTTTACAAACACAGCTTTTTAGGGTTCCGTAGGCGAATGGAAAAAAACAGAACCCTTATAAAGTCATGTCTGTTTGTCTAGCGGGGGTTTCATACATGGAACTGAAAGTAAAAAATATTTTTTTCATTTATGTAACCTATACGTGCGTGTCTGTAGATAGGTATTCAAAAATTACATTGAGGTTCCTAACCATTTTTTCTCAAAGTCAATCGTTTGAAAGATTTTCAAACTTTTCACTTTCAAAGTGGTAAAATGTGTGTCCCCCCCCCTCTAACTTTTAAAATAAGAGAGTAAAAAATCTAAAAAAAATATATGTTGGAGATCTAAACGAAATGTAGATTTAAACGAAAATTGGTTTCAATGAGATATAGTCAGCAGTTTTTGAGAAATAGCACATTTTCAACGGAACACTTCAAAGGCGAGTCCGACTCGCACTTGGCCACTTTTTTAGTAGTAAGATGTGAGTAAATGTTTATAATAATAATAAATATTGTATATCAGTAATAAATAATAATTCGTTGTATTCTGAGCCTATTATTAATTTTTAAGGGGTGGCCGGGTACTGGGTACTGGCACACTAGGGGCCGTATACCGGCACAGAGGGCCGTATACTGGCACAATCGCTAGTTTTTCACTTTATCCGTTATATTTTAAAATTTATACATGGGAGGGCACTGGTTTATTTTTTATTTCACATCTTGACTATATTAGGGATCCAAATAAACATAGATCGACTATTTTGCGTGTAGATAACATATATTTTCACTCGCCCAAAGTGGCCAACTCCGCTAAAAGGCCGTATACTGGCACATCGACCCTATAACACGGAAGTTTTAATAATGGCTTTACAAATGAAACATTCTGTAGAGTTTGTTTTAACTGAGAGAAAGAAGAAAGAAATGAAAGAAAAAAATTAAAATGTGTGCAAATCACATTTGGTAGAAGTGAAACCTTAAAAAATAAAGGTTTAATAACGTAGGTATTTAATAACGTGTAAGTACCTATCAGTTTTAATTATCTTTGAAAAACTATTTTGTACTAAACATAAACGTGTTATCATGTACGCGCGTGAGAAGTTAATTATAGGTAGGTACCTACTTCTATGAAGCTTCTATGGCATCATTAAAATAAATATTTAATACTGTGTAGCTTAGAATAATAATAACTGTGTAGATGTCTTGGCGAAGCGAACTTCGTATCGCCTAACGTTCAGTGATTCATGTAAATAAATAAATAAATGTACTTTGTTGTTACTTCTATAGTTTTGGTAGGTTTAACAAATCAGATTCCCTCTCCCTCTCCCTCCCGCTCCCTCTCCCTCTCCCCCAGCCCGTCACCCTCCGCTCCCCCTCCCCGTTTGCGAAATAATTTTCAAAATTGACAATTTTTTTATAAGAAGATATCAATAAGAGAGTAGGTAATTGATGTTTTTCAAAATTTCTTCAACTTCTTTAAGGTAATAAACTTATAACTTAAGTAATAGGTAGACATTAAACTTCGGGATACCGATCGAGACTTGACAGACGAACCCTAAAAATACCAAAGGTCAGAGTCAGGGTCATACATACTTCACTAAAGTTGAGTTAGAATGTTTCGAGAATTTAATTAAGATGATCGGACGTATCGTGTGGCCGCGTTAGATTTTCCGTGACGTCATGTGAAATGGCACCAAGGTCAACGTTGGTGATAAACTAGAAACTGATAACGGTGAGGTCGCACCGCTCGACCCCGCAGCGTCCCGGCCGCCGGCCGCGACCGCCAGCCGGAGCCGCGCAGCCGCGCAGCCGCGAGATCACACCTGTGTTTACATTCACATGATTGATAGCGTCGCGTCCTAACGTTGCTGAAACTTGTCTATGGGTTATTGTCGAAAGCATTTAAGCTGAGAAGCGCAAACATTTGTCATGTCTTGCCTCGGTCTATGCTCGAAGTTAGAAAGCTCCGCCGGAGCAGCTGCTGCTCCGGATATTAGATCTAAGAAGAAAGCTTTTAACCTAGCTGCTTAAATAGGCATAATCGATTGTCGCTTCTGCGTAAGCGTCGCCCTATTTAGACCAGTGCCGATAATTTTTGAAACGAAAAAAAATTATAGTAGGATGAAACCTATGCAAAAGGAAGAGAATATAACGAAAATTAAAGGAAAAATAATTTACGGGTGATCTGAGGTCGGTAAGTGGGGGGAGGGGGGGTTTAAGGGTAAAATATGGTTTATCTCGATTTCCGGCAAAACTACAAGTCCTATGGAAAAAAGTTAAATGGCAAAGTTGTAGGTAATAAAATGATTTCTTTCTTTTTATCTTTTGCAATGGGTTTCATCCTACTATAAATTTTTTTCGTTTCAAAAATTATCGGCACTGGTCTAAATAGGGCGACGCTTACGCAGAATCGACAATTACGATTATGCCTATTTCCAGTTCGTCTCGGAGAGACTACTAGGACATATTTTTTTAACATCGTAAGTGAATATTAATAATTAAATTAAGTACCTAATGTATTCATTGTTAGGTTCAATAGGTACATCCAATATCTAAAACAAATATTAAGTAAGTCAATTTTATTACATATCGCGTATTGAACATCACTTTCTGCCTATTTCCGCATCTTTGTCTTTGTAAGGGTTCCGTAGCACTTAGCAGCAAGTAACATTTACGATTTATGACGTATTAACAAAAACTGCTTACTAGATCTCGTTCAAACCAATTTTCGGTGGAAGTTTGCATGGTAATGTATATCAATTATATTTTTTTAGTTTTATCATTCTCTTATTTTAGAAGTTACAGGGGGGGGGGACACACATTTTACCACTTTGGAAGTGTCTCTCGCGCAAACTATTCAGTTTAGAAAAAAATGATATTAGAAACCTCAATATCATATTTGAAGACCTATCCATAGAAATATATTTATTTTGTAGAATGTTATTCTAAACTAGTATCATAAAGCGTCAGACACTTTTCATTGACCAGAGGGATTGTCAGACGCTTTAAACGGAAAAACTGTCGAATTTGTTTAGCGCCTGTAGAAAGTGAATAGTAGATACGTATGTGCACTATTTACGCGTAAACCAAGTGATTCACCATTAAGCGCTTTCTCACAGGCGCTAAACAAATTCGTCAGTTTTTGCGTTTTAAGCGACTGACAATCCCTCTGGTCAATGAAAAGTGTCTGACGCTTTATGATACTAGTTTAGAATAATATTCTACAAAATATATATAAAAATCAGCCATGTAAATTTAAGTAAAATAACTCTTATTTTTAGTTACCTTTCTCACCTGGTACCTGCCCAGGTGTCACAGGGCAAGCTTCACAAACACGCAAGGTATTCAAACTACACTAGACGCTACTGAGTAGTTAAGGTTTCATCCATGTGAAAGTAAGTTATGTCTGATCGCTCTGGGCTCTTACTCTACGTCTACATCTTCGGTTGATCCACTACTTACGGGACACCCCGTATATGCAATAAGCGCAAATTCCCGACGCACTCTGTTCGTTGTACCCATACCCAACCATTCTCAGCACGAATAGCATGAGATACATTAGTGGGTAAAATGGGTAAACCCCGTACAAGTGCATGTACATTGTACAGGTACCTCATGAATTTATTTTGGACCAGCTCAAACATAGTCACGTACTTAGCTTCATAAGGAGACCATATGACTGCACTGTGTTCCAGTCTCCAGATTGCTCCTGAGTCCTGACCAGTGGGCAGTGAGTCATACAGCACCTTGAGCGTGGGTATGTTGGTAAAGCCCCGCGTTTGTCTCAACACAAATTCCAAGTTCCTGTATGCCTTCCTACAAATGTTTGTTACGTCATGATCTCGGTAGTTCAAGTCGCACGTGCAGATCGCGGACCTTTGAGACTCTTTGCAAAGGCATAGCATCCATCGTATATTCGTAATGCAATGGAGTACTTTACTGGTATTTGTTGATAGTTTTGTCCAATTAATCAATAGACGCCGGGCGGTCGCTTGGCGCTGGGACACCCTGTATTATAGTAGATACTACTACAGTCATAATTATACTTATAGTTAAATTTCCAGTTTAGATTGATTTATTTTAATTTGACGAGACCTATTGAAAGGAAATCGACAGCACTCGATAAGTATAGCTAGGTAGCGGTACATATAGGTAGTATAGGTACCAGTGTTGCCAATGCTACGGCAATTATCGTGTTCTACGGCTTTCAGGCCAAAAAATTACAAAATCTACGGCCTACGGCTGGCACCCTATGGCCGTAGCAAATTCTACGGCTTTTCGCAAATTCTAAGGTCTTTTTTATTTATTGTTTTGCAAACATTTAACGAATGTTAAAACCCTTAAAACAGCGCCACTAGGCTAATATTGATATATTGATTTTAATAATGTAGGCTAATGAAAAGTATTCCTCGTTTTGTGGACATCAAATTCACTGCTGATAACCTTTTTTTTAGTCCGAGCGTTGAACCGATGGTATTTATTGGCATAATAATTATTATGACACGGCCCACAGTTGATCTTTTTCCATATAAACACGGTTTTTTTTATCTATTGTACACGACCTTCCAAAATGTTTTATTGGCAACACTGACGGTACCCCCGCCGACTGCCGACCCGCCTGCTGCCTGGCGCCAGTGTTGCCAATGAAAATTTTTGGAAGGCCGTGTACATTAGATAAAAAAGCCGTGTTTATATGGGAAAAGATCAAGTATGGGCCGTAGCTACCCAGTTACGCCAATATATAGGTATACCATCGGTTCAGCGCTCGAACTAAAAAAAAAGAATAGAATAGAATATAATTTATTTCTTCAAGTTAACACTGCAGTACAAAAAGGCAATATGACATCTTACACTATAGGTACTTATAAAAAAAAAAGAATGTTGATTGTAGCAGTAAAAACTTGACGAAATAGGGCCACACTCAGCACTGGCCGCAGCAAGCCACGACCGCTGATTTTCAGGGCGACCCTAATTCGTGTAGTTCGATTAGTGACTTTGAAGTCTTTGAAGCACGAACAGGTGGCGGGAGGTTGTTCCAGCAAAAGGTCATCGGCAGTGAATTTGATGTCCACAAAACGAGGAATACTTTTCATTAGCCTACATTATTAAAATCAATATATCAATATTAGCCTAGTGGCGCTGTTTTAAGGGTTTTAACATTCGTTAAATGTTTGCAAAACAATAAATAAAAAAAGTCCGTGGAATTTGCAAAAAGCCGTAGAATTTGCTACGGCAATAGGGTTCCAGCCGTAGCCCGTAGATTTTGTGATTTTTTGGCCTGAAAGCCGTAGAACACGGTAATTGCCGTAGCATTGGCAACACTGCCTGCCGCCTACCCGTGTCACAGTGAGATTGAGAGTCACATCACATTCACAGTCACACTGTCACACACGTTTATAGAACACCTGTTGTTGTGGATGGCGTCGATAATAATCCAATCATTCATCCATTTAATGAAGAAAGAGAAATGTACTGAATTTAAGGTGTGCCCTTAGGTAATTACGATATTAGATAGGTATACTTACCTATTAAAGCATTACTATCAATTTTGCTTTTGTTAGTATACAGAATCACGTATAAAATGAGAATTGATGAGATTAGTTCACAAAATCATGTGAAAGGACACAAGTAACGTGCGGGAGGCCGGGAGAGCGGGCGGCGGCGGCGGCGCGGCGGCGGCGCGGGTGGTAATTGACACACAAAGAGCCGTCATTGTCCGACGTCCGCGCCCCCGGCTGCCCGGCCGAAGTCCCGGCTGCGTAATACATGATCGCGATGGTAAACGATGCACGAACATATTTGCGCGATACGCGTGATTAGCACACCGACATATTATGATACGCACAGGCAGGCGGGAGGTCAAGCGGCGTCAATCTGGGGAGATATCGTTCGGAGGTCGAATCGGACGCGAAGCTCGCTCGGCGGAGGACGCACGCCGCTCTGCGACGAGGAAGAGCCGGCGACCTTGCTCGTCCTTGCGGGGCGATAGTGCCGCGGCTCTCGTGGAAACGTGGGGCGGTCGCGACCCCGCTATCGCGCCCTTTTAACCGTCGCTCGCGCGCCCGCTGCACCACTCTCCGCGCGCTCCTCACGCGAGCACCTCGCACCTCGCACCTCGCTCTCCCCGGATCGCTTCTCCCAGCTGACGCTCGCGTGCTGCCCCTGCTGCCCCTGCTGCCCCTGCTCCCCCCCGCCCCCGACCCCCTCCTCTCGGTGAGCTCGCCGGACGCCGGCGCCGTGGACGTTCAGGTTCGGCGTGGTTCAGCCGGGCGCGGTACTGACGCGATCGTTTGGTTGTAGTCGAGCAGTCGACCGGGAGCCGAGCTGAAGATGCCGAGCGCGATGGTGAACGGCGGAGGCGCGGGCGCTGGTGCGGACGACGTGGTGCTGACGGGGCTGTCGGGCCGCCTGCCGGACTGCGACTCCATCGAGGAGTTCGCCCAGAAGCTGTTCGATGGCGTGGACCTGGTGACGGCGGACGACCGCCGCTGGACGCCCGGTGAGTGCTATTTTATTTTATTGCTATTATCTGTGAGGTTCATCGTTCGGCTCCTGGCTGCGGATAATAATCAATTAAGGTTAAGGTGCCTACCGACCTATGCTACCGACACATCGATTTGATTATATAATATTAATATTATGTAGGTAGGTATATACACCAGATGATGTCTTCAGAAAACATACCTAATTAAACTTACTGAGAATTACTTGAATATCTTAAGATCGACCAAATAATAGGGATGTTCGATCCAGGTGCCTTGTATCGATACTCTGGATCGATACGGATCGTATCGCAGTGTATCGATCCAGGTATCGATCCAAGTGATTTGATACGATACTCTGGATCGATCCAGTATCGAATGAATTTTTTTTAATGGAAATAGCTGGTAAATGACCTGACAATCTACCTGATGGTAAGTGACTAGCGTCGCCCATGGATATCAGCAACACCAAAGGCATCACTGGTGATACTGATACCGGCCAAGAAAGAGAGAATAAAAAGAAAGTAAATTTTTAAATAGGAATGTTTGATCCGGGTATTTTAAGTATTGATTCTCTGGATCGTCATGAATATCCCAATATTATTAATAGTCCAAATATCGAGTCATATAATTAAATATACCTGTAAGTGGGTATCGCGGCCAATCGATATCAGCGACCAAAGCGTTTTGTCGGCAAAGAAAGAGAAAAAAAGAAAGAAATATGGTAATAAATAAAAGATGATATTTTTTATGTAGATATACCGTATAATTTAATATGTACGTTGTTTTGTATCGATCCAGAATCGAATATTTTTTAAAAAATATCGTTGTATAAACTATCGACAAGTTTAATTCAATGGGTTTCTAAATAAAGATATATCATTAAGTGCTTGTTCACACTGAACGCGCGGGCGCGGTAGACGTGGTGGATTCGTGTTCACATTGGCCGCCAGGCGTTTACGCGATTGTGACATGTTGTCAGAGGTTGAAAACATGGTCGACAATCTTTTTTTAACCGAAAATTCACACCTAAAGTTTCATTTAGGTACTCACCCTCCATATCAGGAAAAAATTCAGCAAATCCCTTCCATAGTTTATTAAGAATGATTCTGTTCATAAAATGCCTGTGTTTACTCTGCCAAATCTGAGTTCAAATCAAATCAGTTCTAGCCTGAATAGCACTAATAAACTCTTCTGTATTGAAGGACATGATCTTAGATGAAAGAACAAACCTTTAATCTGGGGACATGATGAATTCATGCGCTATCGTTTCTAGCGACAAGTTCAAAATGGTTGAACTTACATGTCATCGCGAGTGAATCGCGCGCTCCGCCGCTAGTTCAATGTGAACACACTCATACATTCTCATGCGTTTGATATTGCCGCTAGCGGGCCGCGCGCGCTTGTCGCTAGCTTGCCCGCTACTTACACCACACGTGCGTTTTGTATGTGAACACTTTCATAGTAGGTCATATGTTTGATATTTCGCGACCGCGCCCGCGAGTTAGTGTGAACAAGCACTAAGCCAATATTAAGGTCAATCGTTTTAAATTAAATTTCATATTAGATTTAATTTTATTCAAAATATTGTATAATTAAATATTGAAAAAGTTACTGAAGGTTTTTTAAAACAATTTGGTATCTAGTAGGAATATCACATAAATAATAATATCTCACTATATAACAACTTACAGTGCTATTGGCTAACGAGAAAAGCCGTTCGGAGGGCACTGAAGTTCTTACCACTGATAAATACCGTAGAGCTATACCACTGAGTTTCCCCAAATAACTTTTCTCGCTGACCAATACTTTAATGGATCAGACTTTCTATCCAGCAAAGATTCAGACAAATATTGCTTAAAAAATGTGTGGAGGTCTTCTTGTTCGTGTAAAACGATGCGCCAACAACTGATCTAAAGAAATCTACCTCCATTCCATAATAATTTTGATCCGATCCGATTCGATCCGATCCACCCTGCATGTGTATCGATCCGCCAGTGGATCGAATGCCATTGTATCGATACAAATATCGAGCGGATCGTATGCCATTGTATCGATCCACACAAGTATCGATCCGGATCGAACATCCCTACCAAATAACATAAATATTCGACCGTAATCTCCTGCACATATTTCATGTGTCAATATAATTAATGTGGCCAATTTATTATAAGTAATTTTAAACAAATTTATAAAATAACCGTCCTAAGAGGACGTAAGCAAACGGAAGAGGTCATTCTCTGACCGAACTGAAAAACAAATTCACGGCAAAAAACACGCGAGATGTTTTGCCACGTCAACGAATAATATGTAACCTGTGTATAATATGTATGTACCTTCTATACCTATACCTTCTATAATAAGACTAGGCGCGCACTGCTGTGCGGCGAATAAACGCATTATTTTATTAGTGAGTTGCGACAAATTGCCGCAGCGGCAATCTCCAGTGCAGAAGAGCGATGCCCCTCTAGAATCGCGTGGAATCAAAATTGTGATATTAACGTCATCTTACCGTCTTTGTAAAGTACAGCGATCTCTTATGGGGCTTGGTGTACTATTTTATAATAAAATCCCGAAGTTAATACGTGACTTGTCAGTGAAATTGTTTCAGAAACATCTAAAATCTCAACTTTTAGGCAAAGGTACTGTAGATGAGTACTTAAATGACAAAGACGCATGTAAATGAATAGCTCTGCAACCAATTCCGTTCAAGTTTGTGTTTTTTTTTGTAATAAATATACCAATGTATTTTTATTTTTAAAAATGTGCTGAGGAGTTTCTTTACGGCTTTTCTTCTCCTCCATGACAAAGCACCTTTCCGAAAAGCTGGTAGATTAAAAAGGGTTCGTGTACTTTTGTACGCGCGTGAGAAGTTATACTTCTTTGGCATAATTAAATAACTATTTAACCCTCTCCCCCTCCCCTCCCCTCTAATTTATATACAAATATATTGTATAAAAAACAATACTCAAAAAAACAATATTCAAAAAACAATATTAAAAAAACAACATTCAAAAACAATATTCTAACAATATTAAAAAAAAAACAATACAATATAATAGTAATAATATTTTTAACAAAACGAGCGTTTTTAAAAACGCACGAGCGGTTTTCCGTGACCGGCGTTTTTGTGTCAACACGGACGTGTTACAAATCTTAAAACACTCTCATAATTTTTTCGATTTATTTCTTAACCCGCCTAAACAAGTAACTATAACTTAAAAAATGACGTGCATAAGTGTATCAGTGATACCTACATGAATAAATTATTTTGAATTTAAAAAAAAACTTAATGAAGAAGTAGAAAAGGGCGGTGAAAAATTATTTTGCTGTCCCTGGTCCCACACAGTTATTTAAATTCAAATTACTTCAATAAAAAATGTAAAAACCTGCCCCCCATAAATTGTTTGATTTTTTTGTAAATTTTGGCTCGCGTAAATATGTCCAGGCCTATCCCTGCGTTAGTGAATAGTTCAAGTTACATGAAAACAAGATAAAATTTTGGCCAGCGTAAATATGTCCAGGCCTATCCCTGCGTTAGTGAATAGTTCAAGTTACATGAAAACAAGATATATTAGCTTTAACGCAAATCAGTCTCATTTAGCGCGCATTACGTCACACTTCTTATCACGATACTAATAATGACGTCTTGTCTATTATTTTCCTGAAAAGTGACGTCACAAGCGACGGCATGACTCTGAAGCATTTGGTGCGAATTTTAAACTTATGAATTGAAATGTATTTATTTTAAAGTAAACCTTATTTCTTGCGGAAATATAATATACGTTGTAATTATATTTCCCAACAATATAAAGCAGTATTTCAAGATCTGTCATCATGCCTGTTGTATCTAGACAGTCTAGTCTCTAGACACGCGGTAGCGTGTCAAGCTAGTTTCAAGCTAACAGAATGTGCGAGCAGCACCGTGTGTAATATTACACGAACCATTTGGAGCCACTTTTGTCCACCTCATAACTCTAAAAACTATTCTACATAATCCTGTCAAATTTGGCTCATTTATTGAGACTTGCGAAATACATATTATGTGCTCCAAATTTCATAAATACACCTCCAACGATTATATAGATATTAATGTCCAAAAATCGTCATTTTTATCACTGACTGACCCATAGATCAAAGCTCTAACCCAGTTCCAGATAACCTAAAAGGCGTTAAAAAATCTATTATAAAAATTGAAAACTATTGATAATTAGTGAAACACGCGAATTAGCGGTCCCACTGTATAGAGTAATTTTACAAATAACAATAGGTATATTCATTATCTATAAACACGTGTAATTTCTAGACAAAAAGTAATGATATCTCATCAAAAACATAAATGTGAAATGAGAGCCAATTAAAAAAAGATCTAAAAGGGTGCCAAGTTCTGTGTAGAAAAGCCTGGAATTTTAGTCACAACAACATGTAATTCAAGCTTTACATTTTGACTTAGCTAGTTTTCATTAGTTAACAACTAACAAACCAAATTTTAGAAAAGTAACATAGGTATTACATCAACTTAACAGACTTATCGAAGATAATAATACAAATATAATATAGTGAAAACAATTATGGTGAAAAATACCCAAGTCAAATGTGGAGCTTGAATTACATGTTCATGTGACTAAAATTTTAGGCTTTTCTACACAGAACTTGGCACCCATTTATATCTCAATTCTTTTTTTTTTTAATTGGCGCTCATTCCACATTTGTGTTTTTGATGAGATTATATAATTTATGAATATCTGCGATAATAGAATATGATTATATATATATCTCCATACACATATTGATGGGAAATGCCAGCTGGAGTACTGATATTTTGAGGGATTTTAATGGTTTGCAATAGAAAAAATAATTGGTGTTCAGCATTGAAGTATAATGTCATAGAATAGACATCTCGAACAAAACGTATGTCCCCGCCCCGGGAGGTTCTATTTTCAAAATTGAGCCCCTGTTCTCCTTTCAAAATCGAATGAATCCATTGGAAATTGAAGCCGCGCGGCGTCAATTCATTGGAACATACATTATGTTCGCGGTGTCCATTCTATACGCTAGTAATAATACTTCAATGGTGTTCAGTGAAAAATTCAATACGAATACAATGACAGAAGTGATGTAACTTTTTACAAAAGACATAACAAAAATAAAATAATGAAGTACTTTTTAACACAAAAACAACATTAATGAATGAGATCAGATTTATTACTGCAAATACACAAGTTTACTATGTAGGTAATATTTGATCACAATGACATGATCACAAAACCAGTAGCAACACAACAATATAATATTGCGTATTAATCAATAACAATACAAAAACAAAATTTCTTGACGTAAATGTAGACCGAGTTAAATGCGTAAATATCCTTAGTGGAGCGGAAAACCAGGCTGTACAATAAGAATAACAAGCCATGGAATATCCTCATTGAATCATCTTCGGCAGTCGGCACACACCGCGGCCCGCGCGTCCTGTCTTATATGATGAACATACAAGGAAAACTATCACGGCTATGTTAGCCGAGTAATAGTCGATAAACTTATCTACTAATTGGGAATCCTAACTTTGCGCGTGGCCTGACACGTACTTGCCCGGTTTTTTTCTTTCTTGAGGCCACATAAAACAAACTCCTAGTAATTTCCATAATTTAAAAAAGATTTCCATAATTTAATAGATAACAAAGAGGTCGTTCGGCGTTGCCCACCGAATGCCAGGCTGTTCGTTAGCGTAAAACAGTACGATTCCTATTCTGGTACCTTCTATTCTATACTTAAAATATTGGACCCGAAGACGACGATGAGAAATCTGGTTAAAAAGTGAATGATGTAGGTATTTAATATAATTATCCAGCTACGTACCCACCTACTACATTACGCAATTAAGTGTTCTGACACAATAACAGAACTGAACAAAGGGTAGATCCACTTATTATTGTTTGGCCGCTTTTATCTCGGCGTCATTTCCTCGTCACGTCACGTCTTCTTGTAGTCTATGTTTTTATACCATGTCTTGCGTCAATAGGATGCAGTGTTTATCTAGTTAAGTGCATAGTAATTTTCTAAGTTCGGATCAAATACGGCTAACAAATGAGAAGTACGGGTCAGCAGGTGACTGAGGTGACCCTCCGGCACTATAACCTTGCTTCTACTCGTAGTATCATATAAACAATACAGATAATTATATTATCCTTATGTGTAACAAATTATACCCAATACCAATGTTTATTGTGTAACACACAAACATGACGGACCCATCATACCCCTGGCCATACCCCTGGTGAAATTGTGTTTATAGAAGAGGAATCAGGAGGTACATACATTATACATGCATCACATTCCCAACATTTTCACTCCAAGTGCAGTTTACAAATATCCGTGGGCTGCACTCCACCACCACCACCTTGAGACTGCTAAGCCGCACCTGCTCTTTTTGACGGAGACGCTGATTCAATGTCCATTGAGCGCAGCATACCTCGACTACCCAGGATACACCTTAGAGCATAATTTTCACCCTCGCGCCGGAGTCTATGTGTATACCCGCAACGACATCTGCTGCCAGCGTCTCCGTCATCTTGAAGACCCCACTCTCTCCACAATTTGGGTTTTGGTAGACACAGGTGCGGACAAGATCCTATATTCCTGTGTCTACCGATCGCACAGTGGTGAGTGGTGACCAGGAGACAACTCGTCTGTTCCAACATCTCAGCGAGGTAGCTGATATGGCTTTACATCGGCACCCCATAGCGCAGCTGGTTTTGCTGGGGGACTTTAACGCCTGTCATTAAGACTGCCGGTTCCCATACCAGAAAACCGACCATGTTGGGAGAGAAGCGTGGAATTTTGCCCTGACGTTTAGACTCTCCCAGCTGGTAAGGCAAGACACGGGTGCCCGATGTCGATAGCCACACGGGCACGGCCAACTGCCTAGACCTTCTGCTGACAACTGATCCAGACAGGACAAGTATGATATTCAGGTTTCCTCCCCGTTGGGAACTTATTCCCCTCCGCACTGCGAGCCCCGTGGTAACCGACGAATGTGGCGATACAAGTCAGCAGATTAGGATGAGATGCGACACTTCTTCGCGTCTTATCCTTGGCGGCAGCTTTGCTTCTCTTCTGACGATCCGTCTTCCGACGGTCTTCCGACGAGGTGCGCGGATGCTATAACCGATGTGGTACGTCAAGCGATGGAGTATTTAATCCCTTTTTCTGATGTACCCATCGGTGGCAAAGCTCGCCCATGGTTCACCGCCGAATGTGAGCAAGCTGAGCACAGAGCAACGCAAGCATTCAGCGTACTTAGCCTGGGTGGATGCTCGAGGCCGCAAAGCTCCGGATGTCAGCGCTAAGAAGAAAGCTTTTAATCAATCCGCCAAGTCTTACAAAAGGGCATTACAGAAGGCAAATTCAAGCACCGCAAGCACGCCACAACACAAACTTAACCAATTTGCGATTTGGCTGAAATTTGGAATGGAGATAGCCTATAACCTGGATTAACACATAGGCTACTTTTTATCCCGGAAAAGTTCAGGGATTCCGCGGGATTTAAAAAAATCGATCTGTACCCTGAGCAAAGCCGCGGGCAAAAGCTAGTTAAATTATGTGATCATGAATTACACAAGTCGATCCGTGGCTGTTTGTTTTTCACAAGTGCTTAACGACTTTCAGACGACTTTACTGAATGCTGAATAGCAGGCCACAAGGGAATATTACATACAGCCCATAGCATTACGTTAGGCTTACAACTGTCTACTAGCCTATCCGCCATATTGACTACCTCACTGTGTATAATTTTACAATTAAAACCTTTTTAGTTTGGTTTATTTTAAAATATATCGACACCAATGTAATTATATCACAAAAACAGGTTTCCATGCATAATTATAATTGTACAAAATAATGTTTTTTATTGCAGTCAATATTATGTTAATATTTTTTTGTATTCACCATTATTATGAGGGCGCGTGAAAATTTAGAACGAAATATAATATATTATATTGTAATATATTGTTATATTGTTACCTTCCCAATAAGATTTCGTATGTAATAGTAAGAAATCGAAGTTTTAACTATATTAAATTACATTTCCCTTGTCACAAAATGGCACCTGGGATCTTGCGCACAACAAGTTTTAATGTGTTGACAGTTTTGTTAAAGATAAACAGAAAATAAAGTTAGTGCATATCACAATTTCTATGAAAACATTAGAAATGTTCACTTTTATCTTTATAGGGTAACATGCAGTTTGTTAATCAGGCAGTGCAGGCTCTTGTAGTGTCTGTAACCTACATAAAATGCTAATATAATGCTGATATATGTAATCCAATTATTTAGTAATGGGATTTCTTATATATGTAGCTAACTGCTGCAGCTAACTACTGCTGTCAAATTTGTGCCCAAATTAGAGTTATGTATGTATGTATGTGTATAAGCTCTTGTAACGCTACTATACAGCAATTTATACAGCTAACGTTTCCATTGTGCACTGTTGAAATACTGTTATACAGCGCATTTGTGCTACTTGGGTGCTGCAATGAAACTTGGTGTCCTTGCAAAGTGCGACAGTACTTCACACCCAGGTAACTCTTAACCTTGTACAAAGCTCAGGTTCGGCCGTGTGTGGAGTACTGTTCGCACATTTGGGCAGGCGCAGCCAAATGTCACCTTTCTGCTTTGGAATCGATGGCGAGACGTGCGAAGAGGCTCATTGGTGACCCAGATTTGGTTGAGACCAATCTTCAAAGCCTCGAGCACAGGAGCAGAGTAGCCAGCCTCTCGGTTTTCTACAGGGCACATTTCGGAGAGTGTGCGCAGGAATTGTTTGAGATAATTCCCCCATCTCCGTTTCTCCATCGAACGACACGACGCACGGCGGGTATCCATCCTTTTGTCGTGAACATCCCGCCGGTACGGACGACGCGGTTTGCCTCGTCATTCGTTATACGAAGGACTGGAATAAAGGAAAGGAAGGAAAGGCCTGCGTCGGCGTTCCCGCCAGCCTGTTAAGTGGATGTCTTCAAGAAAGAGTGAATATAGGCTTTTACTATGTTAATGTGCTCACCACCTTGGACCACATCTCCACTTACCATCAGGTGGGATTGTGGTCAAGCATTAACTTATTTGTGTAAAAAAAAACATAATGCAGCTTGTGGCAACTTTTGGCAAGGTAATGAATAGTAGTCACAGACACGTTATAATGTTTATTGACATGCATGATGCAAGGCGGTAAGGCTTTTTAAAAAACCAGTTACCAGATGCCTCTCTCTAACATACAGTAAATACTTATTTTTTAATAGTTTAACAGGATCCTTATTTCAGGATTTTTAATAGCTTGGTTGATCTCTTTGTATTCGACGTCACCTAATTTAGAACATCCATTTTCCTTGACTTTACAACCATCTAAGTAGCACGACCATTGTAACCTGTCCACTCGCAACCCGCAGGTCTGCACGGGCTGCCGGAGCGGAATGGCAAGCTGAAGGACCTGACGCACTTCGACGCCACGTTCTTCGGCGTGCACCCCAAGCAGGCGCACCTCATGGACCCGCAGCTGCGGCTGCTGCTGGAGCTGACGCACGAGGCCATCGTGGACGCCGGCCTCAACCCCGCCGAGCTGCGCGGCTCGCGCACCGGCGTCTACGTCGGCGTCTCCAACTCCGAGACCGAGGAGCTGTGGACCGCCGACCCGGACAAGATCAACGGCTACGCGCTCACGGGCTGCTGCCGCGCCATGTTCCCCAACCGGATCTCGTACACGTTCGACCTGAAGGGGCCCTCGTACGCGATCGACACCGCCTGCTCGAGCTCCATGTTCGCGCTGACGCAGGCGGCGGCCGCGATGCGCTCGGGCCAGTGCGACGCGGCCGTGGTGGCCGGCACCAACCTGTGCCTGAAGCCGGCCAACTCGCTCAACTTCCACCGGCTGAGCATGCTGTCGCCGGAGGGCCGCTGCGCCGCGTTCGACGCGAGCGGGCGCGGCTACGTGCGCTCGGAGGCGGCCGTGGTGGTGCTGCTGCAGCGGCGCGGCGCCGCGCGGCGGGTGTACGCGACGGTGCGCGGCGCGCGCATGAACACGGACGGCGCCAAGGTGCAGGGCATCACGTTCCCGTCCGGCGACGTGCAGCGCGCGCTCGCCGCGGAGACCTTCGCTGAGGCGCAGCTGCGCCCCCAGGACGTCGTCTACGTCGAGGCCCACGGGACGGGCACCAAGGTGAGATCCTGTCGAATTCGCTTACGAACCTGTTCGAATTTGACCCAGGACGGAAATTTGACCCAGATTGTATTTTTAGGTCGGAGATCCTCAGGAGGTGAACGCAATCGCCGAGTTCTTCTGCAAGGATCGCAAGACTCCGCTCCTGCTGGGGTCCGTCAAGTCGAACATGGGCCATTCCGAGCCTGCCTCGGGGCTGTGCTCGGTGGCCAAGCTGGTGGTCGCCATGGAGCACGGCGTCATTCCTCAAAATTTACACTACAAAAACCCCAATCCAGATATACCGGCACTCAGCGACGGTAGAATAAAGGTGAACGAGTATGTTTTTTTTTTGATAAAGCTATGTAATGGTAAGTGATCATCGTCGCCCACGAATACGTGCAAGCGAGAGAGTGGGAGCTAGCCGGGCAGGCTTCACGGAAATATAATAATAACACTCATTGGTCAACACTAAGATTCCCTTAAATGTGAAGTGAATAATATTCATCGGCGACTCTAAAGCATCACATTGATATAAATAAGTTAGCGTAGTTGTACCAAAATGGTAAATCCGGGGCAGGTGGTGGATAAGAACACGCCGTGGGAGGGCGGGCTGGTGGCGGTGAACTCGTTCGGGTTCGGCGGAGCCAACGCGCACGTGATCCTGGAGACGGAGCGCGGCGCGGCGGGTCGCTCGCGGCGGCCGCGCGCGCAGTACGCCGTGCCGCGGCTGGTGCTGGCGTCGGGCCGCACCGAGCCCGCCGCCGCCGCGCTGCTGGCGCACGCCGCCGCGCACGCGCAGGACGCCGAGCTGCACGCGCTGCTCGACGCCGTGCACGCGCAGCCCATCGCCGGGCACGCCCACCGCGGCTACACGCTGCTCACCGACCCGCCCGTCGAGGAGGTCCTCGTGAGTACCTTGGATATTTTTCTGAAGGCTGGAATGATTTTTATCGCTAGGAACGAATTTAATTTGTCCACAATAATGTATCCCAGGAGGTGGAGGGCGGCGAGCCGCGGCCCGTGTGGTTCGTGTTCTCGGGCATGGGCTCGCAGTGGGCCGGCATGGGCCGCTCGCTGATGCGGCTGCCGGCGTTCCGCGCGTCCGTGGAGCGGTCGGCGGCGGCGCTGCGGCCGCACGGCGTGGACCTGGTGCACGTGCTGACGGAGGCGCCGGACGCGGCGTTCGATGACGTCATCGCGTCGTTCGTGTCCATCGCGGCCGTGCAGGTGGCGCTCGTGGACGTGCTGCGGCTGGCGGGCGTGCGCCCCGACGGCATCGTCGGACACTCCGTCGGTGAAATCGGTACTGTATCCTCCTAATCATTTTATGTATTTTAATATCACATTGTGTTCCGCCATTTTACAACATTTATACAATCAGCTATTATAAAATATCTTATGAAATGAAATGAAATGAAATGAAATTAGTTTATTCGAAGTAGGTTTGTTACAAACACTTTTCGAAAGTCACTCAACGCCATCGCTTCAACAAATCCCTACCGTGAGTGGTCCCGGTAGAAGAAGCGGCAAGAAACTCCCGGGATTATTTTTTTTCCTACTCACAGTTACAGACAGTACTTACTACTACTTATTACATTATTTAATAAAAAAAAAAAAAAAAACTCATGTCCAAGCAGTCTTGTCATTTAAATACTCATCAACTTTGTAATATGCTTTCTTCATGAGAATACCTTTTACATGAGTTTTTAATTTACAGTATGGCATTTCTGTTAATTCTAACGGGATTTTATTGTAGATTTTTACACATCTACCCATGAACGAGCCACCAGTTTTGTTGAGTCTAAAACGAGGCACAATCAGTCTAGCCTTATTTCTTGTGTTAATATTGTGAACATCACTCTTTTTAAGAAAAGTATCGGAGTATTTTTTAACATACATAATATTTTCCAAAATGTATTGTGAACTAACAGTTAGTATATTGATTTCTTTAAAGAGTTCTCTAAGAGAGTCCCTAGGCCTGAGGTTGTAAATAGCGCGAACTGCTCTTTTCTGTAATACAAAGATTGACTCAATATCTGCAGCTGAGCCCCACAACAACAAACCGTAGGACATTATACTGTGAAAGTAGCTGTAATAAACTAATCTTGCTGTTTCTACATCAGTTAAGAGCCTTACTTTCTTAACTGCATAAGCAGCGGAACTGAGCCTCCCTGACAAGGCTTCAATATGAGGACCCCATTGTAGTCGAGAGTCTATGGTAATGCCGAGAAATGTTGTAGAATTTACTAGTTCTAATACTTCCTTATTTAGGACAATTTGAGCTGGGATCTGTTTCACATTAGGTAAGGCAAATCTGACACATTTAGTTTTTTTCGCGTTTAACATCAAGTTATTACATGTAAACCAGTGTAATACTTGCGAAACAGTATTATTTACGTCGTCATAACATTTTTTCCTCCTATCTACTTTAAAAATTAGAGAAGTATCGTCAGCAAACAATACCGTTTCACACATGTCCTTAGTGAAATAAGGAAGATCATTGATATATATTAAAAATAGCAGTGGTCCTAATATTGATCCCTGGGGCACACCCATGGTCATGTGCACTCCAGGTGACTCTATTCCATTAATAACTACTTTTTGACTACGTTCAGATAAATAAGATTTTATAAGACTAACTGATTGTGTTGAGACACCATAATGCCTAAGTTTGTTTATTAATATATTATGATCAACACAATCGAATGCCTTTGAGAGATCACAGAATATACCAATAGCATCATGCTTATCCTCCCAAGCATTAAAAATGTGTTTAAGAAGTGCGATGCCTGCGTCAGTGGTGTTTTTCCCTTTTGAAAAACCAAACTGATTAATATGAAATAATTTGTTTGTAGAAAAATGCGATAGTAGTTGGTTGTAGATAATTTTTTCGAAAATTTTACTGAGGGCTGGTAAGATGGATATTGGTCTAAAATTTGTTGGGTCGTTTTTATCTCCAGATTTAAAAACCGGTATTATTTTCCCATGTTTCATAAGATTGGGAAAAATACCATCTTCAACACATTTATTAAAAATAAAACTTAAGTGGGGGGCAATTGAGTTGATTATTGATTTAACTACAACTGTAGAAAGACCCCAGATACAATGATTACTCCAACAATGTGACGTTAAACGTTAAAGGTATTAGATAGATAGATAAATAAATATATAATTATTATTATTAGATATACATAGATACGGTAGTATAATAAAAAGTAAGCAGATGGGTGAAGGACGCTTCTAATTCGGATCCTCTGCTATAATAAACATAGCGCAGATAGTTAAAAGAAAACACGAATGTTTTCAAAACTTTTCCAAGTTTTATAAATGATGCAATGAATGTATGCGTGTTCAGGGTGTGCGTACGCGGACGAGACGCTGACGGCGGAGCAGGCGGTGCTGGCGGCGTACTGGCGCGGGCGCAGCATCGTGGACGCCAAGCTCGCGCCCGGCGCCATGGCGGCCGTGGGGCTCTCGTGGGAGGAGTGCGCGCGCCGCTGCCCGCCCGACGTGGTGCCCGCGTGCCACAACGCCGCCGACAGCGTCACCGTGTCGGGCCCCGTGGCCTCCGTGGAGCGGCTGGTGGCGCAGCTGGCGGCCGAGGGCGTGTTCGCGCGCCGCGTCAACAGCTCGGGCGTGGCCTTCCACAGCAAGTACATCGCGACGGCCGCGCCGCTGCTGCGCCGCTCGCTCGAGCGCGTCATCCCGACGCCGCGCCCGCGCAGCGCGCGCTGGGTCTCCTCCTCGCTGCCCAAGGACCAGTGGAACTCCGAAATCGGTGGGTACCAAAGAAACTAGAAAACGACATAACTTAATCATATTAGTACGAAGAAGTACGTTTAAATTATGTTTCGTGGAGGTTGACGGATGTGGATGTGTTTAGCGAAGCTGAGCGACGCGGCGTACCACGTGAACAACCTGCTGTCGCCGGTGCGGTTCGCGGACGCCATCCGCGCGGTGCCCGAGCGCGCGCTGCTGGTGGAGGTGGCGCCGCACGCGCTGCTGCAGGCCGTGCTGAAGCGCGCGCGGCCCGCGCCCGCCGCGCACGTGCCGCTCGTGCGCCGCGACGCGCCCGACGCCGCCGTGCACCTGCTCACCGCGCTCGGCAAGTATGTACCGACACTACACACACTACACACACACACTACCGACACTACACACACTGACAGCGAATACATTAGTGTTGTTAAAAGGCTCGAGCCTTCCGAGTCTAGAGCTCATTGAAGGCTCGAGCTCTCTAATAAGGCTCGAGCCATCGCCTCGAGTCCTACATGAAGGCTCGAGGCGGAGGTTCGAGCTCTGGTCCAGGGCTCGAGTCGAAGCTCGAGCTTTGTCTTCAGGGCTCATTTTGTAATATTTACTGTAATTTCAGGGTTCCCTAATCAAAACGTACTGTGTTTGACTACGGAACCCTAAAAAACCCTTAACCTCAAAATTTGAATTAGGGCGCGCTGCGAATTTTGGAGTTAACTGATTTTCACATTTAAGCCCGCGGGATGAAATTTTATGGGGAGTAAAATAAAACTCTCCGTTAGTTATGCGATGTGTTTGTAATTCGTAACACAGAATCCAGATGGCGTTAGATGGCTGATCAGTAACCACGCCATCTAATGATAATAATAATCTTGGTACATCCTATTCTTATGTGAAACATCATCATTCATCATCGCCATCATAATCGTTCATCTTCATCATTCATCATCATTCATCATCATAGTTTATCATCATCATTCATCATCATCGTCCTCCATCATCATCATCACCACCATTCATAATCACCATTCGTCATTATCATCATCATCTTCCATCATCATCATTTATAATGTTACACACTCGTAGCCAACGCTAGGATTCACTGTGTCGTAAGTGTCATAGATAACACACAAAGACAAGAACACACACTCAGACTAAGAACAGTTTAAACTTATCATTCAAATGTCGCTGGGAATCGAACCCAGGACCCTTGGTACGGTGGACCAGCATATAACCATTAAGTAACACGGGTCGTCAAACTTATTAATATGTTAGTATAATCTGGATTTTAACAAGAAAAAAATAACCAACTTCAAAATAACTCAACATACTATAGATAACAAATTAATAAAAAAATATATAAATAAATAATACTCAAAATAACTTTGAACGCCATTCGAAGCGCATCGTGGCGGCGTCGTCATTATTCCAAATTCAAAAGCAAGTTCAAAATACCGCGCGAATCACAGTGTAGTGGCGCGAATACGATTTATTGGTGTATGACGTCACGTCACAAGATATTATGTAGATTTTGGGAACAAAATTCAATGATGATTTTGATTTATGTTTTGTTTCTTTAATATAGACTTTTATTATAATATTTTTATGAATATTGAGGTTTTATGTACCTGTCTGTTGTACGGCGTAACTCGTACAACCAGGAGGCGTTTGGATGCAGGGGTAGCGTGGCTGCAGCGAGTGTGTCAGCGGGAGGTTCGGAAGTAAAACGCGTAACGGAGCTGACTGTAGTTGTTTATTGCACTGACATAGTTTGCTAATTAACAGGGGTTTTTATTTGTGGCAGACGTGAGCTGAGTCTGCGCCCCCAACTAGGTTAATAGTACGTGCTTGGTGCAAGACTGCTGCGCTAAGCACAATGTATGAGTGTTCGATAACTCGTACATATTGGCAACTGAGAGCAAAAGAAAAGAACTAAACTAAATGAACATACAGACTAAGTTGAGAAGACATTACATTGCATTACAGAAAACAATACATTGACAATTGTAAACTTGTAAAATATCTTACAATAATAGTGGGAATAATTTGAACTGGTATATATTATGTCCCTACGTACGAATTCTAAACTCTAATGACAATCTGAATGTACATATGTACTGTAAAATGTTTTCAGCTATTGACCCCGAAATGGATGTTATTAAAACTAATTTTTCTTGTTGGCTGAGATGGCGGGGAGGCCGCAGCGTCTCCACCCGTGCTTGATCCCGGTAGTGCTTTGAGATCCGCTGACGACGGTACTCGTAGCTCTTCCAGGGCGAAATTGGTGGCACCGACTGTTTCCCGAGGCGACGATCGGGTTTGTTGGTTGCTACCCGTTGGTTCCCGATGAAATCGCTTGCACCTGTAAATAAGAATTATGACTAATGTTAAAATCAAAATTATAAGAGTGCCATATATAATCCAATAATGTGTTGTGTCACTGCTGGAGAACGGTTCTAGCTCTTGTTGCTTCATCACATTTATTTTTTGTTGGATTTTGTCAAACTCTGCGTCGTGTTTCTCTACGACGAAATGGAACGGCAGGGATGTGTTGATCAGTCTGTTTAACTGTGAGATTCGAGGAGTATTTGCATCTGCCTCTAGCTGCCAGTATACTTGATTCGCGTAATTATTTTGTGCAATGATTGTAAATGCTTCTCCTCTTACAACACAACCAGGATTTAGCGTCACAAGGCCGTTGCCACGCAATTGTTTAGTCACAACTCCAGCTGGACATATAATGCGAACGCTGCATTCTGTGCAGCACGAGAATAGCCATGTGTCTTGAGAGTGTAATTTGACCCATCGGTCGACGCATGTTTTTACTTCCGACTGACAATATTGTGTATCTTCATTGTTATTCGTGATGTGTATATTGCAAATGGATTCGCCGATTGTCAGTCTATACATAGGATGATTCAGCGGGCATAGTTTTATATTGTTATTATGATGCAGACAAGATTGAACCTCTATCTCTGTCATTGGTATGACGGCGTCCTTTTTTATATTTACTGCTAAGAATTTCGTTCTGGTCGATGTATATATGGTACTTGGACCTCGTCTCTGAGGGATATCAATAATTTTATCTAGTTCAAAATGATCACGGTTGAGCAAGGGTATTTTTATCTCCATGATTAAAAACTTCTTTGTGACTTTTGCCTGGATGTGTAATAGTCCATATACGTCCCGAACGTTGTCAGCTGGTAGAACTAAATCACCCTGTAGTTGTCCCGATATTAACTTAAGTTCACGTTCTACTTGTTCCGGCGGTAAAAGATGTATGTTTAGTCTGCCGTGGTATATGTCGGTGACAGTCTCAATTAACGCCTCTTGGACTCTTCTTAAGTTAGACAAAATGACATCAGCTGATAGGAACAACAAGGTGTTGTGGAGCATATGTAGAGCCTTGCTTGTCTCACTTTTAAATTGATTCATCTCGAGTGCCACGCCTTGTAAAGTGTCGTTAATAACGTTGAATTGTTTGTTCATAATGTACTCATTTCTTTTCAAGATGTTATTTTCTGCTTCCAAAACTGATGTTTGATTTTGATATAGCTTGAAAATATGATCTTCTCGTTGTTTAATGGTCTCAATGTCTTTCTCATATTTTTGTGCGCAACTGTCGTCTAACACCCCAAACAAAGTGTTGGCTAGATAACCTACACCGTTTATTAATCCTCTGCGTTGACGATCCAAGGGTTGACTGTATAGTAATGTATTGTAATGGCGAAGTTCATTCCCTTCGTGTTCAAACTGTGATATTATTGGAGCACACGTGCTTTCGTTGTTGCAAGACCGGCTTAAAAATCGTACATAATATTCAATTCTTTGCATGCTTTGCCAATAGTTTGTCATGTTGTAATAAACGACCATCTTCCACTGATCTTGTATAATTCGGACGTCGGATATCTTGTCAAAGTATAGAGTGTTATTGTTATCCAATGTGCTTACGTGTACCAATTGTTGTATTGATGGTGTTATACACGTAAAAAATAAAACTAAGGCCGATAGAATATAATTATATATGTTACGACGACGTTTCCGTTGCCTTCCTGGCGTATTTGAATTGCTGGTGCTGTCATTAGAGGACGATTGCTCGAGTTCTGTTGGCTCAGATACCTTCTGTATAGGTAAGGGCGATAGTTTAATTATTGGGCGTTTGATCTCTCCATTTTTCGTCTTCAATGTCACAGCTCTCACGTACCCATCCTTTCCTGGATGGAGCTCTGTCACCCTTCCTAAAGCCCATTTACTTGGCAGCATGCTATCTTCTCTGTTAAGGACAATGTCATTCTTCTCCAGATTTTTCGCGGGTTTATTCCACTTACTTCTCTTCTGAAGGTGTTGTAAATAATCCGCCGACCACCCTTTCCAAAAGTCATTACGCAGTCTCTCGGTTAATTGCCATCTTGTCTTGATACAGTGTATGTTAACATCAGCGGACGGAGGGGATATAATTGGTCTTCCTATTAAAAAGTGTCCAGGTGTTAAGTATCCATCTTCGGGGTTCTCTGATAATGCATAAAGTGGTCGGGAGTTCAAACATGCTTCTATGCCCGCAAGTAGTGTAGAAAACTCTTCATATGTTAGTTTTTGCTCTCCTAGCACGCGTCTCAAATGATACTTAGTACTTTTTACTGCTGCTTCCCATAGGCCACCAGCGCTAGGCCACGCAGGGACGTTAAAATGCCATGTTATCCCCATCTGACTGACCTCAGATAAGAAGACTTTATCAACTGTTTGACGCAATTGCTGATAATCTCTCCGCAGTATGCGTGCAGCACCCACGAAATTAGTTCCGTTATCGCTGTAAACGTCTTTTGGTGTTCCTCTTCTTGCACACAGCCGCTTGAACGCTGCAAGAAATGATGGTGAACTCAAGTCGGAAACCAATTCCAAGTGGACAGCCTTTGTAGAGAAGCATACAAATACGGCTACGTATCCTTTCGAAGTTTTGATTCCTCGACCTTTGTTGGCCTTAATCTCGACGTGACCAGTAAAGTCCACTCCTGTATGCGTAAAAGGTCTAGAAGGAGTTACTCGTGCCTCTGGTAAATCAGCCATGATTTGACTTTGTTTGTGATGGGTAAAACGATAACACATTACGCATTTTCTGAGGACTCTTGTAACAGTTGTATTGCCCCCAATTACCCAATACTTTTGTCTTAGTACCGTTAACGTGAGGCTTGGTCCGCCATGGAGAGTTTGTAAATGCGTCTGACTAATTAATAGTTCCGTTAGTTTTGAGTCACTGGGAATAATTATGGGATGCTTAGCGTCATTTGTTAAAGCATGGTGTTGTAAACGACCTCCCACTCGAAATATCCCATTTTCGTCCAGGTAGGGATTTAATTTTAAAATACTGCTTTTAGACGTCACTGTTCCAGTTTTCTTTATATGTATTATGTCAGCTCGAAATGTTTGTTCTTGAACGGCCTTAATTATAATGTTATACGCGTGTTTTATTTCGCTACTCAACAAATAATCCGTGTCACAAGGCGCATTATCAGCAGTGCTCACGGGGTCATATTGTTTGTAATCCGCTCCAGCTGATCGTGTCGTTACGCGATGACGCAGCTTTGTTATATATCGCCTCAAATAGCATAATATTCTTACGATGATTGTTATTGAACTGTATTTATTCAGCAAATCTTCAAAGACAGGGAAGGTCAACTGTGACACACATGCTTGTTTTGCAGGCGTAGTTTTTCTTTCAAGTTGTGGTAGGTCAATGCGCTCGATATCCAGAGTAGATATATCATTTTTAATGCATGCGTGTCCGTTCCACCACAGCGCGTGTTCTGTCAGCTGGGGTAATGTAAAACCCCTTGTAGCACAATCAGCGGCGTTGTCTTGCGAGCTGATGTGTCTCCAAGATGATGCCGGCAAAATGTCAGTTATTGCTTTCGTGTGGTTGGCAACAAACGTCTTCCAGCGGGATGGATCTCCGTGTATCCAACCCAGCACAACCAGTGAGTCGGTCCACCCGTAGATAGGGATGTCACGTCGCGGGAAAACATTCAAAACCTTTGTTAATAATTTTGTTAATAGGACCGCCCCACATAACTCCAGTCGTGGTAACGTGATTGTCTTCCTGTGAGGTGCCAATTTGGTCTTGGCTGCGACTACTCTGGTTATCGTTTCTCCGTTCTCCTTAACAGATTTTAGATATATGACACATGCATAAGCCTTTTCTGATGTGTCACAGAAGCCGTGAAGTTCAATAGGTGCCATAAGATTTCCGATCCACCTCGGAACAACAATCTTGTCAATACATTGTAAATCTTGACATAATTTGATCCATTGCTCTTGTATATCACTTGCTATTACAGAATCCCAGTCAAGACCTTTCTTCCATACATGTTGAAAGAGAATTTTTGCTCGTATCGTAACGGGTGACAGCCATCCCAGAGGATCATATATTTTGGAAATCTCTGACAGTAATGTTCTCTTTGTGTATTTTGTAGCCATTGAATAATTGCTATAAACCGGTCCATAGTAGACAATGCCCCCGGTGTCAAATTTCTTGCAACCCATTTCAGCTGATCGTGTATTCAGCTGACGTAGCTTTGTTTTAAAACAATTGGTGTTACGCGGTATTTGTAAGATACGTGTAAACACGTTGTATTTTGAAAGGCTTGAAGCGGCGTTACCCTGGGAGATGATGTGTCTCTTGTTATTATAAATGTAGTTGTTCTTGTTATTTAATTGCGTGTACCCCTTCATTCTTCTATGCTCGGTTAGTTGTTGTGGCTTAGACTTGCCTTTGTACTTGAAACCCCTCTTCATCACTAATCGTGATTCATACCTTCCGTTGGGTACGTGATTACTTGTGGACGCATACGGTTGCTTGTTAACTTTTTCTTGAGATGTCACGTTATTGTTGTCAAGTGCAATTTCCTCGAAGTTGGCTATGTCATTTATGTTTTTCAACACGATGTTGCAATTGAAATTAGGTATCACAGTTCCTGATAAAATCCATCCTAATTTCGTTTGTTGTGCGATGGGCTGGTTAGCAGATCCCTTTATTAGGCCATTCATAATAATTTTGGAGTATATATTTGCATCTAGTAAAATGTCAATTGGTTGAGATATATTATAATCAGGGTCCGCAAGTTTAATGTGTTGTAAATGTGAATAATTGTTCTTAGCAAAAGTATTGTTTGGCAAGTCGTTTACCAGTCTTGGCATAATTAATGCGTTTGTCGTAAAGCTGTAATCATCATAAATTGACTTGCACTGTAGTTGTAGTTTGCCTTTGCTTTTTCGGTTTGTTGTACCCACACCGGTTACAGAAGCATTCAGACGCTCCCGAGGGAGGCCCAAGCGTTGTGCTGCACTCTCCGAGATCAATGTGACTTGTGACCCCTGATCTAACAGAGCTCGGAGTGTTATGTATTGTTCATTGTTTCCCTGGACGCGTAGTTTTACGGTTGTTAACAAAATCTCACTCTCATCGCTTGTGACATTATTCGACGTTTGCTGTCTCATGCTTGGCTGTCGACGACTAGTAGCTGACACGTTTCTAATAAATGCTTCGTGCAGTAAAGTGTGATGTTCTTTGTTGCACAACCTACATCTTTTGTCCGATCTGCACGCTCCGTTTTGATGCGTGTATAAACAGTTTTTACACACGTGATGTTTCGTAACAATTCTCATTTTTAAGGTTGCTGGCATCAATTCGAATTTTCTGCACTGGTAGAGTGCATGTTCATCATTATTGCATAATACGCAGTGCGTATGACTTGACACCGGGTACGCACACCGTTGTAATGATGTTTTTTCTGCTCTGAATGTAGGTCTTCCTCTGAACTTATAAAAGGGGTTAGATGATATTCCTTCCTCCCTTTTCTTAATTCCATTAACAGGCTCCAGTGCCGTAAATTTTGCCTCTATAAATAAGATAAATTCGTCAAACGAGGCTAAGTCCCGAGGCATTTTTCGAGACTCCAAATATTCACTTCTCGTTATAGGATCCAACTTATTTAACAAGAGATGTACTAGTATTGGATCCCACGTAGTTGTATCCACCCCCAGGTTATGGATAGCGTGTATACTTTCCATAGTGACGTCATGCAATTTCTGTAATCCGGCTGCCGTTTGCTTTACTATAACGGGTTGGTTCAAGAACAATTCTATTTCTTTAGTAAAAAGGACTTGCTTGTTGTCATAACGGTGGTTTAATATTTCCCAGGCGGCGTCATAATTTTCAGAGGACACGTGTAGATGTTGAACCAAACGCTGAGCTTCACCCCGTAATTTTCCCTTCAAATGCTGCATCTTTTGGCCTTTGCTAAGCCTCGGGTTGTCATGGATCCCGCTTTTGTATAAGTCAAGGAATGTAGGCCATTGAGTGTAATCCCCGTGGAATGCCGGGATTTCCATTTGCGGTGTGGCCTCGAATTGATGAGCTGCAGTTGATATTTTTTGGTTAAGTGCCTTTTTAGTCATCTTAAATTTGTGCTCGTATGCAAAATATTGATCCTCGTACTCCTGGTTGCTGCCTTGTAATATGCTGTCAATTTTTAAATGTAAAGCGTCAATATTCTTCCATCGACTTTGTAAGCTTTGTAACTCGTCTTCTAATTCCCATTTTTCCACTAATTCCGTAGTGTTAATATCGCTGATTAGTCTGAGGAATGCTCTGAAGTTCGCTCTTTGTTCGTTTATTAGTTCATCAGCTGGAGCGGTATTGCCACTTGTCGTCACGTAGGTTAATAGAGTTTTGCGGAGGTTAAGGTAAGTATTTTTTGTGTCTTCATAAATGTTTTTTATATAGTAATCACCGGTTTGGTCCGACAGTAATATTAACTCATTGTTGTTCATCTCAAATTCTTGAAATAATTCGTCTAGACTTTTTACTCTCTTTTTTATGTAATCCTCAGTTTTTCTGGATGCAGAGTCCTTGTTAAAGTTGACTTGTATTTGCTGGATCAATTGAATGATTTCCTTTTGGCGCAGGAGGGTCTCAGCAGCGTTCGCCATTGTTAATACGGCTAAACTGATCTTACAAGTGACCGGTAAATATGACCGTTTCTCGAAACAAACGTTCACCTCCTTGTTACGGAGACAGTTAAAGTTTTTCTGTAAATGTTTTCTTGGAGGTTCCTAGTCCCGTAGTCAAAGTTTCTTGTGCTTCGTTCTTCAGTAATTACTGGCAGTTAAGTTAAGTTTTTCTTGAGATAAGGATGTGCTCCTTAATCCCGCAGTTTAACGTTGCTAGTGTGCTTCGTTCTTCAGTAATTACTGGCAGTTAAGTTTTTCTTGAGATAAGGATGTGCTCCTTAACCCGCAGTTTAACGTTGCTAGTGTGCTTCGTTCTTCAGTAATTACTGGCAGTTAAGTTAAGTTTTTCTTGAGATAAGGATGTGTTCCTTAATCCCGCAGTTTAACGTTGCTGGTGTGCTTCGTTCTTCAGTAATTACTGGCAGTTAAGTTTTTCTTGAGATAAGGATGTGCTCCTTAACCCGCAGTTTAACGTTGCTAGTGTGCTTCGTTCTTCAGTAATTACTGGCAGTTAAGTTAAGTTTTTCTTGAGATAAGGATGTGTTCCTTAATCCCGCAGTTTAACGTTGCTGGTGTGCTTCGTTCTTCAGTAATTACTGGCAGTTAAGTTTTTCTTGAGATAAGGATGTGCTCCTTAACCCGCAGTTTAACGTTGCTAGTGTGCTTCGTTCTTCAGTAATTACTGGCAGTTAAGTTAAGTTTTTCTTGAGATAAGGATGTGTTCCTTAATCCCGCAGTTTAACGTTGCTGGTGTGCTTCGTTCTTCAGTAATTACTGGCAGTTAAGTTTTTCTTGAGATAAGGATGTGCTCCTTAACCCGCAGTTTAACGTTGCTAGTGTGCTTCGTTCTTCAGTAATTACTGGCAGTTAAGTTAAGTTTTTCTTGAGATAAGGATGTGTTCCTTAATCCCGCAGTTTAACGTTGCTGGTGTGCTTCGTTCTTCAGTAATTACTGGCAGTTAAGTTTTTCTTGAGATAAGGATGTGCTCCTTAACCCGCAGTTTAACGTTGCTAGTGTGCTTCGTTCTTCAGTAATTACTGGCAGTTAAGTTAAGTTTTTCTTGAGATAAGGATGTGCTCCTTAATCCCGCAGTTTAACGTTGCTGGTGTGCTTCGTTCTTCAGTAATTACTGGCAGTTAAGTTAAGTTTTTCTTGAGATAAGGATGTGTTCCTTAATCCCGCAGTTTAACGTTGCTGGTGTGCTTCGTTCTTCAGTAATTACTGGCAGTTAAGTTAAGTTTTTCACTGAGATAAGGACGTCTCCTTAATCCCGTAGTTTATGTTCTCCCTCTTGTTGTGAAGGAAACTGTTAATATTGCGTACGCTTCGTTCTTCAAAAAAAAATTATAGTTTGCCGGCAGTTTTGTTGAATGAAAATGTTCTTCCTAGGGCTGGACCCCTTATCTCGCAGTTGATGTTCACTCCCTTGTTGTGCAGCAACCGATTAATGTTCCGTATCCTTTGTTCTTCAACAAAATTGTAAATTGATGGCCGCTGGTCGCTTTCAGTGCTCTCGCAGCTTCAGTACGGGTTTCGCGCCCTTCTCAACTCAGCTGGGGAGGTCCGCTTGTGGAAGGCCAACTGAGCCGATACGCTAGCCGTAAAGGAGCCGCTAAAACACCAAAAGTATCGCTCGAAGGACCAAAATGTTGTACGGCGTAACTCGTACAACCAGGAGGCGTTTGGATGCAGGGGTAGCGTGGCTGCAGCGAGTGTGTCAGCGGGAGGTTCGGAAGTAAAACGCGTAACGGAGCTGACTGTAGTTGTTTATTGCACTGACATAGTTTGCTAATTAACAGGGGTTTTTATTTGTGGCAGACGTGAGCTGAGTCTGCGCCCCCAACTAGGTTAATAGTACGTGCTTGGTGCAAGACTGCTGCGCTAAGCACAATGTATGAGTGTTCGATAACTCGTACACTGTCTATACTCTATACTAATATATAAAGAGGAAAGATTTGATTTTTTGTTTGCCTTGAATAGGCTCCGAAACTACTGAACCGATTTGAAAAATTCTTTCACTGTTAGAAAGCTACGCTATCCCCGGTGAACATAGGCTATATTTAAAAAAAATAGGGATCCTTAATAAAACTCCAATAATGTAACCCAAGGTGTAAAAAAATAAGAAAACCGAAGCAAAGCGAGGGCGGTTACTCGAATTGTAATAAAACTGTAACTGAGCGATGGCCGTGCGTCGAAGATATTTAAGTAAAAAACCTTTTAGTAAGTTTATAGATCCCATTCAATTTATTTTTAGAAATTTTATCTGTTTGCAATTTCTTTTTTCAAATTTTATCTGTTTGTCTAAAAAAAAAGATAGGCATATCCGTTGAATGCCGAGCTTCGACTCGAGTCTTCAATTGAAGGCTCTTGAGCCCTTAAGGCTCGAACCCTAAAGGCTCGAGCCTTCTAAGGCTCGCGAGCCCTTAGGCCTCGAGCTTTGAAGGCTCAGTAGCCCCGACTCGGAGCTCGAGTCCGGGGCTCGGAGCTCATTTTTCTCAACTCTAGAATACATTCCATAAATGATGATTCGAATGTTTGTCAGATTGTACTGTGCGGGCGGGCAGCCGCAGGTGGGCGCGCTGTACGAGCCCGTGCGGTGGCCCGTGTCGCGCGGCACGCCGGGCCTGGCCTCGCGCGTGCTGTGGGACCACTCGGTGGAGTGGAGCGTCGCCAACTACGGCACCGCGCGCTCCGGCGAGAACGTCATCGAGTACGACCTCTCCAAGACCGACGACGCCTTCATCGCGGGCCACAACATCGACGGCCGCATCCTGTTCCCGGCCACCGGCTACCTGGTGAGGACTCGCTCCGGCCGTCTCGCTCGACGCCTCCACCTGCCGGCGGACCCCGGCGACCACTGACCCCCCCCCCGTGCCGTGTTTCAGGCGCTCGTGTGGAGGACGATGGCGAAGCTGCACAACAAGAAGCCAGAGGAGACCGCCGTGGTGATCGAGAACGTGCAGTTCCGGCGCGCCACCATCATGCCGCGCGACGCGCCCGTGCGCTTCCTCATCAACGTGCTGGAGGGCACCGGCGAGTTCGACGTGTGCGAGGGCGGCAGCGTGGCCGTGACGGGCAGCGTGCGGCTGGCGGGCGAGCCGGGCGCCGAGCGCCTGCCGCCGCCGCCCGCCGCCCCCGCCGCCCCCGCCGAGCCCGACCTGCTGCCGCTCGTGGCCGAGGACGTGTACAAGGAGCTGCGGCTGCGCGGCTACAGCTACGCGGGAGTGTTCCAGGGCATTAAGACGTCGGACGCCCGCGGCACCGCCGGCACGCTCGCGTGGCAGGACAACTGGATCTCGTTCATGGACACCATGTTGCAGTTCGGCATCATCGGCGTGGACACGCGCGAGCTGTACCTGCCGACGCGGCTGCAGCGCGCGCTCATCGATCCCGCGGCGCACCTGGCGGCGTGCGCGGCCGCCGGCGGCGCGCTGCCGGTGCGCATGCTGCGCGACGTGGACGCCATCGTGGCGGGCGGCGTGGAGTTCCGCGGCGTCAAGACGAGCCTCGCGCCGCGCCGGCTCAACCCGCAGGCGCCGCCCAAGCTGGAGCGGTACGCGTTCGTCCCGTACGACACCTCCGCGGCAGACGGTGCGGGCGGCGCGGGCGGCGAGGACCCGGCGCGCTGCAAGCGGGACGCGCTCACCGTGTGCCTGCAGCTGGTGCTGGAGAACGTCGGCGTGCTGCGGCTGCGCGCCGCCGAGGTGGCGCTCGACCGCCCGGCTGAGGTAGTCATTTTTCTAATTACTCGATTTTTCTAATTACTGTGGCGAGTGCTCCTGAGCGTGATTATCTATCTACGAGTATTCCATCCCCAGGCCTTACTGGCGCCAGCGGCGCTGCGGCTGCTGGAGGCGGAGCCGCAGGTGCGGGTGGAGGCCACGCTGGCCGCGGGCGCCGCCTCGGCCGCGTACGCCGCCGCCATGCAGAACGAGGGCATCAAGGTGAGACACTCCTTAATCTACCTTTCTAAGGACTTCCAACCTCCTTTGCGCTTGCTCGATACGATCATAATAACGTATGGAACATGAATGGAAATTAACCGTCGGGTCGCAATGTCCCAATCCACAGGTGAGCCCGAAGGACCCGCGCACTGGCGCGTTCGACTCGGAGTGCCACCTGGTGCTGGGCGCGGACGTGCTGGCGCGGCACGGCGCGGGCGTGCTGGCGCAGCTGGCGGGCGCGCTGGCGCCGGGCGGCTGCGTGCTGCTGGAGGAGCCGCGCGGCGCGGCCGCCGAGCCCGCCGCCGGCGCCGCGCTGGCCGCCGCCGGGCTCGCGCTGCTGGCGCGCCAGGCCGCCGCCGGCGTGGAGTACGTGCTGCTGCGCCGCCGCGAGCCGCCGCCCGCCGCCGGCGCCGTCGTCGAGGTGGGCGAGGACGCCGCGTACGGCTGGGTGGAGCAGCTGCGCGACGCGATGAAGCGCGCGGAGACCGAGGACACGCGCGTGTACGCGTGGTCGCGCTCCCCGAGCAGCGGCGTGCTGGGGCTCGGCACGTGCCTGCGCGGGGAGCCCGGCGGCCGCGCGCTGCGCGTCTACTACTTGCCGGGGGCGAAGGAACCGTTCGCGCCCGACTCGCCCGCATACAAGGCCGCGGTGGAGAAGGACCTGGCGGTCAACGTGCTGCGCGCCGGCGCCTGGGGCACGTACCGCCACCTGCTGCTCTCGGACTCCTCCGAGGCGCAGCTGCAGGTATGCTTTGGTGTCCTCCCGATGCGACATCCGCGTACTTCCTTTCAACCATTTTCCTCCTAGTTTCGATTTTTTTGCTCCGTCGTACGGTACTTAATATTGTGTGTTGGCGTCGTTCGCAGGTGGAGCACGCGTACGTGAACACGCTGACCCGCGGCGACCTGTCCTCGCTGCGCTGGATCGAGTCCCCGCTGCGGTTCGCGGGGGGCGTGGCGGGCGCGGCGGGCGCGGGGGGCGCGGGGGGCACCGAGCTGTGCCACGTGCATTACGCGCCGCTCAACTTCCGCGACATCATGCTGGCCACCGGCAAGCTGCCGCCCGACGCGCTGCCCGGCAACCTCGCCGGCAAGGTGCGCATTCCCCTGTACACTCCCCCCCCATCTCCCATCCCCCATCCCGCTCGCATCCACCGAGTGTGGTGCATCCATCCGAAAAATTCAATCTTGTTCGAATCTGGATTCCCTTCATAGATCTAAATTAAATATTCGATATAATAAAAAAAAGTAACCTGTGATATGTTTGTTTAGGAGTGCATCCTGGGGCTGGAGTTCAGCGGGCGGTCGGCGAGCGGCAAGCGCGTGATGGGCATGGTGGCGGCGCAGGGGCTGGCCACCACGGTGCTGGCGGACGCGGGCTTCCTGTGGGAGGTGCCGGCCGACTGGTCGCTGGAGGAGGCGGCGTCCGTGCCGGTGGCGTACGCGACGGCGTACTACGCGCTGAGCGTGCGCGGGCGCATGCGGCGCGGGGAGAGCGTGCTGGTGCACGCGGGCTCGGGCGGCGTGGGGCAGGCCGCCATCGCCATCGCGCTGCACGCCGGCTGCACCGTCTACACCACCGTGGGCACGCCCGATAAGGTAACCCGGGTGACCGGGTGACCGGTTCACACAAACATACTTCAATCCTCAATTAGTGACATGGGGGCAACAAAAGTACTCGACAAAAGTAAGGAATGTATGATCGTTGTGTTCCAGCGCGAGTTCCTGCGCGCGCGGTTCCCGGCGCTGCCGGCGGAGAACGTGGGCAACTCGCGCGACACGTCGTTCGAGCAGCTGGTGCTGCGGCGCACGCGCGGCCGCGGCGTCGACCTCGTGCTCAACTCGCTGGCGGCCGACAAGCTGCACGCGTCCGTGCGCTGCCTGGCCGTCGGCGGCCGCTTCCTGGAGATCGGCAAGCTGGACCTGTCCGCCAACACGCCGCTCGGCATGGCCGTCTTCCTCAAGAACACCACCTTCCACGGCATCCTGCTGGACGCGCTGTTCGACGCGCAGTCCGCCGGGCCCGAGCGCGCGGCCGTTGTGCGCTGCGTGGCCGAGGGGCTGGCGGCGGGGGCCGTGCGCCCGTTGCCCACCACCGTGTTCTCCGACCAGCAGCTGGAGCAGGCCTTCCGCTACATGGCCACCGGCAAGCACATCGGCAAGGTGCTGCTGCGCGTGCGCGACGACCACGCGCCCGCCAAGCTGATCTCCGCCATCCCCCGCACCTACTTCCACCCCGACAAGTCCTACGTGCTCGTCGGTGAGAACGGCTCCTTAATGTCATCTGTCACTTATTTTCATTGTGTAGGAAAAAACTATTTCAACTCTTCAATTAGTTGCTTAAGGTGAATAATTTTGGTAATTGCAGGCGGCCTGGGCGGGTTCGGGTTGGAGCTGGCGCAGTGGCTCGTGGTGCGCGGCGCCACTAAGATCGTATTCAACTCGCGCTCCGGCGTGCGCACCGGCTACCAGGTACGCTACGCTATTACAATATGTTTTGTTTCTACCCAAACGGCAAACACACACACGAACACAATTAAAAGTAGGCAATACAAACATATACTTAACCATTACGAACGGAATAAATATTATTTTTGTACTCGCTTTGCACATTTTTTTATTGAGATTTGCAACCATGGGAACACTGGACAATAATGACGTGACGTGTGGTGGTGCGTGCAGGCATGGTGCGTGCGGCGCTGGCGCGAGCAGGGCGTGCAGGTGCGCGTGTCGACGGCGGACGCGGGCACGGCGGCGGGCGCGCGCGCGCTGCTGCGGGAGGCGGCGGCGCTGGGCGCGGTGGGCGGCGTGTTCAACCTGGCCGCCGTGCTGCGCGACGCCTTCCTCGAGAACCTCACGCCGGACGACTTCCGCGCCGTCGCCGCGCCCAAGATCGACGGTAACTAACTCTTACACTTCTCTATCGTAGTCTCAACGATGCACGATGTGATGTTCAGTTCGCCGTTCGGCGTTCAGCATGTCGGCTGGTGACGGCCCGGTTGTTTTCCAGGAACGAAGGCGCTGGACGCGGCGAGCCGCGAGCTGGCGCCCGAGCTGGAGTACTTCGTGGTGTTCTCGTCGGTGTCGTGCGGGCGCGGGAACCCCGGCCAGAGCAACTACGGGCTGGCCAACTCGGCCATGGAGCGCGTGGTGGAGCAGCGCCAGGCCGACGGGCTGCCGGGGCTGGCCGTGCAGTGGGGCGCCATCGGTACGTTGCGACTCACGTTAGCAACTAGGTGAGTAGGAGCTAAGGGGAGGAGGTAACTAACGAGTTTCGACGATTTCAGGTGAAGTGGGTCTGATCGTGAGCATGATGGGCGCCGGCGCCGGTGGCGAGGAGGCGGTGGTGGGCGGCACGGTGCCGCAGCGCATCGCGTCGTGCATGGAGGCGCTGGGGGCGCTGCTGTCGCGGCCGCACGCCGTCGCCGCCTCCATGGTGCTGGCCGACAAGCGCCGCGCGGCCGCCGCGCCGCAGCAGGACCTGCTGCACGCCGTCGCCAACATCCTCGGTGCGCACACACCCACACCCACACCCGCACACACCCACACCCGCACACACACCCGCGGACGTGTTTCATCGACCTGCAACCTGACTTCACTGATGTGGTTCGCTTGGGATCCGCAGGTGTGAAGGACCCCAGCAAGGTGTCCGACTCGGCGAATCTGGCGGAGCTCGGCATGGACTCGCTGATGGGCGCCGAGATCAAGCAGACGCTGGAGCGCGGCTACGACGTGGTGCTGGGCGTGCAGGAGATCCGCGCGCTCACGTTCGCCAAGCTGCGCGCGCTGGCGGGCGGCGCGGACGCCCCCGCCGAGCCCGCCGCGCCCCCCGCCGCACCCCCCGCCGCGCCCCCCGCGCAGCCGCCCGCCGACCAGCTGATGCAGATGGACTCGCTGACGGAGCTGGTGCCCAAGCAGGTGCTCGTCAAGCTGCCGAGCGCCGCGCCCACCTCTCCCGCGGATGCCAAGCCGGTCTTCATGGTGATTATTAATATCTAACATGTTATATTTTACCAAAATTCAATAAAATGTAAGTGACTTCCTGCTGCGATACATCGTAGCGGGCTGTTTTTTTATGAAAGGATAAAACGTAGAATGGCTCCTCGCAGACGGTATCTGGGAATAGGATCCGTTATAAATGTTAATGTTGTGGTGTGTTGTGGTGGGGGTGTGGCAGGTGCACCCAATCGAGGGCGTGGTGGAGCCGCTGCGGGGGCTGGCGCGCGGCGTGCGCGGGCCCGTGCTGGGGCTGCAGTGCGCGGCGGGCGCGCCGCTCGACGACATGCCCGCGCTGGCGCGCTTCTACGTGGCGCAGGTGCGCGCGCGCCAGCCCGAGCCGCCCTACACGCTGCTCGGGTACTCCTTCGGCGCCGCCGTCGCCTTCGAGATGGCGCTGCAGCTCGAGCAGGTCGGTTTGCTACCCTACGGTAGGAGCGAGTTTTCAACTAGGAGTATTATTCTCCGTTCCCAACCCTCCAAGGACACCATCGACCATCTGTTGTCGTCTAGCCCGTGCGGGTAGGTCGCCGGGGTGTCTACTCGAGCGATAGGCCGATGTAACTGACCCGCGCTCCCCTCACCCCTGTACTGTCCCACAGGCGGGCTGCGAGGCGCGGCTGGTGCTGGTGGACGGCTCGCCCGCGTACATCGCGACGCACACCATGCGCGGCAAGAGCAAGCGCGCCGCGCGCTCCGCGGCCAGCGACGAGGCCGACGCGCTCACCTACTTCGCCCAGCTGTTCAAGGATGTCGACGCCACCAAGGTGAGCCGCGGGACATGATTCTCCGTGTCGTTGCGTGTCGTGTGTAGTGTGTGTGACGTGCGTGTGACGTGCGTGTTGCGTGTTGCAGCTGGCGGCGGAGCTGGAGCGGCTGGGCGGCTGGGAGCAGCGCGTGCGGCACGCCACGGCGCTGCTGGCGGGCGCCACGCCGCACGAGCCGCGCGCGCTGGCCGCGGCGGCCGCGTCCTTCTACCGCAAGCTGGTGATCGGCGACGCGTACAAGCCGGCGGGCAAGCTGCGCGCGCCCGTCACGCTGTTCACGGCGCGCGACAACTACGTGACGGTGGGCGAGGACTACGGGCTGCGCGCCGTGTGCGCGGGCGAGCTGCGCTGCCGCCAGCTGGCCGGCAACCACCGCTCCATCCTGGCGGGCGACGCGGCGCGCACCATCGCCGACCACCTGTCCGACCTGCTGGCGCACTAGCCCCACTCGCCCCACTCGTCCCACTCGCCCCACTCGTCCCACTCGCCCCGCTCGCCCCACTCGCCCCGTCACCGACGTCGCTGTGATATAAACCTTAGATAATCGGATGTGATCTGTCGCGTTCCGTGCTCTCGGGACGATTTATTTGCGTTCTCGAATACGTAATCGAATGTTTTTGTAAGTATTGAATTTGGAGTAGGTCCGCTGTGAAATAGAACGGTGGAGGTCCATTCGGCGAATGATGAAACATTCCATCGTATGTTAGTTAGTTAGTTCGTATCAGACTCGACGACTCGAAGCTCGACCGTCTCGGGCGTCTCGAGGAATCTCGTATTATACATTACTCGTATAGGATATCGAAAGATATCGTATCGGCGGTCGGCGGGCCGCGGCCGGCTTGTGAGACAAGCCGCGGCCTACATAGCAATATGTATGGGGCCCGCTGCCCGCTGCCCGCTGCGTGATGGCTGATGGTCGACATGACATTGACGTAATATAATATATTATTTGTAGTTAATTAAGTGAAGTGGCCTCTTCTTGTATTGTTATGGGGTATTTAGTTGAACTGTTTTACGTATTAAGTTATTGTTTCGTGTAGCGGCTCCGGCCGCGCGGCCGTGATGCTAGTTAACGTTAGCTCGCGGGAGGCGCGACGTATTTGAGGTTTTCAAATTAAACATTATTTCATGCGTTAAATGTATTTTCTAATTCGAATTAGAATTAAATTTTATAATGAAATCTTTTTTTTCAATAAATATAAAAAAAAAATTGATAAGCTAAAGAAGTATTTGTAACGGGATTTCATTTTATGTGTTGGGAGAAATTTCCCAATGAATTTCCTGACCAGTTTTTGGAGAAACATCGCGATCGGGTCACAAAGATATAGGCGAATCGAATTTTTTCTTGAAAAGGCTCGACAACGATCTTACTAACATGGTACACAAGTCGCCGAGCCCTACTGACACCGGGCCCGATGAGCCCGATGAGCCCGATGAGTCCGATCCCGCGAGTCAACATGAACGAGCACTCACAAATTTGATATCACAAAGTGTAGGTTAAAGCTGACCTCCGAGGGTCTTACAATGTATGTATATAGTGTAGTAGTGCGGGTCACGGTAGACGGTAGACGGTAGACGGTAGTCGATAGTATTCTGTGTTGGAGCCGAGCCGTAGCGTGGATGTTCCTGTGTGTTGTTGTGCTAATTTATTGTGACTGATCGCGCGATGGCGCTCTGTGATTAAAAGTGCATTATTTTTTAAAGCTTTGTTTCATTTCACTGTCCTCTTCTGACTCTTCTGAGAAGCGATGAGGAACCCAACATACCCCAATAACAGTGGTAACTGGTTTCTTCGTTTAACGACTTTAATGTTTCTGAACATTTTTAAGAATTTACAAGCAATAATTTACAAGCCTTCCTGATCATCTAGTATTGAAAAAAACAGTAAATAATAGCATTATTTTTGAAATAAACAACATTTTTCAAATAATTCTGAGGTAATTTGTATTTTTTTAAGGTTAATTTTTATTTTATAAGGTTCAAAGTAACCTTTACCTATAACAATCAAAGTAACCTATATTGTACCTTTTTTAACCGACTTCAGAAAAAGGAGGAGGTTCTCAATTCGACAGCATTTTTTTTTATTTTATGTTTGTTACCTCAGAACTTTGGACTGGGCGAACCGATTTTGATGATTCTTTTTTTAATCGAAAGCTGGTGGCTGTCATGTGGTCCCACATAAATTTTATTGAGATCTGATAATGGCATCCATGAGAAAACACATAAGTCGTAAATTTGTATTAAGGTTGTGCGCGACAAACTGACGAATAACTCAATATCACGCCAACCGATTTCGATGATTCTTTTTTTAATCGAAAGCAGGTGCTTGTAATGTGGTCCCACATAATTTAGATTATAAAATCTACATTTAACACACAAGTTTTTAAAATACCGGGCCATACTAGCCCAGTACATTTTTTTTCAACCACCTCGCATCAAACTTGTCGAAGAAAATTAAAAACAAAAATATCCAAAGTAGACGCTATTTTCTCAGCGTTCCCTAATAATTTCAACAAAATTACATACTGATAATTATAAATCTGAGAGCTGTAAGAAAAAAAAAATCAAAATATCTGCTCATTTCTTGACTCAGCAGGAAAAAGGGTAAAGGAGCCAAATTTTCTAAATTAAAAAAAAATGGTCAATATCTTGAAAACGGAGACACTTTTACTAAGGTAATTTTTTGACATAATAATATGATAGGTCAATCTTCAAACTATCTGCCATCTTCGGTTGATCCACTACTTACGGGACACCCTGTATAAACATATAATCTGAGTCTCTGAAACTGCTCCAACGATGTTCATGAAATTTAGTATGCAGGGGGTTTCGGGAGCGATAAATTGATCTAGCTAGGATCCATTTTTAGAAAATGCCGTTTTATCCGTATTTTTAGGCAATGAAAAACTGCCACAATAAATTCTTCCTGACATCTATTGGCGAGTAGCAACACTAAAGCTACTTCAGTAGATGGCGTTGTTATGCAACCTGCAACACTAAACCGAAAATATGAGTAAATTTGCAAGTTGGCTAAAATTTATATGGGATGGGTCCGAAGCAGAGCCATCTAGCGGCAGTGAAAAGAAATGCTTCGGTCCCATACTTTAAGCCAACTCGCATTTACTTTGCAAACCCGTTCTGTCAAGTAAAAGTCGCACTAGGCTCACTAAGCACACAGGTCGCACTTCGCAGACTTCTCAAGTTCTCAGTCAGTTCAGTTCAGTTCAGTCGCCGCGTGCCGCGAGCGCGGGCCGGTGGTACATGTCGTTCGGGGTACCTATCAGGCTATCATTAATATTTGTTTATCTCGCTCGTATCAGCGATCGCGACGAGTTATGAATTACGATGTTTTTTTAATCATTTCAAGTATCAAATCGCTTACTAAAATATACGTCTCTTGCGGACAATTTTTTTGCTTTGGAAAGTATTGTGGAAATTATGAATAAACATTACGGTTATCCAAAAACTCCAGGAGGAACCTTACCTTACGTGTACGGTGTAAGTACCTACACCTACCTATAATATACCTACATTATGAAATGAAATGCATTTATTCGAGGGCAATTACAGCACAAACAAAGAAATGAAATGAGAAAAAAAAATACATCTAACATTAAGCCTAAATGGGTGCCTGTGCTGCAGCGTGACCCCCGAACAGACCCAGACTCAGCATAAGCTGTGCTGCACAACATGAGCCGTGGAAGCACAGCGCTGCTTCAGTCTGGTCCTTTCTTTTTCTTTCTCCCATGAAGGAAGCTCGGCCAGACTAAATGCGCGACATCAGTCAACAACGTACCTACTTTAAACAAAACAATACTTTTATTATATATTATTATTATATTTATTTATATACTATATTATCTTAATCTAAATATATATAAATTACGTGTCACGTTGTTTGTCCGCGATGGACTCCTAAACTACTGAACCGATTTTAATAAAATTTGCACACCGTGTGCAGTTTGATCCAACTTGAAAGATAGGATAGCTTAGATCTCAAAATAAAATAAAAAACTTTTGACAGAACGAAGTCTGTCCGGGCAGCTAGTTATTATATAATTCATTAAACCTAGCTTTTTTGACAATAACAAATACAAAGTGATTTGATGGTGGAATCCAATAGGTACGCAGTCTAATTTTAGTAATATGTTGGTAGACCCCATAACACCCTCGCTTTTCTTGTGCTTGCAAACAATACTCGCAGTACCTATCTAAATACCCGAAACAATTTTTATTTTAGACGTTTCATTTCCATCCTCCAACTTGTTTCTATCAAATCATGTTTAAATTACTTTAAACAGCAGCAGTTGTAATATGATAGTCGGGTGGCTGTAACTCCACGCCTTGTAAACAAATCAAGATCAGATCAATGTCAGATCAAGAATTCTGATAATCAAAATTACCTGGAATATTTTATTTATGATCAATAAGGCATTGTGAGAAGAAGCGGCAAGAAACTACCGAGGTTATTTTTTTCCTACTCACAGATGTAGACAGTTAATACCGTTTACTTATAGTTTTGCTATATCTCATGTCCATTAAGGAACCCTGTTTAGTGGGGACCCTATTTTCCGCGTAAATTAAATCACTCAAACCTTATCTAACCCAACTGATCATCATCGAAACATCGCCGTACATATTTATGGTGTTAGGTATCACTGATGCGTTGCTCACCTTTTAGCGTAGTTTAGCCGACGTATTTACTGAGGTTGTAGATAGTAATGATACTTCTCAGAAGGTTGCAAGTAGAATGATTTTATTTACAAAATGTATGCCTATTTATACAAAAGTTGAGATAAGGGACAACCAATGAAAAAATAGTATAAAATAATACACGTAAAATATTCGACCAATCAGAAGAAAACTGCGACGCACTCGGCCCTCGATGTTCGCGTGACGTCATCGCCCTGCGACGCAGTGTACTGGCGATGTTGAATTATTTAATATTTATTTTGTATGAAAAGTTTCACTTTTCCAATTTTCATGGGAAACATTTTCTTTTGCGTTGTAAAGTAGTTGACGATAGCGTAGGTAAGTACTGCTACATAGGCCCCCTTCAAGCGAAGCGTACTGGCAGCTTGACGGAACGGCCGCTTCGTGTGTGCGTAGCTTTAGGTTGTGACGTCTGGCTGTGCGTCGTATTTGGTAACTGAGTACTTGAAGTTGAATCATTGTTTCTCGTCTGGGACATCTGGTTTTGAGGTGACTGCGAAATGTTCTCGGTGTCTTCTAGAACGTAGGCAGGTTTCAATCGGTCGATAGATATATTTGATTGTCGTCCTGGTAACTGAATTGTGAAAACTTTATCCGTTCGGTTCACAACTTTGAAAGGACCTTCGTATGGTGTTTGAAGTGGAGCGCGTACTGCGTCTACTCGTACAAATACATGGGTGCATGTCCGTAGGTCTTGATGTACGAATATTTGCCTGTTGTTGCGATGTGAGTTGATAAGGCGTGGCTTGTTTTGTGCGATGTTTGCTCGGAGTTTTTCGACGTAAGTATGATCCATAGGCGCAGTGGATGTAATTGGTACGAAAAAATCTCCTGGTAATCGTAGGTTGTAGCCATAAGTGAGTTCTGCAGGACTGGTAGAGGTGTCAGTGCGTAATGCAGCTCTCAAACCTAGTAGGATGGTCGGAAGTTCGTTGATCCATGAACTATTGGAATTTATGAGTTTCGCGCGTAACGCAGCTTTGAGAGTTCGATGCCATCGTTCGATTTTTCCGTTGCTTTGCGGATGATAGGGCGTAGTGCGAATTCTATTTATTCCCATTATTTTCATCAGGTTAGTAAATAGACTGCTCTCAAATTGCCTTCCTTGGTCGGTTGTTATTGTAGATGGACATCCGAATCGACAAATCCAATGGTTGTATATGACATCGGCGACTGTTTCGGCAGAGATATCGATAGTAGGTATTGCTTCCGGCCAATGACTTGTCCGGTCGCAGATGGTTATTAAATACCTATAACCTTGTGCTGTAGTCGGGAGCGGTCCGACGATATCTGCGTGGATATGTGCAAATCGTTCTGTAGGCGGGAACGGCTGAAGCGTGCTGTGGGTATGACGTTGTATTTTGCTTTTTTGGCATTTAATACATGTCTTCGTCCATTGACCGATGTCGGTATTCATTGATGGCCAAAAGTATTTTCTTGTTATCAGTTTGCGCGTAGTTCGCGTTCCGGGATGGCTGATATTATGAATGGTGTTGAATACTTCTTGTCGAAATTCTGTAGGTATGTAAGGTCGTACGAATGATGTTGATGTTTCGCAATATAATTCAATGTTGGTATTCGGAATGTTGACTTTCTTCAATGATAGGTTTTGCTGTTGTAATAATTGTTGAATGGTGATATCTTTTTCTTGAGCGGTTGCTATATCTTCGTAATTAATCGTTGATGGACAGGATATGGTTTCGATACGGCTGAGTGCGTCGGCGACGATATTATTCTTCCCGCTTATGTGGCGAATGTCGGTTGTAAATTCGCTGATGAATAATAGTTGTCGTGTGCGGCGTGGCGTTTCATTGTTAGATATCGACTTCTTCATAGCGTATGTTAGCGGCTTGTGGTCCGTGAATATGATAAGCTCGCGTCCTTCAAAAATTTTGCGAAAGTGTTTTACTGCCATGTATATAGCGAGTAATTCACGATCGTATGTTGAATATTTCGTTTGCGCGTCTGAAAACTTTTTTGAGAAGTAGCCGAGTGGTTGCCATGTTCCTTGGTAGTATTGCTGTAGTACTGCACCTGCGGCTTTATCGGATGCGTCGCTACATATGGCTAGGGTTGCTTGGTGTGACGGATGGGCGAGTAAAGTCGCGTTTGTGATGCTAACTTTACATGCTTCGAATGCTTGAATTGCGTCGTTGTTCCACTCGATAATTGTTTTGTCGCGCTTCTTTGTGTCGTGAAGGTATTCATTGAGCGGTGCTTGTATAGTCGCGGCGTTAGGCACATGATCGCGGTAGAAGTTTAGCATGCCTAGGAATCGCCTAAGTTCCTCAATAGTTTTTGGACGTGGATAGGCGTTTATTGCTGTGATTTTTTCTTCAGGCGGTTTGATTCCTTCGTTCGAAACTGTATAGCCTAGGAACTTGACTTGCGGCTGGCCTAGGACGCATTTGGCTGGGTTGATAGTGATGCCGTTTTCTTCTAGTCGTTTCATGACGGTTCTGATGTGCTCGCGATGTTCCGTGTCGTTTGATGAAGCGATTAAGAGATCGTCGATGAATGGAAATACGAAGTCGAGTCCTCGGAGTACTTCGTGTATATAGCGTTGGAATGTTTGGCCTGCGTTTTTTAAGCCTGGACACATTCTCGGGAATTCGAATAATCCGAATCCGGTAATTATCGCTGTTTTTTCGACGTCTTGTTGCCGGACGCTGACTTGTTGATAAGCACGGTTGAGATCGATTGTTGAGAATATGTTTTTCTCCGACAGATGATAGGTGAAATCTTTTATTCTCGGAACCGGGTAGCGATCGGGTATGGTTATCGCGTTGAGTCGGCGGTAATCACCACACACTCTTATATTTCCATCCTTCTTTGGTACTATATGGAGCGGTGATGACCACGGGCTTTTACTGGGGCGGCACAGTCCTTGTTGCATCATGTTTTCAAATTCCTTTTTGACGGCTTCGTATCTGTGTGGCGGCAAAGGACGTGCGCGGCAGTGAACGGGTTGACCGGTTGTTTCTATGCAGTGTTCGACGTTGATTTTCGGTTGAAGTTGCATTGCAGTGAGCCTCGTAGTACCGGGGAATTCTGATAAAATGGCGTGGTACGAGTCGTGAATGTCGATACTGCGAATGGTAGGTATATTTGTGGATCTTAGTGGCGCCTCGATTTTCAGGTTTGTGACCGAGTCAATCAATCTTCGATTTTTGACGTCTACGATTAATTGATGATGATTGAGAAAATCGGCTCCTAAGATCGGCTTGGAAACGTCAGCTATGATGAAAGTCCATCTGTACGGTCGTCGTAAGTTGAGGTCAAGTTCGAGTGTCTTTTCTCCGTAGGTTGATATCGTCGAGTTGTTCGCTGCGTAGAGTTTGAATGCAAGTGGCGTAGCTTTCTGGCCTGGTCTTCGAGGTATGACGGATATATTAGCCCCCGTGTCTACCAAGAAAGAATATCTCGTCTTCCGGTCGGTGACGAATAGGCGGTGTGACGTATGAGCGCTGGAGTCTGCCGTGGCCAAGGTTCGGTCGTGTGGCGACTGTTCTCGTTTGGTGAAACCACATGGAGTAGTGCAGTGCTGGGCTTGGTTACCGAAGCGATGATGGTAGTAGCAAGCAGGTGATGATGCAGCTGGAGCGATCGTGCGTGAGCGTGAGCTTGAGTGACGACGATGACGTGGAGATGATGACGGACGGTGACTTGCGTGGACGGAGTGACGACGTTGATGGGCATCATGTATATCGTGCTGCGATTTCAGGTCCTGGACTTCACGGGATAGGCTTCTGATCTCGTTGAGAAGTTGGTTGACCGTGGCTGAAGTCTCATCTGAGGTAGGTATGCGCATAGCGAGCGCGATGTTGGACAGCTGACGATGTGATGATGATGGGCTACCGGCCGTGGTGGCAGTGGTAGCGACCTGCAGCGTGGCTTGAGCGTCTTCGTGGACCATGGTACCGGTAGATGGCTTGATGGTGCGAAGGTGAAGAATGTGACAATGATGAATTCTTCGTGCAGCCGGGCAGGGATTCTACTTACGTTGCTCAGTCGGGTCACCAATTTAGCGTAGTTTAGCCGACGTATTTACTGAGGTTGTAGATAGTAATGATACTTCTCAGAAGGTTGCAAGTAGAATGATTTTATTTACAAAATGTATGCCTATTTATACAAAAGTTGAGATAAGGGACAACCAATGAAAAAATAGTATAAAATAATACACGTAAAATATTCGACCAATCAGAAGAAAACTGCGACGCACTCGGCCCTCGATGTTCGCGTGACGTCATCACCCTGCGACGCAGTGTACTGGCGATGTTGAATTATTTAATATTTATTTTGTATGAAAAGTTTCACTTTTCCAATTTTCATGGGAAACATTTTCTTTTGCGTTGTAAAGTAGTTGACGATAGCGTAGGTAAGTACTGCTACAACCTAAAAGAAAAGAAAAGAAAATGAAGAATAGCTCTGAATGAAGCAAGAGGGTGGCTAGCCAGGTCGGCCATCGTGCGCGGTTCCTGCATCTGCACAATTAATTATATTGCTTTATTGTCAGCAATGACTGAGCAGGTGATTGTTAACAGCCTACAGCCAACAACCGTAACATAATGATTAGTACCCGGATGACCCAGCTTTGCTCGGTTTAGTGTTTCTTAACAACGTAATGTTACTACTCGCCAATAGATGTCAGGAAGAGTCTATTGTAGCAGTTTTTCATTGCCTGAAAACGATATTTTCTAAAAATGAATCCTAGCTAGATCGATTTATTGCCCCCGAAACCTCCTGCATACAAAATTTCACGAAAATCGTAGGCGACGTTTCCGAGATTCCGAGAATATAATAGGTATACTAGCTGCCCGGACAGACTTCGTTCTGTCAAAAGTTTTTTGAGATGTAAGCTATCCTATTTATCTATCAAGTTGGATCAAACTGCACACGGTGTGCTTTGATTAAAATCGGTAGGAGTCCATCGCGGACAAACAACGTGACATGTAATTTAATATTAAGATAATGTCGGTGAGGCCACTTGGACTGCGGAGCGACATGAGTGATAACCTAGGCTGGCATTCATCCACGGTAAGGTTAACACGTTGCAGCGCTCCCGCCCGGGGACCCTTGTGTCGACACTCGACCCTAAGTGATGTGGTTGGGCAACTGCGTGGACGCGTGAAGAACTGTGACCACCGAACACGGACCACGGACCACGGAGCGCGGTGTCGGTGTCGGGTGTCCCGAGCCGCTCTCCCACGCGTACAACGCATACAGTGCATATTGCGTACTCGACGTTATGACCGTGTGACATAATAGATGTCTTAACGTAGCTCAATCTTCAGCTTCATCACACGCTCCTAGCTTCGTCAGCTAGACATAGTGTTACCTTCTGAACGTCGACTTCACCGTTTGTTGTTATCAATCTCATCACACCACGACACCATTAACCCAGAGAAAAAAGTAGATTATAATATTATTTTTTCTTCACAGTGGCTTTTAGGGTTCTGTACTTCATCAAAAAATAACGGAGCCCTCGTGGGACTTCGTTGTACGTAACTTCCGAAACTCACACAGCACGCTCTAGATGTGTCCACGTGTACCATTGGGTGTTGATGTATCAATATAAAATTGTCGTCTTTCTGATGGACTGCAGGACAAAATGAAGATGAATGCGAGTCCTGATAAGTAGCCGAAGTAGCGGTCTAGCGGTGACGCCGGTGACACTGGCCGAGGCGGCGCGATGGCGCGGCGGGACCCGGCTGACCGGCTGACCGGCTGACCGGCCGCGGTAAAAACTGTCAATGTCTTTATCGAGCGTCCGCAATCCACCGCTGCACCGTCTCAACCGCCTGGCCCACATCGCCCATCGGCCCGCATTGCCGGCCTCCACTTGCACTACAACATATTTTATTAAATGAATGTAAGCAGTGTTAGCACAACGACCATCCGTCTCCCGCCGCGGCGCCGGCCAGGGGCCGTCCACGGAACTCACACTAGGGTGCACTTTGAACCTACGTTGCTTGACTCACCGGCCACCGGCCACCGCACACTGCACCTCGCTTTGCTACGGGTTACTTCACACCATGGGTTACATTATTGGAGTTTTATTAAGGATCCCTAACTGTTTTGAAAATATAATATAGCCTTTGTCACCCGAGGATAGTGTAGCTTCCCAACAGTGAATGGATTTTTCAAATCGTTTCGGCGCTTTGCGTCGGACAGACAGACAGACATTACGAAACTATAAAGATTCCGATTTTACTTCGGAACCCTAAAAAACACCAATAATATTTTTAGTAGACCTTTTTAACGATACCCCACTCTGTGTGTACGAAGATACTGACACTAGGATTTCGGCGCAATCGATCGAGGCCGGAGAGCTCCGAGCTCTTCAGAGACAGATTTACGGACCTTATACCTATAGCGCGCCTGCTCCAGCCTGCTCCAGCCTGCGATAATACGATTATAAACGTCCGTAGCCCGCGCATAAATAAGTTGCAGGCTGCAGCAGTGCGGGGCGGGTGCGGGGCGGGTGCGGTGCGGGTGCGGCGGGTGCGGCGGGTGCGGCGGGTGCGGGAGTAAAGTGGATTATGTTCGTTAGCGGCGCGTGTCCCGTGTCCCGTGTCCCGTGTCCCGTGTCGCGTGTCGCGTGTCGTATGTCGCCTGCCTCCTGAGTCCTGCCGCTGACTGTGTATATAATTGTAATTTATTAGACTCGCCACATTAGCGTTAGCGCGCCCCGCGAGGGCTACGTTCAGCACACGTTAGTCATGTTAGGTATTGTGAAATATTTATGTAATATTGTGTTCTTCATTCACATCTTCCAATTTATTCACAACCAATAGATCCGCCATCCTAAATTATGACAAGAGTTTGTTAGGCACCAACCGCTACAGGCCAGGCCGGCCAGGGCACCCTGCCCAACACGCACGCACACAAAAAGCACGCGCTCGCGGCCAAGCTTCCCGCCAAAAATGGTCAGGACAGCTTTCTTGGTCCTCGTGAATGTCGAGGTCTGACGGTAACACGATTTTGGAAGAGCGAAGTACTTAAAAAACATGATGACTATTATTAGTGATACGATACAGTGATATAAGACTAAAATATTTTCACTTTAACTCGAGTGAGAACTTCTGTGCTCTCTGTGATTTGCAAATTGCAACACTAGGCATGGTCTTTTTTGTTTCGAATGATAGTTGACTAGCGGCTATATTTATTATACCGGCTAGCGCACACTATCGCCCCGGCGCCGCGGCATATCGCAGCACCGCGCCGGCCGCATCTCGCCGCAGTCGTGTGAGGTGCGACTGGTGCGACTGGGGCGACTGGGGCGACTGGGGCGACTGGGGCGACTGGGGCGACTGGGGCGACTGGGGCGACTGGTGCGAGGTGTCACAGAGTGATCGCTGGGCGGCGCGGGCGGCTGGGTGCAGTCGCGCGGATGATCCCACCTGACACGTGTCAGACGCGGCGCCGCGGCGTGCCAGTCTGCTCAGAGTGCTCACTCTGCAATGCCCAGTGCCCAGTGCCACCTTGCCGACGAACATCGCGATTGTATACGTATTAGTCAACGCCTGGTCCCACGTTAGTTAACGATCGACGAAGATGCGACGGGGAGAAATTATATGTATATGTAATAAAGTAAATATTTATGAAACCTAACGTTCTGTCAGTTAGATAACTGAGTATCTCAATTTCTCTCAAAATCAAAATAATCCTTAGTAACGAAATTAACTTCATGATTATATTCTTGGAGAAAAAACCGCGGCTGGCAAAAAAGAAGTGTTGATTAAATCACGACAATGCGCATGTTCACACATCCGTTATTGCAGTGGCCAAAATATTAGTAAGGGCGTCCCGGGAGCGGAGCGCGGTATTGTGGTCGGTTTCCTGATGCGGGCGGGGCGGCTGCAGCCAGCGCGGCTGGCCAGGCCAGGCCAGCCGGCCCACGTGCCGCGCTTCACTCTTCGATCATACGCAAGGCCGATCGTCAGCGCGACCGACTATGCACTGATTACTGAGGCGAATATTTGATGTCGTCTCAAATAAAAGAATCATTCGATGCGATCGCAGTCCGCACCCCGAAGCTTGAACGCCGACCGATGCAGTAAAGTTTCGCCGAATTGTCGCAAAAAGCTCCGCATGCGGCATTCCGCGGCCCGTCGCCCGTCGCCCGTCGCCGGAGCGTCGTGCGCAGCGGAGGCGCGCGTCACGTGGACCTCGCCGCCGCGTCGCCGCGTCGCCGCGCCCGCGCCAGTTCCCAATTGTGACATTTGTGCACACTCATCGCCCCTAATGACGCCGTGTCTGGCGCGCCCTCCCTGATACCGTTATCAACGGTCGCGGGACGGAGGCGCCTGCTCTCCTCGCTAACTCACATTCGTGGTCATCCGGACCGGACCCGATCCGACCACGACGTTGCAAGTTTAAATTGGATACAAGTCCGCGTTGCGCGCGTGGGGGATGAGGGGTCAGTAACGGAGTGTGTGTTGCGGCGCAGGTCGGGGAGCGATGCGGGCGGCATGCTGCTGCCGGACCAGCTGTACGAGCCGCCGCGGCCGCCCCCGCCGCCCCCGCCGCCCCCGCTGGCGGCGCTGCTGCGCGCGCACCGCGTGCGGCCGGACTTCTTCTGCGCGTACCGCGAGCGAGAGAGCGCGCCGCCCGCCGCCTCACCCAGGTATGCTCCTCCTCGGACCTCGTACCGAGCCGAGCCATTATTTCGGTGGAGTTCAAGTTGCACCATGTCCAACAGGGCGCCGGGCGGCGCGCGCGCTGGCGGCGGCCGGCGGCGGAGGCGGCGACGCGAGCGACCCGAGCGACCCGGCCACACCAGTGAGTTACATTACATTTACTTTCTTTGAACTGTTCACTATTTCAGTATTGTCGTACAAACAATAATCATTTTTATATAAATGTATCCTTGTTTGTATATTTTCAGGCTCATTGTCTCCTTTTGATGTCATTATAATGTACGGGGCGATTGTAGGATTTCATAGATCGTATACATTGATGGAAAAAAACAGTGTTACCCTACAAAAAATTATAATTTTCATGAGGCAAAATGAACGGGTTCGATTCCTGGGAAATATTAATTTTTCAAAAATCTAATTATGCAGTTTTGGTTTCCGTCAAAAGCGGCTCCATGACTCCTTTGACCACTTTTCGCTATTCCTTATAGTTTTAAATTTATCCATCCACGCTCACTTGAAAAATTCACCCTGTATACTCTTCTGGCAAATACTTGCAACCGCTAGAATGTTCTGGCTGTTTCCATATGCTTTTTAAGCAATTGAAAGAATGTTCCCTGAAAATTTAAGCCTTGTGAGAGCAGGTTATGAATTGTTCTCCCGATGACAACTTTGCTTTGTTCTGACACATACTTGCAACTTGCAACCCTAAAAATGGGTTGGCAATTTTTTTATACTTATGCTAATTAACTTATATCTAAATTACAACCGATTAAAATTATAGCCCTTTGGGAGAATGTTAAAAAAGAATATTTTTTGCATTTTGAAAAACTTAAGGAATGATAACGCAACGCTGCCAGAACGGTACTTTCTTAATTGACTGATAATAAACATCATTAAAAAAAATCTAGCTCTGTGGGAAACGGGTTAGTCAAATGGTTCAGTGGCTCTCCTACTATAATGAAGGCGCTGTTCAATTCCCCGAGCATAGTACCTTTTACCAAGTTCCTCCAGTGACCCCGCCATCGTGCTAGTAGGATTACTATAATCTATAATAATATCATCGGTATATCGAAGTTAAATCTATTTCATAAAGCACAATTTAATATTTTTAAACAGTTTGAAATACTGTATAAAATAAATAAATTGGCAATATTAATCAGAGCTAACTATACAAGCACAGATAAAGGTATCGTTTCATAATTCTGGATTGAAGCGAAAACCGTGCAATTTGCAGCCTGTCGGGTACAACTGGCTTTTGCTATCCAGAGAAGATCAACACATTTCTAGTCAAACCACCGGACATCAAAAAATATACTGAATCCTGACAAATACCCGTGTAGGCGTAGCAACACGTTAAAGAAGTTAATAAAGAATTGCGAGTCGTAAAATTTTAAGAGGAAACGATAAATTAATAATCCTAGATACATTTGATGTAGTTTCAACGGCCTCCCACTATATAAGGAATCACTCCTGTCAAGTGTGTTTTGGTGAAACAGCGTCCCCCGAGGCGGGCCAGCACTCCAGCAGCCCTAACCGTTAGCTGAACGGTCGTGGGAACGTCACGTACATCTATCTGTATGATGTACATTATTGTACATACGTGCTGTATGGTATGTGTAGACCAGCCCTCGCCGCCGCGTCGCCGCGCCCAGCTCGTCACACGCTACCGACTGGCGTCTGGCAGCAATAAGTTATGAGCTTTTCTTGTAGCGCCGACACGTTCCGCTGCGCTACTTACACGCTGTCAGCTGTCATTTTCTCAGCTAATAATAGACCGGGCGACGACGGTCGCGGTGCTCTTTCACTTGTTAACATATCGATACATTAGTTAATATCCCCTATCGGCGTCGCGGCGTCGCAAATAAAGATGAGAGTTCTCGTCCACATTGTTCAGTGAATGGATCTTTAGCCGAAAACCTGCATTTGGTCGACTGCATAACATCTTCGAGGCTTTTAAGTCACGAAGTATAGAATACAGCGCTTTTTGTCCGTCCGGATTCCGAATGTATTATAATGTAATTTCCACCTTGAAAACATTTATGAAGCGGCTCGACTTCTCCCGCGAGTGTGGTCGGTCGGTCGGTCCAAAATTCATTTTGTCTAATTACGAGTTCGCCTCCAATCGGAGAGATGGGAATCGTTTATTTGACAAGAACTGCATCCGAGTGCATTAATATTCTGCGCGACGCGATAACGCCGCGGCTGGCGGCCGGGCACGCGGCCGAACAGGCCTCTCGGAGACGGAGATTTACACTTACAATACAATTAAAAATATAAATGTAGTGATCCCTCCGCTCGTCCGCCGCCGCCGCTGCGCCTTGTCGGCTGAAGTTGCTTCCTGTATAGTGGCTACATTTTACACATCCTCCTACTACATGCACAAAACAGCAGGAGCTAAAAGTTTTATAACTTTTGATCTCTCCAACGCAGGGGCCTGAGTTCGAATCCGGCACGAATTTCTAAATAAAGAAAAAGTAATGCGCCTATAAGAGGTTAATTATTACATGCTTTGGTGAACGAATACATCAGGAGGAAACCCTGACAGTTAATATAGGTGTGTGAAATTTGCACCTGTCCAGCGGTAAACTGCAATGTGGCGTGTATCGTGCCGCCGCCGCCGCCGCCGCCGTCAGCTCGCTAACACTATGTATCACTTGCCATTGTTCTTCATTCGCTCCCATAAAATTTCTCACACATGAGACTGAGAAATTAGGTAGAAAACTTATATTTCGCGCGACCGGGGCCAATCTCCTCCGATGTAGAGTCACGGTTTACGGATCAATTACTGTTACGGCTAATTGGATCGTGTTCGAGCCCGTGCCGGCCGTGGCGGCCGTGGCGTGCCAGCGGGACATATCGTGGAGACGCGTGGCGTGCGCTGCTCCACTGACTGTTTTTTTTTTATTGTAGTCACAATTTTTTAATAAAAACGTGTTACAAGTGCATCAGCAACAGTAACGTAAGCGATCGACCCTAAAAATAAATGCTTAAAGACATACCTAGTTCGTTATCGATACTGACGTGACGAGTGGGGGTGACGTCAGTGACGTGACGCAGACGCGGGAGTGTGGCAGCAGCGTGTGTGCCGTGCGGTGACGGTGCGCGGCCGCCATCGCGACATGTGCGCCATGCTGAGCACAGGTTCAACTTCACATTTCTCTAGTTTCTACTGGTTTTCTCTACTATTCATTTAGTATTCAGACGGTACTGCTCTGGAACGCTCTGCCTGTAAACATCCGAGAGGCGAACTTTATCTTGCACACGAATGAAACAAGCTGGGCTATGGGCGCTTCATTCACTCTTCAATCCGCACATATTTGACAAGTTAGCGGTATTTCAAAAACCCAATGCAATCGTGTAATTGTAATTCCTCCTGTTTAGTGTCATTGGCAAGTGACTGAGGTCTTGGACATAGCTGACTATATGTATGTTTATTTAATCTGGGATCTTTGAACTAGGATTAACAATGAGATACCTGACGCGATGACGCGATAGCGAAAATATAAGGGCTCCGATTTGTCTACAAATACTGAAATCTAAAAATGAGTAGTTAGTTATAGGACTTATAGGGGCTTTCTGTAAACGCACCTTATACTATACACGCAGTGATTTACACAATATGCACGAATTTGTCGGGAAACTGTGCGATATATTATGACGAATCGCTTTGTACTGTAATGCTACTGCTTATGCTACTGAATAAAGTAGCCAAGCAGCTGCGGGCGCGCGGGCGCCACAACGTAACCTTTTAATATTCATTTATTTCAAAAATACTCAAACATTTCCCTAAGCCCACCAGCCACGCGGGCTCCTGCTGGCTGCAGCACGGAGCTCTCCTCCACAACAAGAAGTTTTGGACTCGCAGACATCGATTTATCGGGGGCGAACTGACCGGTCCAACGGGAAGGCTCGACGCTATAACGTAAAGACAAATAGCGCAACGGCAGGGACGGCACATGCATATTGCATGGCGCATCCCGGGGCGCCCGCACCGTGCCCCGTGGTAACTGATGCACGACCATGCTGACGTATCTCTCAGCCCCCGCCGGCAGGTTCCTGCGATACAGCGAGATTCGGCTATCTCGGCTGCTCGGAGCATTCAGCATCTATTGACGAATCCAGTTAGTAAACTCTCGAACCTGTCGGTTTTCTACAATACTAATACCCAGTATCTATACAGAGCAAGAAATTAATTTATTGTAAGCTGTTATAAAAATATGACCGTACTTTAAGCTTAGTTTTCTAGAATTTAATGTTCTTTATAATTAGCATAAAGGCGCCACGGGATCACCTTTCTTACATTGCCCAACCGTTGCTGTATCAGAGCGGTCGCGGTATAACGAATACAAAAATGTCTCTTCAAAAATCCCATCAAGTTGTAAAATTCATGTGGCTGAGATTGAGTGGACGACACCACACTGGGGGTCCCGGCCAGTTAAAAACCCTGTTAAATCTTAGAAATATTAACAAAGTATTAATTACCATATTTTAAAATGGTTACAATAACAACCATGCACAATGTTTTGTATGCATGATTTTTGCATTTTATACCAATACCTACAACTGCCTTTTGTAGCCAATATAATAATACTATGTCGCCCTAGCTAGCCACCCGGACCACTCGGTGCCAGCGCGGAGGGCCCGGCAGCACGGCAGCACGGCCGCGGCAGCGCGGGAGCCGCACGAGCATCTCTCCACATCAACTCTAATTAGAGGCGCTAATCTCCAGCTCGACCCCCCCCCCTCCGCCCTCCCCCTGACCCCCGCGCCCCCCGCGCCCCGCGCGCACCCGTCACACCGGCTCGTTTACTCGCTATTTCCTCTATTCTTGAATGGTATCGGATGTCGGCCACTCGGCCATTCCAAATGTCTCATACGATTTCTTCATAATAAATGATGACCTACGATGTCAACTACTTGTAAAATATGCCGTCCATCATCTCTTGTCTTATTTTATTTAAAATATTCGTAATGAATAAGCATTAGTGAACCATTGTTCAAACGATAACCAGTAGATTAACCACCAGCCACTATTACCGGACCAGGTTCCCCGGTTTATCAGAATTACTAAGGACAGCACCGGGTCACAGTCACAGTGGTAACGAGGTAGATGCAATCGACAACCACCCTTAACGTAGCTTTACTGCTGCACTAGTCTTGTGATGGGGAAGCCACTTTTAGTCTAGACTCTAGCTAGAGACTCTAGAGGAAGCTTGATTGCTTGTAGATCTTTATTTACTTGCATGAGTTACATGTTATGTGTGATAACGAATCTTCTACTTCACTTCAACAAATCTAATACTTCTTAGACTTCGATCCTTATTAGCGACTCTATGGACTGGTGTAATAATATAGGGAGTGTGTTTTTATTTAAACAGTATTATGCCATCTTGCTGTGAGTCAAAGCAGCCAGTATAGAACAAATTATTCCTCATAGTTTCGGCACAGTATAAGGAGATATCCTTTACTGTGGTTTCGGTTTTGGCCATCCACGCCCACGTGAAAAATTCAGGCTATATATATAGGTAGTGCGTGTCTCGCGGGAAGGGAATCGGCCGCCAAACTATCGCATCGGTAAGGAACACCCTTACACCCCGTTTCATGTTCCCTCGTTCGCAATACCAATAATTAAGAAAATTTGATGAGCTCCAAATTCACAAACCTGCAAGGCTATTCTGTTTAGTAACTTGACAGCGGAGTTTCAAAATTGACGTTCGAGTTCTAGGATCACTTCACTTCGCAAGTGCGTACTAGATGATTAGATAATGACATGTCAATACGATGCAAGTTCGCTTTTGTTTTGTAACTTGACAGCGGAATACACGATGGGTTTCTAAATTGAAGTAAGAGTTCGAGACTCCCTTCACTTCGCAAGTGCGTACCAGATGATTAGAGAATCACATATCAAGATCTCGGGACTCGAACTTCAATTTTGAAACTCATCGCGGATTCCGCTGTCGAGTTACAAAACAGAATAGCCTTGCTGTAACAGACTGACTTATTTTTCCACATTATACTAAAATCCTCGAGTGCGCAAATACATCACTTCACACTTCACACTCATAGCCCCACACTAGGATTCCCTGTGTCGTGGGTGCCATGGACAACACACAAGACACGGACATTCACACCCAGACCGAGAACAGAAATTCAAACTCATCATTCAAATTTCCGCCTCGCTGGGAATCGAACCCAGGACCCTCGGTGCGGCGATCCGGCATGGTAACCATTGCGCCACACGGGTCGTCAATCACGTCATCACTACACTATAACCTTTATGTCGCGGAGCTCACGGACACAAAACTGCAAAAGAAACATCATAGTGAGGGAGTTAACCACATATAATAAGTATGAACTTAGATTATTGTTTATTTACGGTGATAAGGTCACGCTTAATACGTTTTTTTATGTTATGTATCACACGCTCGCAGTATGCGCCCATGGGGCATGGATATTCCATGGATGTGCCAAACCTCCACTAGGCCTGTAGGAGGGACTACAGTTGGGTAGCAAGCAGGTCCTGTAATAAATCTGAATTTGACAGGTACTAAACGTTGCCTGTTTTTTTGAAGTGAAAACTTCTTTAGTACGTGGGTGATTTGAAATTCGATGAAACGAAACTGTCCAGTAAAAAGAGACAGACACATAAATTCTAAAGTGAGATAGGAAGCATTGTACAGGGGTAGGGGAGTTGAGTTGAGTGGAGTGGAGTGGAGTGGTAAAACCTACAATTATCATCTTCCCGAAATTTTACATTCGTCTCATTATCTTGAAAACAAAAATTTTGAAGGTTTCAATTCTACCACGTGTGAATTGCACACATTTTAATTTTTTTTGGTAGAGATGTTTTCTCAAAAAGCGGCCAAGTGCGATTCGGACTCGCCCATGAAGGGTTCCGTAGCAGCAAGTAACATAATATAAAAGTTCTTGTAGTTCGTTGTAACTTTGATCGATGTTTTTTGCGGTTTACGATTTATGACGTATTAAAAAAAACTACTTACTAAATCTCGTTCAAATCAATTTTCGTTGGAAGTTTGTATGGCAATGCACATCATATATTTTTTTTAGTTTTATCATTCTCTTATTTTAGAAGTTACAGGGGGGAGACACACATTTTACCACTTTGGAAGTGTCTCTCGCGCAAACTATTCAGTTTAGAAAAAAATGATATTAGAAACCTCAATATCATTTTTGAAGACCTATCCATAGATGCCCCACACGTATGGGTTTGATGAAAAAATAATTTTTGAGTTTCAGTTCTATGTATGGGGAACCCCAAAATTAATTGTTTTTTTTTTATTTTTGTGTAAAAATCTTAATGCGGTTTACAGAATACATCTACTTACCAATTTTTAACAGTGTAGTTCTTATAGTTTCGGAGAAAAGTGGCTGTGACATACGGACAGACAGACAGACAGACAGACAGACAGACAGACAGACAGACAGACAGACAGACAGACAGACATGACGAATTTATAAGGGTTCCGTTTTTTGCCATTTGGCTACGGAACCTTAAAAAACCGGTATACTCATATAGGTACATTATATTTGTTTGTACTTCCGACCGGAATACAATAATTGCTTATAATATAAGACACAAGAAACGAACTGAATATGAATTTTCCAGGAACTTTTCTCCACTTTAAACGTAGCGCACGTTGAACGTAGCGCGCTCTATCGGCCGTTCGCGGCGGCGTGGCGCGGGCGGCGTGGCGGCGCGCGGAGGCTTCCTGGCAAGTCCATCGAACACGTGGTCCCCATTCCCACGAAGCCTTTTTACAAGCTCCGTTCTCTAGTTATCACAGAAGCTAACGATAGATGGCGACACCTGCTCAGTAACTGACACAGTAAAGTTTAAAGTAAAATCATAGTGACATATATCTTAATATATATAAATTACGTGTCACGTTGTTTGTCCGCGATGGACTCCTAAACTACTGAACCAATTTTACTCAAATTTGCACACCGTGTGCAGTTTGATCCAACTTGAAAGATAGGATAGCTTACATCTCAAAATTAAAAAAATTTGACAGAACGAAGTCTCTCCGGGCAGCTAGTTATATTATAATTATATTAACGGATTCTACAAGTTATTAAAAGCATATTAACATTAATTTGTTAATTACTTTTTTCAACTAATACTTGTTATAATGTTTACTGCCCTTTCGCTGATATACCTAAATAAAATTAACACTTGAGTTAACACCATAATTAACCATAATGTTTATAACATCGAACCTATACAGCAATCCAATATCTCTAACAGTTTGGCTGGACTCTTTGTATTCCTCGTATAACACATATAAGTGAAAATCAAATCCAAATCGGTAAAGCCGTTTCTGAGTTAAGCCTAAACATTGAAACATATACAAGTATTAGTTTTCGTCAGCCCCTCAGGCTAAGAAAACAGATAAAATTTTAAAATTTATATAGAACAGTTGAATTTATATAGAACAGTTGAATTTTATCATTCTATGAATTGGGTGTTCTACGTATTGCTATTCGAAGAAATGTTTGTTCTACGTATTGCTATTCGAAGAAATGGTTGTTCTACGTATTGTTATTCGACGAAATGTTTTTTCGATTTATTGTATTCGGCGAAATGAAATTCGATGAATTGTTTTCGATGAATTTTCCGCAGACGGAAGGGGGCAGCGCCTCTAATGGAAATTCTTGTCATCACCGCGTTACAGAAGCAGAAGCAGGGACGGACTCGCATATTGCTTAGTGGATTTGCATGAGTTTCGTGGGGACTATTTATATGGGCTATGACCCTATGACAGACATCGTGTTGCTGCCGCTCACCGCAGCAATGGGCGCGGCCGGTGCGGGGTGCAGGGTGCGGGGTGCGGGGTGCAGGGTGCAGGGTGCAGCGCTAGGATTCGTTTGTCCTTACTCCTTACCGCACATTAAGGCCAGATCCTCACTATAATGCCGTTCACAGTTCGGTCTCGGTTTGATAAAATATTATGCAGTATAAAATATATGTGTGCATTCATACTATCCGTGACAGTCAAGTTTTGCACCAATTGTATAATTTGTACGTGATACGACTTTACCAGACCGAGATCGGATCGAGAACGGACTGTGAACGGCATTATAGTGAGGATCTGGCCTAACTGTGTGTAACGTTTAATTATACATATTGTTGTATCACTTCACATGTCGTCTGCAGCTACCCGTGTCGTGTCGTGTCGTGCCGTGTCGTGTCGTGTCGTGTCGTGTCGGCGCGCGGTAGGCTACGGACTACGGTAATGCGGTGCAGTGGTGATTCACCTTGCGCGTGCTTTAAGTTTTCCTCATAAAAAAGATTCGGTGTCAGGAATTTCACGCGAGATTACCTACTTCCTGAGATCAACTCGAAGCTTTCTTGCGATTCGGTTCCGAGTTCATGATTATTTTTATGAATATCATTTGAATACTAAAGTCAGTTTTTTAATACAAAAGGGCAAGTGCGTGTGTCAATGCTCGATATAAGGTTCTGTAGTTGTATGTTTTCCTAAATATTTTTTTTTACTTTTAAATTGATCATGCTACTGCCGTGAATTGTCACGTGAATTTTCCACATTTCCAACACAAGGTTAGCGGACACACACACACAAACACACACGCACACACACACACACTTGACTCTAACCTTTAAAGACCTTTTCAACAATATCTTACATTATGGAATGGAGTAGACGAGGGAAAAATGCATCCCCAGAAGATCTTTATATTTTGTAGTTTTAATAAATTATGTATATCCTATTGGATTACAAGATCCATGCCAAATTACAGGTTTCTAGCACTAAAGCCACTAAAGGTCTCTGCGCTACTCTACTACGCTGCGGGCGGTCGGACGGACGGAACCCTAATAACAGGTCATTGTAATTGAAACGTAGTACGTAGAGTCGTATTGTGTGTTGAGTGGTGTGTGGGTGCCAACTGGTTTATTTATAAACCGCTCCAATCAAAATGTTAGACTTGAGCGAGTGTCGGTAACGGTACCGCGGCGAGCTGGCGGCGTGAGGTAGCGTGGGGCAGCGTGGGGCAGCGTGGAGCAGGAACCGACTTCACATATGACACACGGCGACTGGCACATTACGAGTTTCACATAATTATGATATCTATTCTGTGTTTTCACACGAAAATCTGAAAGCACAAGGGCCAGGGCGGGGGCGGGGCGCTGCACGCATAGCTTTTGGCGCGCGAGCTTACAAATAAACAAACCAGTTCACCCCCCCCCCCCCGCCCCCGCGCCCGCGCAGCCTCCGCCTCACCTGCCGCGGCCGCGTATATTATCCGCTTAAATGCATGAAATGAGCTTTTAGCGGCGGCGCCTTAACGGCCTTAATGGTCTGCGGTCGGTGCGGGGTGCCCACTACCCCACCGCGGCCCGGCCCCGGCGCGCCCCGGCCCCGGCGCCCCGGCCGCGGGGATCCTGCAGCCATCGCTCCTATTGAATTAGCTGGACCCGAATTTCCGCCGTCCAGTGGCCACATTCCTCCGAAGGTATTCGGTCACACAGGTCGCACTACGTCTCTACATATATAAGAGACTCCTTACATTTCTTCGCGAATATGATCTGCTAAAGGCAGTCAACACTCAACAGACACCAACTTTTCTCGATTATACTACAGGGTGTTATGACGCGGTGTCCAATTATGATCCTCAGTTATGATCTATCTAATCCAACAAAAGTAGTGAGCGGGAGGCTGTATGCGAGCGGGGACGCGGGGGCGCGGGGGGCGACTGGCAAGGCGGAGGGCATGGCGACCGGCGGCAGTTCGCGACGAGACGCGCACGCGAGTGGTCGCCATATCGGCTGGGAGCGGCGCGGCCGCGGAGTGTGATGCGAGCGCGCCGCCCGCCATGGCCACGCTCGGCCTCTCCAAGGTGTTCATTCTGGACAAGTACTTCACTGAGCTACAAAAATTCTGGGAGACGGAGAAGAAGCTGCAAGGTGAGCGTGCGCCCCCTCCGCCCGCGCGGCGCCCCACCCCCCCGCGCCCCGCGCTGCGCGGACGCCGAGGACGAGGTTGTGATGGTTTTATTACTTTTTGTGTTGCGCTCGATTGTCGAAAGCTCTACATTTTCACGTGTAAACATCGAACGTTGCCTTCGCGCTGTCTAACTCCAGCTCCGGCCATCGCGAGACGCGAAGGACCAAAGTTAGTGAAGTGACGCGGACAAAATAAATGGTGCTCCTATTTATGTATCTAATGATCTGGTCTTCAATATGATTTTTTAATAAAAACTCTCGCTTATGAGTTTTTAAAATATCTCGCCACCGCCCGCGCGCCCTGGAGTTGGTCAATTTGAATCATCAAATATTTCAGTAAATTGTACTATCGGATCCCCGCTGCAGCGGTGACATTCCTCAGTTCTCCTTTAACGGTGATTTCGGTCGAAAGCTTAACGAGCTTCGGTGGTGACTCAGTGAGTCGGGATGGACTCGGTGACTGGCCGAGCCACCAGCCGCCAGCCACCAGTCGGGCGCGGCGCGGCAGCTCTAAAGGTTATCGAACGAGCGTCTTAGCGTCTTTCATATAAGTAGGCAATGTTATGCAAAAGTGCATATTAGGCTGTAGCGGTTAACGGCGCGGCTGCATAGACCGGGGCGAGGGCGCGGGCGTGCGGCGCGCACGGGGGGAGGGCGGGGGGTAGGGGGGCGCGGGGCGCGGGATTCAGGTATCTGGTAAATTCGGCCCTTCCTCTGCGCCTGCGCCGCGCCGCCGCCGCCGCTCCGCGTTTCGGCCGGGCGGCCGCGGCCTAACATTACATCTAAACGAAACAGGCCTCGAGCTGTTTGAATCTTCTCATGCCCCTTAGATTGTTCCTATTACATTCGGCGGTGTATACTTTTCCTCCTGTAAAAGATGTCGTTAACACTTTCAACGTTATGAGTATTGCATTATTATAGTTGATTATTAGATCCACGAATGGTTCTTGCGTTAGTTGTGCTCACGAGATTAGTGAACCAACCCGTCCCCCCGAGCTCATCACTAACTCGTCAGGTTCCGACTGCCGAAGCTAACACCTGCCCGCTCAGGACCCTGACATATTGCCATAGCAAAACATCGCTCGTCTGGTATTTTATGCAGGACATATCGCAAACATTAAAGAGGTGCTCCGAGGCATCTGGTGAACGATACGCGACTGTAAAATTGTAACAAAACATGTCATCGGCATTATCTCAGTCCACTGCCGAGCGTTGAGCGCTGAGCTCGTGAGCTCGTGACCGAGACAATAATCTGAACAACTGTCAAGTTGGTACATAGATGTCATCGAGATGTTCTGTGACATCAAAGCCACCTGTAGTTATGTTATAATACGTGCAGTCGTCAGTCAGCTACAGGCTAAGGTACACTGGACATGACTTGAAAACGTTCCGTAATGTTTAAAAATACAGAATGTTTGTTTTCCAATGTTCAATCATGTGTTTTAAAAGTGGAGGAAACGCTGGCCCGATATGTGGTCTCAGGCGCCCATTATGCATTGGTATCAATAACGCCAAGGGGATTACCGACGTGTTGCCGGCCAAGAAAGGAATATATAGGTACCTTCAGTTCTTTCGTTAATAGCTGTACGTGCAAGTCAGGTGGCAACATTAGCGTGGCTTCCACGTTGTTAAACAATAATAATTATTATTTCTATAGTCCAATAAACATCAGCATTCGACTTGGCCGAGCCTTGCTTGTTTTAATCAATGACCTTCTTTTGATATACTCACATCGGCCACGCTGCTCTGGCACTCATCATAAACTGAATGTTCATACATTCAAATTCAATAAATTTATTTGGTCCTTCGAGCCGGATAACTGTAGCCAGCCCCTTACCACTTCAGCTGGCTAATTCTTTGACTTATGTCGGGTAAACACACGAGGTGTGTAAAAATCCGTAAAAGCCTAACTTCTTTAGTTTAGTATGGCTGGGTAAAAAGTGTTAACTTATGTCGTCTATGGATTTCATAATTAATAATTTGATCACGTAGAGAAATACAGCCAGTTCTGTTCTCCAGCTGCGAGGCGAGTTGAGTTGGGTGGAGCCGCATGTGATCACTTGCAGTGGTTGCATATGATGTCAACACACGCGGCTCGAACACCTTCCACGTCAGACACTGAAGTATTTTAGTCGACAAGAAGTCACGCAGTATCCCGAACGCAGCCCATCCGAATGAGATTGAAAACGACATTTATTTAATTATTTTTTTTGGAATACACAATTTTCAACTTAAAATATGACATGAATTGTTTTTCTCTAGCACTTCAAATAGTGTGACGTCATCGGATTCCATTCTCTTGCCCGCCTCATTTCGCTAGGACGTGTTGTGCGCGATTCTAACATCATAATAATTATTGTTCGAGAATATTATCAAACTGTCTTCAAAAAAAATCGGTTTATAAATGTTCTATTGTGCCTCAGTGTAAAAATATATCAATCAGTACATTAAATAAAATGTTTGCGTCATGCGAGCTACGCCAACGCTTCAACAAGGCCCTACTGTGAGAGGGCCCGGGAGAAGAAGCAGCAAGAAACTACCGAGTTTGTTTTTTTCCTGCTCACAGTTACAGATAGCACTTATCATCTACTACAATCTATATTCATAAAACGCATCTCGAAGCAGTCTTGTCTTTAAAATAATCATCTAACAACAACTTGACATGTAAACATTGTCGATGTTTCCAGCATCTGTTGATATTTCAAACAAAAGACATCAACGCGCGCCGCGGCCGAACCAGACTGCCATTGAACCTTATTTAAATGAAACATCGCTCGCAGCGCTGTGCTGACTGCCGTGGCCTGTGGGTCCTGTGACCTGTGGCCTGTGGGTCCTGTGACTCAGGGTCAGGAGCGACTTCCTTCCGTCATAGTGAAGCTAGTGCGGGCTCCGCGCGTGTTGCGACATGTGAAGTATGTTGCTCAGCGAATACAACATTATATCGAGGCGTCAATCGTGGTCATTATCGTTAGAGACCCGTCCCCGTCCCCGTCCCCGTCCCCGTCCCCGTGCGGCCCGTGCGGCGCGTGCGACGCGTTTTTGCTCGTAGAGATTCCGCGGCGGCGGCGGCTCTAGTCCTTGTCGATTGTAGCACATTACTGCCGCCGAGCTAATGGAACATTCCTCGGCCGCGTGTCGGCCGCGTGCCGCGCGGGACCCGCCCGGGCGGCACGCGGCCGACACGCGCCCAGCTGGTCAATATATGCCCATTTAAAGTGAGATCAACTTCACTGGATTAATTTATTCCAACTATATGTTAGTGTATTATTGCCAAACCAACATAATATGATATCAGCATGTTTAGCATACACATAATAATTGCTTTTTAACAAAAAAAAATAACCAACGAAAAAACTAAAAAGCGAAAAATAAAATAAACCTTTTAATTTTATATATTAAGATCCTTACACAATACCGTTTGAATCATTGAAGTCGGTCGCGCAGTCTTGGAGTAATCGTTAAATTTACACAAAAAAGACACGAATTGATAACATCTTCCTTTTTTATGGCGGTCAAGAACTTAAAAAGGTTCATAAAAGTAAGCACAGCGTAAAAGCAAGCAATACGTTACGTATAAACTAGTTTTGCCGTTTTCTTGTTTCCACGAAGTTGTGTTGTGATCTCGTTCAGGGCCAGGGCCAGGGGTCACCCGGGTCACCGTGTGCGGGTGTGTAGATGTACACGACACCGCGCAGTGCAGCCGTGCAGCCGAGCCAAGTCCAAGCTCGGCGCTTCTAGCAGCTGTGGCGCCCGCGCCGCCGCGCCGCCCAGATGTATGTAGTTACCTATGTCGTCCGTCGACACTGATAAATACTAACGGTCCGAATATTATTATTATACCTACGGAGTAAGAAATATAATTCCATTTATTCAAGCACGTGGATTCATTGCATATAATAAAATAATAAAATTTAATGTTAATGAAACTGCAACTGATCTATGTCTCTCTATAGAGATATTTGAGAAAAACTATTTGTTGGTGTGATTGAGACTACTTTAGATTGGTAACTTGGATAGGTTCACTTATTTGATTCGTATAATAAAGAAACGGTGTTTAGGTTAGGATGGTTTATTTGCAACTGGTCAATTTACTACGCACACATGCACATTGCACACATTCGTCCGCGTTCAAACATTTTATAAGAGATTGCATCAACACTGTTATTGGGGTTATTTATTTAATTTGTTCCTGCAGATTTCAGAAACGATTCACCGACTCAATAAGGTTATCATTGACGTGTTGTATATGGTAGGATTGTGGTAATATTTACCTTTCCACTTACCTCAATCAATTCAATTAAAAAGGCCAAGTGGGAGTCAGACTTGCACACGAAGGGTTCCGTACTGCCGTACAATATTTTTTGGTACAAATACCGCAATTCACACAAGTAACAAGGCGTAAGAATTGGTGCATTGCGCGGACAAACCATTTCGTAATTCTACATTACGATTTACGATAAAAGTGTTTGTGCTAAACTGCACACGTTACAATGAGAAATTGAAAGGCACAATGTTGAATGACAACCTGATCGAAGTGCGCGCGTGCGTAGTTCCCGTGCGTCACGTGCGTCGCGCGGCCGCGGCCGCTGTTTTTGCAGCGCGCACGCTCAATTAACCCGACTTTCTCACGGCCGCAGAACGCACAGTAGGAGAGCGACCGTGCGACCCGCCCGGCCCGCGCCCGCGCCGCGCTCGGTCCGATATCGCTCCGAGGCGATATGCGTGAGCTGTTTTTTCGTGGCACTTAATTAAAATGAAAAATGTGCAAAACGAGTCGATGCAGCTCCGCGGCGAGTCGCAGGTGGCGCGTGCGTCCGGAAAGTAAAAGCTCGACGGGTCGCTGCTTTTTGCGCGGTCGCCGCGCCGCACCGCCGCACCGCACCGCCGCACCGCCGCGCCGCACGACCACCGGATGCTTGTCGTATACTGGAATTCTAATAGCACTTACGCTCACGTCATGTCAGGATCTTGGACGTCAAATATTTTCTTGTTTCGTTTAGCGCGAAACGAGCCCCATTTGATTGAAGTATGAAAATTGATATAACCGAATCAATTTGCAAATCGAGGGCCAATGCCGTGGCCTTCACGAAGCACTTGCGTGTGGAGTCATATGAAAAATCTAATTTATGCCAAACGCTACGCAACGGAGCACGTAAGATTAAGTTTTCAAGCTTGACTGAAGTGTGAGGAAAATAGAAATCAGAAGGAGAATTCGGACCCGTATTAGAAGTTTAGAAACAGAAACGCACCGCAAGCGACCGGTCGCATAACATCAATGCATCACACCTGCGCGATGCGATATGCCGATGATATAGTCATCCTGGCAGGTTCCGTGTTCCCTGGAGGAACTTGCTACAATGCTCGAGGAATTGAACAGCGCCAACGGATGGCTCTAAGATGAACAACTTAGGACGAAAATCATGTCGAATGTCCAATGTCCAAGCCATACCCGTAGGTGCTGGTTGTTGACGGCGCGGGCGCTGCTCTCGAAGTTGTAGACAAGTGATCCAAATGGGTAAGTCCAACTTTGAGAAAGAAGTCACCAATGTGTGTTGCCAGTGATCACATAAAAACTTAATAAATACTGTGTTACAAAAAGGTTAAATGCCCAAATAAGCGATTCCCAAATTTACTATGTACACCCGCTTGACAGAAATGAACAATGCAAGTCCTTGACCTCGACAATTGTGAAATACAGTAGTTTTCGCGTGACGATTTCCTCGCAAGCGCAACTATAAAATAATTTATTAAGAGACGAAGCCAGTGATAGGTACTATCCACTAACTATCTTTCAGAAACTTGGACAATACTTCCAATTTCTTACTCTTTTCCAATAGATTTTCCAAGACACGGGTATCATCGTGCTTCGGGACTGCAACGACTGAATTAATCGTTGTGTTAGTTTAGGAACAATACCTATCCCATTTCCAAGTTAGCGCGTCCTATTTGTCAGTTTCCCACAAGAACCTGTTGCTATACAGCTACACCCCCGGGCCCCGGCGCGGCGGCGTGCGCGACACGCACGTGCCAGATACGCTGATTAATTGCTGTGCTGTAACTCATTAAGTTCAACTTTGCCTTTTTGTTTACAATATTACGCGAACCTAACTGTTTACAGCGGACATTGTTACTACCTACTAAATATTGTATTATTTATTTACATGATATGTTATATTGTCTGTACTGAATCCGACCTTTTGCAAATCCGACGAAGTGCCAACAAACGTGTTAAAGTACTTGAGGTACCGTAAAGTGCTCGTACAATGTAACAACGCTAGCGAACCTGCCCTACGAATGCACATACACTGCCCTAAAGTTGACTGGGAATGCTTTTAGCCAAAATTTGCAATTTAAATCCAAATATTTAGCAAACGGACCCCTAACTCCAAAAATGATCTTAGAAGACCCATACTATTTTTGAAAGACCTTACGATATCCCACATAATAGGGTACGCGAAGAATAAAAAATTCAACCTCACGTTGGCTTCAACCCATTAATAGCCCACTACTGGGCACGGGTCTCTCCTCTAGAGGAGGCCTAGAGCATACTCCACCACGCTGCTCCAGTGCGGATTGGTAGAGGGGTTAGTGGCCATCCCGAGTGTCGGAAGTTTTCAAACCGCCCGAGGGCCTCCGACATGGCTTAACGACTGTTATGACAACAACTGGGACCGACAGCTTTACGTGCCCTCTGAAGCACGGAAACGCTCAAGAAATTTTTGCTCTAGCACAGCGGTCACCCATCCAACTACCGACCGCGCTCGTAAGCCGCCGGGCTATGAGCGCTAGAAGTACTTCCTATCCCGAAAAACGTGGGCAAAGCCGCCAGAGCGCTGGTGTGTGGGTTGAAGACTTGAAGCCAAGTCACATGAGGTTCTTTCATGTGGTTTCTTTGGTTAAGTCCTTCAATCGTTATTACAATACTTTTTGTCTGGACCGAGGCGTCTGTCCGAACAATTAAACGATTGAAACAGTAACTGCACTTACAGTATCTTCGCTCGTAAAATTTGCATAAAAGCTATTTTCAGTCGATAAACTTCGTAGGACTCGTAGGACGCAGATTTTTTTTTATTAGAACAGCAACATAATTATGATGAAAGTATATGAAGGGTCCACCGCAATAATGATGAATGTCCAAAAAGTTTAAAATTCAAACTACTGACGTCATTCGGTGGCGTGATGTATGCAGTTAATAATCTTGTTTACAAACTTAGCAATATCGCTAACAGTCTCGAGATAATTTAGTTTTTAATATTTGGCTACACGGCTAGAACGCTCAACGTCACAGGTATTCACGGCAATAAGGATCAATGTCCATTGCTTCGTACTGCTCCCAATCTTTCATCCCGCCAATTTTATTGTTTTTTGTCTGTCATTATCGATAAGTCTGGTGTTTTGTAAGGCTGTTTGAGGTTATGTTAAACGTATAAAAGTTATTGATGTGAAACATCCGTGTGGCGACGCATCGCCGGTAATGTGAAAAGAAAATATAAAAGAAAATATAATAATACAATGTGGGTAATCATAAATAAACTTGGTTTGATAGGCTGTAGCATACGGTAGGACAAATTCGCAACTTCAAAATAAGAAACGGTGGTATAATGACCTGCAGTTTTCGAAAAATATCTGTATTCCTGAAACGAAAGACTATTAAGATAAGCTTCCTCCTGCTGCAATTAGAGATTCATATGTAAATTAAAACTATTTTAACCTGTTTTTTTTTAACAAATATGTCAACTGTCATTATTAATTGTGAGCACAGTGTGGACATTGATCATTATTGTCCTTAATTTTTAAGACTAACCTCAGAATATTTAATTTTTAATAAGTTAAAAGTTACTTAGAAATTATTATTTGCCAAAGAACGAATACTTTAATATATGTCCTCTAACTTAAATAAAAATTATTTTCTTATCTCTAAGTCTGTGTTTTTATTCACCGTTTATAAACTTAAAACCCAATTATCTCAGAATAATAAACAAAGGACATTCATCATTATTGCAGTGGACCCTTCATATGATATTATTTAGAGAGACGTGGTGTCTTGCTATATTTCTAGCTGGTGTTAAAAATTCAAGGTACCCCAATTATAATAATTATTAAATAATAAATGAAATCCAATGATAATATTTAACAAAAAATATGCCAAAAAAGGATTTCCATTAATGATCGAAAGCACGCGCCCTGGTGGGATTTGAACCCACAATCTCCGGCTCTACGAACCGGGCCTTTCCACCTTAGGCCACAGGGATTGGTATCTGTAGTTGCGAATATTTCGATGTTACCAAAAAACAAATCGATTCGATAATTAAATTGTAAACTAAAAACCGTAATATTTAGGTACCTATATACCTACTACCTCGATTGAGCTATCTCGTATTCTCAATATTATGTATTTACGACTCCAACAAAACATTGTTGTTTCTTCCTAACAAATCATGCTGCTAGGTATGCATGGAAATAGCTGAGAAATAAATAAATAAGAAATAAATACATCATTTTAGTGATTTTTACTTACTGTCATCATGCCTATTACAGCTTTGTAGCATTAAGGGTTTCGGCGCTTTGTTTCGGTTTCGGACAGACGGACGGACTTGAGGAAGCTATAAGCTACTACACTATATCGCTGGCATTTTGTAACAATGGATTCCTTGTTTCCCAATATCCAGTGACAGCTCAGACGCTCAGTGCTGGCCACTGCTGACCACTGCTGGCAGTGACGCGGCTTGCGGCGCTAACGCTACAGTGCTAACTTTCACAGTTTCGGAGTCATTTCGCTGGCGTCAAAGGCCACTTCAAAATATTTGGAGAGCGGCCTGCGGAGCGAGGCGCGGGAGGAGGGCGACTGGTGTCCTTCGACGGTGCACCAATAAAAAGGTTTTTGACGCGCGCCTCGCACCGAATTAATGTTTAAATTCTACCCTAAGCGTAGTGGCGGAAGATCGTTATTGGCGAGCGAGCGAGTCCGGAACACGTCCGCGCCTCGGACAACCGGTTGCGGCCGCCCCCCCTCCCGCCGCCCCGCGCTCGCCGCCCCGCGCCCCGCGCGCCGCGACCACCCGCGCTCGGTGTACTCACCATACTCAGATGATCGCTTTGGGATCCACAACAACACACCCTCAATACGACAATAATAACTTAAATAATAAGTAAATAAATAAAATTGGCGCTTCAAAGTAGGAGTATTTGCGTCAAATTATCAAATACATACCTACTTACCGTGCAAGAGAGCGGACGAGTCACCTATTTACTAGATATACATATACAGCAACCCCTTTTTAGTTGTATAAAATAAATAGGTGGTGCCTCTGCAACTACCACTACCACCACTAGGCTGCCCGCAGCCCGGGTGACATAGCGGTGACATAACCGGTAGTCAGTTAGGTACTTTAGATAGTTTCAGTTACGAACTGTCAATACTCAGGTTAGGTTAGGTCAGGTCATCGCAATCACCTTAAATAAGTCTATAGCACTGCCGCCGCCTGGCTCCTGGTCCTGGCTACACCAACCTCAGTAGGATGGTCAAGGAGCCGCCTTTGTGCTGGTAGCCTGGCAGTCCTGGCACCGCCCGCAGCGGGATCATCGGTCACAATTTCACACGGTCTCTTACAGTTATGTAGTCGTGATATGCGTAAAACTTAGAATAATAATAAACTAGAAGCCACATCTCGCTGTCATTGCTAGTCGCGCGTTGTGTCCAGAACCGCCCGGCCCCGCCGTTCTTCCCACCCGCGGTAGTGTTGCAACGTAAAACATGTCGCATTATTCCGGGAAATGTTTGTGACAGGACGTTGAGAAAAAAGATAAAGGCGATTATACGTAGGTCTACCAGTATCTGATCGCAACATATTATTACTGTGTTTCTAAAAATATGTTTCTCATGTAAGTGACTGTATCTTAAATATGAGAATAAGTTTCTTTAAACCTAAATAAAACTTGTTGATCGTAATTGAACTATTATTACTTTCAATGTTGATTGTTAGTATTTTTATCATAATATATATTAGTTTTATAATAGGTAATATAATATGTGTGGTTTGTTAATTTCAGACGAAAACATATTAAAAAATAAAGACCCCACCCATTTTCAAAAAAAATTGTTGAAAATTTGGGTGGGGAGTTAGGGGTGGGTCCAGCAAGGTTTATATAATTGGTACTGGGGGTTATTAGGGGGGTTGGAAATCGTGTCAAAAATCGTCTAGGATGCACCGTTTCCGAGATATCCGGTTTTTCCAAAAAAAAAATGTTGAAAATTTGGGTGGGGGGTTAGGGGTGGGTCCAGCAAGGTTTATGTAATTGGGACTGGGGGTTCTTAAGGGGGGTTGGAAATCGTGTCAAAAATCGTCTAGGACGCACCGTTTCCGAGATATCCGGGATTTCCGGTTTTTCCAAAAAAAAATATTTGAAAATTTGGGTGGGGGGTTAGGGGTGGGTCCAGCAAGGTTTATGTAATTGGGACTGGGGGATCCTAAGGCGGGTTGAAAATTGTGTCAAAAATCGTCTAGGACGCACCGTTTCCGAGATATCCGGTTTTTCCTAAAAAATTGTTGAAAATTTGGGAGGGGGGTTAGGGGTGGGTCCAGCAAGGTTTATGTAATTGGGACTGGGGCTTCTTAAGGGGGGTTGGAAATCGTGTCAAAAATCGTCTAGGACGCACCATTTCCGAGATATCCGGTTTTTCCAAAAAAAAATGTTGAAAATTTGGGTGGGGGGTTAGGGGTGGGTCCAGCAAGGTTTATATAATTGGGGCTGGGGGTTCTTAAGGGGGGTTGGAAATCGTGTCAAAAATCGTCTAGGACGCACCGTTTCCGAGATATCCGGGATTTCCGGTATTTCCAAAAAAAAAAAATTGTTGAAAATTTGGGTGGGGGTTAGTGATGGGGCCAGCAAGGTTTATTTATCGGAACTGGGGTGTGCACGGGAGGATGGGAATCGTGTCAAAAATCGTCTAGGACGAACCGTTTCCGAGATATCCGGGATTTCATTCACAACTAATTTCATTTTTAAAATAGAAGATAATAAGATAAGGTGATAAGATTCACAATTACAAAACTACAAATGAACTCAAGTCGTTTGATAAAATTAAAATACTGTCAGTGGACGCGCGCGTTTAAGTACCGCGCGGGTGTAGGCAAATTTTTCAAGGACAGGGCCGAGTAGGAATATGGCTTATTTGTGCTGCAAAGCCGGCGGCTTCAAAAGTTGCCAATCACGCCAGCGGCAAAGTGTGTAACAGTCATTACGGTAGGGAAAATCAAAACTGTTATATTGGCAACACTGACAAAATGGAGGCATAACTATGGTTGACAATTTCAATATGAATGAAATATTTGATAATTTATTAAGATAATGTTTTATTGTGCTAATTACACATGAAATGTGATCCCATCCTCTTTCTTTTTATGATCAGCTGCATTTGTACACGTCGGAACGGCGCAAGACGGCATTATTTAATAAAATTACGAGAGCAATTCAGCCGTCCGTCCACAGGGGAATTTCCGGAGAACTAATCGCTCGTTCGTAATAATAGTCTATATTAGACTATTTTTTGTATCGTCAATTTTAGGCGCGTATGAGGGATGCTTGGCGTAAAATTGTAGCGATCACCGGTACGGCCGCGCGGCCGCGACGCACGACGTCGGCCGGCACGGACGCCGACCGTTACGATAAAGACGATGACGAATCATCAATTGATCGAGTACACGGTCTACACGTATAGGACAGGACAGTCGTGCAACAAGAAAAGTATTATAAAACCCTCATACCAAACATGACAATCGATAAACATTACGCCGGGACCTGAAGCCCGGAGTCGGGAGCCGGGAGCCGGGAGCCTAGCCAACTGTAACGTCGGCTTGTGTTCGCAGACGCTTCGTCTTCCAACGAGGCGGTGCACCTGCAGCGACGGCTACTCAGCCTCAGCTCGGAGCTGGTGACGCTCCGCAACCACCTGCACGTGGGCGGCGCTGCGGGCGCTGCGGGCGCCGCGGGTGCTGCGAGCGGGGCGGGGGGCGCTGCGGGCGCGGGGGGCGGCGGCCAGCCGGCCGTGCCGCCGCGCGCGCCGCTCCCGCCGCCGCCCGCGCCCGCGCCGCCGCCGCCGCTGCCGCTAGGTGAGAACTATTCTTTATAACAGCAGCCTTTAGAGGACCTTCCAAGCAGCAGTCGCTCCACATGGTCAGGTCAAAGCTTCTGCGACTTGTTGACATCCCTCGCTAGCATTCCACCTAATATGTGTGTATGCTGTCTCGAGAGCGCCACAACGTTTTCCGGATGTCATAGGTACATTATTGTAAGCGACGCTATCATCGCAACCACAATCAATGGGATGGATTCCTGGCCACGAATTTTGATTTTTCAAAAATGTGCAGTTTTACATCAAAATCGGCCCTTTGAGCATTTTTCGCTAATTCTCATAGTTTTGTAGATTAAAAATTAAACATTGTCTGTACACGATTTTATTAGGCAACCTATCAGTGATATATCGATATTTATATTATCTAGCATATATTGTGGATCATTAGATATTTATTAAACACATATATTTCTTAAGCCGGATCTCGCACTATGTAATGTACCACATTATTTCTCACAAGTTGAAACCAAATAACACATTTGGTTTTATTTTTTAGCATATGACAGCGTTTGTACAGCGGAACCGCGGTGGCGGGGCGGCGCGGCGAGCGGCGTGGCGAGCGGGGCGGCGAGCGGCGCGGCGGGCGGCGGGGGCGCCGACGTGGATGACCTCATCCACCTGCGCGGCCCGCTGACGGAGGACGCGGTGGTGCGCGCGCTGCAGGCGCGCTTCTACCAAAACAAGTGCTATGTAAGTTCATCGTCCGAACTCGAATCATTTCCAAACTCACTTTGTTTGACTATCAGGTGTGGTTCGATTGGTCACTTGGCGTCTTTTTACATACTTATCTCATGGATTCGGCGAGACAAGAAGCCGACCGCGACGCCCTATTGTGTCCGTCACAATGTAATGGACAGAAAAAAATTCAATCACTAGATATTGATTGTGTAAAAACTTGACACTGGTTATGAAAAAGTGATTACATTTAAAAATAACTCCTAATTGCGCCGCGCCGCCGTCCGCCGCGCCGCCGGTGTCGGTAGACCTAATCGACAACCAGCTTACTGTTGTACACTTGTAAGTGCGGCGACTAACATTCTGTCGGCGACTCCCGTCTACTAATTACGTCAGTGCTTAACGAAGATTTCATGCACAATTTAGATCAAAATATCACAGTAAAAAAATGACTGATTGACAGACGTCCGTGGGGCCGATCCTGGTGGCGCTGAACGCGTACACGGACGCGGCGAACGCGCTGACGCCGGGCGCGGCGCGCGCGCAGCGGCCGGAGCTGGCGCGCCTCGTGCACGACGCCGTGCGCCACCAGGCCGACACCGGCTGCCCGCAGGCCATCATCCTCTCCGGTAACACACCCTCCCCACACCACCCCCCACCACCCCCACGCGATCGACACATGGGCCATGCGTTGACGGGCAAAAATCATTATTATTTTGGCTATTGGACCTCGCGACACTTCAGATAATTTTACGGTCAGTTGTGTATGTCTATTTGATAGCCAGCCAGATGAGGCAGAACTGGATAATATAGCTTTCAATGATCTCCAATAGCAAGAACCTGGCACCGGGACCTCAACCATTGTTCAGCAGGGTCCCCCTCAGCAGGGGAGAGCATCAATTCGAGATGATCGGAGTCTCTAGTTGCGAGTTACCATAATTACGGATTTTTTGTGCTACAAATAAATAAAATTAATTCCTTCAATATTACAATGATCAAGCTCTATCAGCAGAGATTAATGTTGATATGGTATTTGTCGGGCAGGCGTGTCGGGGTCGGGCAAGACGTACGCGTCCATGGTGCTGCTGCGGCGGCTGTTCGACGTGGCGGGCGGCGGGCCCGAGACGGACGCCTTCAAGCACCTGGCCGCCGCCTTCACCGTGCTGCGCAGCCTCGGCACCGCCGCCACGCTCGCCAACTCGCACTCCAGCCGCATCGTCAGTACCGACCACCACACTCACCACACTCACCACACTCACCACACTCACCACACTCACCACACACCACACATCACATTCAACAATCATTACTCTGTCGATAACATATTGTTATACCTGTTCTTCGATTCGAGGACTATGAGAGTTTAAAGGTATTACATTTGTAATAGGTTGATATAGGTAGGTACTCCTGTTTGTTGACATAGTAGAAAAATAAATTGAAGTAACGTCCAGGGTTGGACATAGTTATAAAGTATAGTACACAAGACATGGTGCGGTGGCGCAATGCTTACGTCACTTGCAGTAGCTGTAGGGGGCAGGGGCGCACCGTACTCCGTAGTAACCTCGCTAACTGGGCGGCGGCGCGTCGGTTGCAGGGCCACTTCATCGAGGTGCAGGTGACGGACGGCGCGCTGTACCGCACCAAGATCCACTGCTACTTCCTGGAGCAGACGCGCGTGGTGCGGCCGCCGCCGCAGGAGCGCAACTACCACATCTTCTACCAGATGCTGGCCGGCCTCACGCCCGACGAGCGCGCGCAGCTGCACCTCGACGGCTACTCGGCGCAGGAGCTGCGCTACCTGAGCGGCGGGCCCGCGCCCGGGGCGGCGCGGCGCGCGGAGGCGGACGACGCGGCGCGCTTCCTGGCGTGGCGGAGCTGCCTCGGGGTGCTGGGCATCCCCTTCCTGGACGTGGTGCGCGTGCTGGCCGCCGTGCTGCTGCTGGGCAACGTGGCCTTCGCCGACGGCGCGGACGGCGCCGCCGAGCCCACCACCGAGGTAGGATCACGTCCCTGTGAGCCTTCATTTTGATCTGAACGAAAATGAGACGCGAGTGACGGTCGGGTCGGGCGCAGACGGAGCTGGCGGCGGCGGGCGCGCTGCTGGGCGTGGGCGCGGCGGCGCTGATGCGCGGGCTGGGCACGCGGCGCGCGGGGCGGCGGGCGGTGCGCGCGCCCGCCAGCGCTGCGGCCGCCGCGCACGCGCGCGACGCGCTGGCCAAGGCGCTGTACTGCCGCACCGTGGCCACCATCGTGCGCCGCGCCAACTCGCTCAAGCGGCTCGGCTCCACGCTCGGCACGCTCTCCTCCGACTCCAACGAATCGGTCAGTTGCACATGTATTTTATGGCGTTAACGACGTATGTAACGGTTGGATGATTGTAGTAACTCAGCATGTGTGCGGGTGCGGCAGGTGCACGCGGACGCGGCGCGGCGCGAGGGGCGCGCGGCGCGGGAGGGCGCGGCGGGCGCGCGCGGGCGCATGGCGGCGCTCAACGACGCGGTGCGGCACGCGACCGACGGCTTCGTGGGCATCCTCGACATGTTCGGCTTCGAGGACGCCGCGCCGGCGCGCCTCGAGCACCTGTGCGCCAACCTGTGCGCGGAGACCATGCAGCACTTCTACAACACGCACGTCTTCAAGGTGAGCGTCTTGTACCCTAAATCACAAGTGTCCTCCATTCGCATTTCGACCGGGTGAGCCACACTAGTGAAGGGTCAGCACGGCACTGACGGCAGAGGGCAGGTGGTGACCGGTGATTGATTGTTGTGGTTGCAGTCGTCGGCGGAGTCGTGCCGCGAGGAGGGCGTGGCGGGCGCGCTGGAGGTGGAGTACGTGGACAACGTGCCGTGCATCGACCTGGTGTCGTCGCTGCGCGCGGGGCTGCTGGCCGCGCTGGACGCCGAGTGCGCGGCGCGCGGCACGCCCGACCAGTACGTCGCGAGGATCAAGGCCGCGCACAGGTACGTCATACCGCATACGTCACTCAACTGATCTCACTTCTACTTTGATTCCATCCATCAGCGTTGGGTTACTTTAGCAGTTACGTCTTTTATAAGGATCAGCTACAAATGATAACTTTCGGAAATCGTAAAAAGTGCAAGCCGGAAATGGCGAGTATTTGCGAAAGTTGAAGGTGGCACGTTTAGACTAATTGTCAATATCATTTGAGCGGTAGCGGCCGTAATGGGAACAGTTACTAAGTTGCCACCGGGTAACCGCTCCAATCTCATTTGTCAGCCACCGATGACCGAGTCGAATGAACGAACACCCCAAGTCCAGTTGCAGGGTATAGTGACGACTGACGGTTGCAGGGGCCACCCGCGGCTGGCGGAGGCGCGGCCGGCGCACGCGCGGCGCTTCGCGGTGCGGCACTACGCGGGCGAGGTGACGTACGACGCCAGCGAGTTCCTGGACGCCAACCGCGACGCCGTGCCCGACGAGCTGCTGGCCGCCTTCGACACGCGCAGCTGCGAGTTCGGCTTCGCCACGCACCTCTTCGGCGCCGAGCTCAAGGTGACCGTCTCGACCGTCTCTCATACATTCCCCTCCTCCGACCTAGCTTCTTACTCCTAAAACCGAGTCGTCTGGACGGGCTATCCGAGTGGGAATTCCACCTGCTCGTTTACAAATGCGGCTCGTCCCGGGGCACGCCCCGCAGCCGCGAGCCGCGCACGCGTCCGTTGCAAGACTTGCAAGCCCTTTTGGCACGAACTTGTGACGCACCCTTTACATTACTAACACATAAATTTATACGGTAACTATGTGCATATTATTGGTTACACGTTTTGGATATCATATTATTATTTCATGATCATGAAGCTATACATACGTATATGTGTGATGTGTGACGTGTGACGTGTGACGTGCAGGCGCTGGCGGCGGCGGGCGGGCCGGCGGGCGCCGTGTTCCGCGCGTCGCCCACGGCGGCGGGCGCGGGCGGCGCGGGCGCGGGCGGCTCCACGCTCACGCAGGACTTCCACACGCGGCTGGACAACCTGCTGCGCACGCTGGTGCACGCGCGGCCGCACTTCGTGCGCTGCGTGCGTGCCAACGCCAGCGAGACGCCCATGCTGTTCGAGCGTGCCACCGTGGCCAGGCAGGTCCGTCACCACACCTCACACACCTCCCACTGGAAGCGTGTCATTTATATCCTATCCTAGAAGCGACAAAAACCAACATCGTTACATAACGGCATAATAATGAGCATTGTGCACTGTTCATATTTTTAAGTCATACATATTTTTATCAGTTGATTAGGGGTAATGTTTTTAACCCCTCAGTGCTCCAACTAATATCAGTGTAAGTATTACATAAGTTCTCACGGATAAACCATAGTTATACCTTGTGCTCGCAGACATTAGTTGTTTGTAATGGCGGGCAGTCGATCAGTGTCGTTAAGCGAGTCACCTTCGATTAATTGTTTATAATTTGGTCTTCTTTTTTATTCCGAAGTGCAGGTACGAGCATTGCAGATTCTGGAAACTGTACAACTGATGGCGAGCGGGTACCCGCACCGCATGCGGTTCAAGGCGTTCAGTGGCCGCTACCGCGCGCTGTGGCGGCGGGCGGGCGCGGGGGCGGCGGCGGGGGGCGCGGGCGACGCGGAGCGCGAGTCGGGCGCCGGGTGCGCGCGCGTGCTGCGCGCCGTGGAGGCGGCCGCCGCGCCCCCCGCGCCCTGCTCGCCCGCCGCCGTGCGCTGGGCGCTCGGCAAGAGGCACGTCTTCCTTAGCGAAGGCATGCGCCAGGTACACTACGAAGTCCTTATGTTGCCAGTTGCCTCCCCCTTCATGACCGAGTTATCTTTGTATATACCTAGTTAATAGCTATCACTTACTGCGCCATTTTCAGAGTGCGATCCTTTTTCGTCATTTTGCTAGCTGCAACTCCGAACTCAATCAAACTTTATTTATTATAATCTTACCATAGATTTTTATCGTTGTTGCTATTCGTATGCGGGCGCACTGAAATATCAGAGGCGTAGTAAGTACCTACCTTTTACTGCGCCATATTCTGAGTGCGACCCTTTTCGTCATGTTGGCAGCTGCAACTCCGAATTAAATCAACTAATTAAAATATATCTTACTATAGAACCCTTACGTTGTTGCTATGCTTGACGGAATAAATGTTTCTTTCTTTCTTTCTTTCTATGATGGAATAAATGTTTTTCTTTCTTTCTTCTTTCAATTTTGCCTTTTTTATATTTAATTTGATATACATAGTTATCACACTTTATTTAGGATCAGATAACCCTAAATGATAAAATATATGCAATACCATGTTCTCGGATCCGATGGCAACCTCATCATTGTTTACCATGTTCGTTAGGTCCTGGAAAGGATGCGGCGCGCCCGGCGGCAGGCGGCGGCCGAGTGCATCCAGACGGCGTGGCGGCGGCACCGGGCGCGGGGCGGCACGCGCGGCGGGGGCGCCCCGCCGGCCTGCCCCGCGCCGCCCGTGCCGCCCGCGCCGCCCGCGCGCCCCCGCCCGGCGCCCATCGCGGGCACACCGCCGCCCGATCCCGCGGACAAGTGCGACCCGGCGCTCGTCAAGCGGACCTGCTCGCTGTTCGGCCTCGACTTGGTGAGTACGTCGCGGCGTCGGGGACCCCCGCCCGCTCCGGCATCCAGATCCCATCAACATGTTATAAGACAGCGGTGTGTGCGCGCGCAGGAGCGGCCGCCGCCGCTGCCGCCGTCGCGCGCCTACACGGTGTCGGACGGCGTGAAGCTGGCGTACCCGCAGCTGCGGCGCGTGGCGGCCGACTGGGACGAGGCGGGCGTGCGCCTGCGCGTCGGGGACCCCGTGCTGGCGCTGGGCGCCGCGCGCCGCGGACACATCGCCGTGCAGGTACTGCAGGCCCCTGTCCACACCACACCACACCACACACACCACACGAACATTTCCAAGAAAGGTGACACGTTTTAAAAGGGGAACTATTTCAAATATTACAACTTTGAAAAGGTATCCGTCTGATCCTCAGCCCGCTTCGACTGGCGGCGCAATCCTATGAAGGAGACGTCAGACTTTTATTTCCTACACAAAACTGTCGCATCGCATCAACGATTTCATTTGTCGAACTTAACAAACGTTAGGTATTTTGACCATGCCGGAACGGCAGCGGACCGGAGTGCTTACTGCTTACTGCAGCGTGCGTGTGTCTGTGATGCGTGTCGTGTGCCGCAGGTGTGCGGGCGCACCGTGTCCGTGCCGCACGGCGTGCTGGCGCCCCCCCGCGCGCCGCCCGCGCCCCGCGCGCCCCACGCGCCGCCCGCGCCGCGCGCCGCGCCCCCGCCGCCGCCCGCGCCCGCCTGACCCCCGCAGCCGCTATCCGATACGACACGACGATCCGACTAATGGTGCCTTATACTCGTTAAGTGTAAATATTAGCATTAAGTATTTATGTGGCGGAGTCGCGGCAGTATTACTCTACTTTAAGTTGTCCGGGAGTCCCGGAGCCCTATTGCCAACTTTACCTGATAAGTTCGAGCTCCATTTAGCTGTTGGTGCTGATATTATTTTAAAGCCATAGAATATTTTTTCGAATAAATATAATTATTTAATATGATCAAAGTATTAAAAAAATGTATATTTTATGTACCTGTAGCAACATATTGTAGTGCCTAGTGAACTCGCAGCGATCGACCTATTCATGACGTGTCAGGTGTGGGAGCTCCGATCAACGACTGCTACTGGTATGACGCGGTCACGACCACTTGGTTCTTCAACATGATCACAGAAATAATGAGATGTTTATGATAATGATGAATACGATACGAGTAGAATAATGTAAGTTGGAGGCTTGGAGGGAGGGTGTACTGTACTTTTTGAGGTTCCTGGTTCTATTTAACCAAACGCTCAACTTTTTTTTTTCAACATTATTTTTCCTTCAGGTTTTTGCCTGTTGTACAGATAAATTATTTTGATTTGAAGATTTCGTATGAAATTCTTTTCTAGAGCAAGGACGTTACTAGGACGTTGTTTTGTCTAAAATCTTACGTAATTAAAATTGTAAAAAAATTTGAAAACCAACATTTTAATAATTAATTTATTATTCGATTCTTTTCATTTTGTGTCTGCCTTATTTGTAAATCACCTATGTTTAACATCTTCTTACATAAATTACAAAAAAATATAAAAATATCTTTAGAAATGGAAATGTTATGGGGGTTTTGAAGTTGCGCCTTTTAATAAGAGTCGTCTAAAAAGGCTGCTTTGTTATTAGATGAGAGATTCCGTTCTGTTGACATCCTCCTGCCACTTGCCAAATTGTATCTTTTCATACTTTGCAAAAATCATCTTTGTAATAATCGTCTCGGTACTTATTAAATTGAGATTCAAGTAAATAATTTCTCACTTATCGCCTTTACCGCCATCGAAGTGGGGAAGAACCATATCAGAACGGCAGGTTAGGAGTTTGATCCCAATCGGGGTAGATACATTGTGACGGATAAAAGTCTAGACATACAAAGTTACTCTATGGTTAAGACTCATTTGTAACGCGTTGTGGGTATGTGAGCACTTTAATTATTTTTATATTTATTGACAATAATTAATATGCTTCAAGGGCATGCTACATCGTGTGCGGTTCATTTTTTGCTCCGGCCTGGTTTAAGGGTCAATCCACATTAAGATGCGGCGCGCTGTATTTTAAACAGCAATAAAAAGACCTTACTTTAACTACGTACACAGGTACTTATAGACACGTCAGCTCCGTCTCACTGCAAGCATCCTCGCGTCGCGTCTCTGTGGACCGACGCGGCGACGCTAAGACAGCGCGGCGCGTAGGCCGTAGATGATCGAGACTAGATAAAAGTGTTTGATATATTTTATTTTTTGTAAGCCCCGGGTCGTGCGGCGTGCCACATGGCGACCTGGCTGTAGTTGTTGATCGGAGCGCGCCCCGCGGCGCGCGAGCGGGCGGGCGGCAGCGGCTACCTGCGTCATGCGTGCTACTCATTCAAGGAGTTTGCAAATTTAATTTTGAATACAAAATATTGTATACAAGCTCCTATTATTTTCATCGCAATACTGTATTGGTAACTCTTGCTGACGAGCGATGACTGCCCGCTCCCGCTCCCGCTCCGCTCGCGCGCCGCCGACACGATGTTCCCTGTTACCAAGCGATGTGCGACGCACAGACATTGTAGTGTAAAGTTTAGTGAACGATCCCCTAGCGCCCGCGCCCCCGCGCCCCCCGCGCCCCCCGCGCCCCGCAGCGCCCGCCGTCTTGCCAACATGAGTCTGATACCTTTATGTATTCGAGAACTTTTATTAAACGTTAGCGTCGTAAGGTACAAAATAAAGAATATAAATTTGAAATTGTTTTTTATTTCATCTTCACACAACAGCTATGGAATGTGAGCGGCCGCGTGCGGGGGGCGGGGGGCGGGGCGCGGTTATGGCCAGAGACTGAAATAGACAATAGAAGCTGCGACACGGCAGCACGCAGCACGACACACGGTTACTACATTTAGTAGCAACTAGCCACGAGTGCAGCCCCCTCCCGCCCCGCCCCGCCCCGCCCCGCCCCACCCCACCCCGCGGCGCTCCGCAAACGAGCGTGCAATAAAATTCACAAATTCAATTTATTACAAATTACATTTCATTACATTGTACATAAACATAATATGAAGATACGGTAGATAGTAATAAAAAACGTACTAAAATTTATAATTACAATTTAATAACTACATTAAATAAACTACTTCTCTCATTTAAATGTAACAACAGTAATAATATTTAAAAATGCAAGGACAACTTTAGTTCATTAAGTATTAATTTCATATAAACAGCGATCACGCAGATACACATTCTATCGTAGTACAACAAGAGCAAAGTTAGGGTCCCACGGAGCACATGAACGATAGCTACAGATACAACAAGGCGGCCGGCACGCTCGCGCTATTCGCACCAACATCTGCTGTGTTTTAAATTTTTCAGTTTTAAAGGCTTCTATTTTATCTTTTAATAGTTAAAAGATAAAAAGTTAAAATAGTTAAAAGATCTTTTAATAGTTAAAAGGCGAAAGATAAAATAGAAGCCTTTAAAACCGATAACCGAGTGGAACTAAACAAAGGGAAAAGATTGATGTAAATTTTTGGTTCCTATAGCATCATAGAAAAAAGTGTCCCGCTGACTGGAGGTTGAATTAAAACCAACGCCCTTCTTTCATTTTGACGGAACAAAATCTAATTTTGACTGCATTTGATAGAACTAATTTGGAACTAAATCCTAGACATACTCATATCGTTTTAGAATAGGGGGTCCCGCTGAGTGTAGCCACACACATAAGCTACCGCACCGCTCGACCGCGCGGTCGGTCGGCCTCGGTGTACGTGTGTTAGCCATCAACGGATTTAATAGACCCCAATGCGACATGAGATCCGCTTTGCTCTGTTCTGGCACATACTTGCAACCCTCAAAATGGGTTGGCATTTTTTTTTACACTTAAGCATACCTAAATTACAACATATTAAAATTGTAGCCTTGTGAAAAAAAAATATTTTTTGCATTTTCAAAAATTTTAAGGACCATGACGCAACCACGAGATGCCTGCCAGAACGGTACTTTCTTAATTGACTGGTAATAAAATATCATTTAAAAAAATTCTAGTTTTGTGGGAAGTGGGTTAGTTAAATGTTTTACTGGTTCTCTTACTATAATCTGTGGTACGTCTATGGCATTTGCTTCAATATGCAGCTTGCAATTTGTCAAATGAAGCGCCGCGGACAGTAGGCCTACCTGACTGAAGTAGTACCTAATATCATCACAATAGTTATCCGTTATTATTTAGTAACTTTTTAAGTTCCGGTGTTTCCCTGTGCTTAATATATCTTGAATAAAATTCTCGGGACATTGAGCATTCTTCTTCGTTGAAGGAACTTATCAGCTACATACGTTGACATATCAATAAGGTGCACATAGCAGATGTTGGCCGCCCAGCCCGCCCCGGCCGCCCCGCCCGCTGCAGCCAGCTACATCAATAACATGCCCATTAAAACCTTATAAAAATACACGGAACGAAGGCTACATGTAAAGCTGGCGCCCGCCGCCCGCCGCCCGGCCGTGCGACAGCAGCGGACCCGCGACGATACACTAGAAAAAATTTGGCCACACCGTCATGTCCACATCCACTAAGCTACTTCATAACATAGATAGGAGGCGACAGACTCGTCCAGTAATACTGAATGAAGAGTAGAGGGCGCCACACGCTGGGCGCCATGTAAACAGTAAAAAACTTACGCTACAGCCCAGCACGGCGCGGCGCCGGCACCGGTCCACTTGTAGCAAAATCTTAGTCGTTTGGATTTTACAGGGCTTATACAAATTAAATATAAATAGGTAAATAGTAAGTAGATGTATAATATCACATTAGTAGCAACTTCAGAAACTGTCGGAAAACATTCCACAACGAGGCGGAACAGGTGTATCGCTCCAGGTTTCGCTACAGACGGACCGGGGCCGCCGGCCGGGCAGCCCTGCATCCTACATTACATCCGACCAACACGCTACATGAAGCTGGCGACCCAACCCGACCCACGGACAGTCCAACTGCCAATTTACAAAACATCACTATGTAACTTTGTAAACAATTTGAAATACTTAACAATTTAAGACACTTGATGTATTAATACAACATTATTTCACAACATACAATAAGATTCATCTGAAGCGAGCGGGCGCGTGTCCGGAGACCCCAGCGCGCGGTGCGGCGCGTGTACGAGGAAAAATAACATGTTTATGCAATATTTTAGAAAACGATATATTTTCCAAGCGGCGGCACCGCGCCCCGCGCCCCGCGCCACGCGCAGCCGCCCCGCGCAGCCGCCACGCGCCCGCCCGCGCTACAGCTAACGTCGGCCGCCACTAGCGACCACTAGCGACACTAGCGACACACGCGGCAGTGCATGCGAGATGAACACACGGATAGGCAGTGATGCAGTCGGGGGGCTCCCCGCCTCCCCGCCTCCCCCCTCCGTCGGATTCATTCGGATCGTTTACAATTATTAATTCGCAGGGACGAAAGCGACTCCCGAGGGCCTCGCACGAGCACCTATCAATCTCGTGGATTAAAAACATAACTCAAATTTGGAGGACCCACCTAAATTTTCCTACAACCCCCTCGTGAGCAATTCGGGGGAGACACTTTCATTCCAGAAGTTGGGCATCAATAGGGAACAATATTGACATTATACTAATTCCATGAAGACGCACTTTGACACGAATCCACATTTGTAAGAAGCGCCCACTGCTCTCATAGTTTAGTTGCCACCGCTAAGCTGTGCGGCGAGATCAAGAAACCGGCGAGCGTCGTCCGGTCACAGGCGGGGCGGCGGCGGCGGCGCCCGGGCGCAGCACAGCAGGCGGGCGAGCGGGGTGGGGGCGCGGGGCTAGTCGCGCGCGATGGGCGTGCTACAGGCGACCGAGGGCGCGCGCCGCTCCAGGGGCGAGTCGTCGGCGCCCCCCGCGCCGGCCGCGCCCGCGTCCCCGCTGTCGGTGGCGCCGCACAGCGACGTGAACACGCTGCTGGCGGACACCTCGCGCACGCACCGCCGCTGCTCCGCTGCGGAACAACACCGACCTCAACATTACATCAATCATACATCAGTGACCTGTGAGCAGTGCGAGGAGCGACCGAGCGGGAGCGCGGTGCACGTTGTCTCAGTACTGTCAGTACAAAGCTTGTTGTGTGCGTGTGTGGTGCTCCACGCACACACGCTCCGCTACCTATCCGCGGAGTGACATAATACTAACAATTGGACCTGACAGGGCGCTATTTAGATACGATGACTCAAATTTAGCGCACGTTAAAAAAGGACTTACGTGGGCGTCTCCCATCACGGTCGGCAGAACAACAGAAAGAATTATACGGTTCCTTAATATTTCCGGAGCCCTTCCGCATTCGTCAAGGAGCGAAACTATATTATAGTATAGAAGTATTATTACTTATATTCTAATTTCACTTTATCATGTTAGTCTCCTCGCAACAAATATAATGAAAGGTGCTGCAGCCCATGTTTGAGATCAAACGATGGGTGGCCGCGGCAGCCGGGCAGCCGGGCAGCCGGAGCTCGGTAGACGGGTGTAGATGAGTTAGTTACCGATCATGTTGTGGAGGTTGTCGATGACCACCTCGGTGTTGCAGGTGGCGTCCACGGCGCGCTGCAGGAACGCCGTCCACGTGCTCAGCTCCGCCTCCTGCCAAGTAATATTACCAACGTGTTAATAAAAATACAATTGCCTTCGTCCCTCACCAAAACATTGTAACGACGCATCAGAACCGTTCTGCAGCGAAGGAAACTTCCAAGTTGGTACTAGGAGAACAGTAGCATTCCTTCGGTGATATTACGATAGGGTTCCAGTAATAGGCGTCACCGCATCATGTCACTGGCCGACGCGGCATTTACGCTACAACAATTATTATTGTGTTGATCTCAATGGGACGCCGCGGTCGCCGCGCGCCGCGCCGCCAGACCGGCCGGCAACGCGCCAAAAATAAAATATGACATCTGCTCCAATGGGCAGCCGCACGCCGCGGCGCACTATGGGAAAATCACGTATGTTTCGTCTCAAAACTTCATATCTCCGTTGTTTTAAAATGAAATGAGCTGTAATTTTGCACACGTATACCTGGATATATAAGGTTTTATATAATTTGACTTAATTTTAAATTTAAGCTTTATTATTTAATTTAAAAATAGAACAAAAAAAATGTCCTGGTTTTTATGTGAATATATTTTTATTTCACGCATGATTTTTTTTAATTACATAAAAGTAACTTATAAATAATATAAAACAAAACCTAAATATATTCATAAAACATTTTGAAAGAAAGAAAAAAGAAAGAAACATTTATTTTTCAAAATCCTATAGATTTTCGTTCATGACAGACAACAGGCCATCCATAAATTACGTCACACTAATTTCATGACTTTTTGACCCCTCCCCCCCTCCTTGCCACAGCTGGTCACATTTGTGAGACCCCCCCTAGTGTGACGTCACATATTCTGTAATTTTACACATATAAATGATTCAATTAAAACAGCATTTCCGTTTTATTTCCATTAATTATTGTTTTTAATATATACCTATACATATGCATTATTCGATTTTGAAATGTGACGTCACGAAAAGGACCCCCTCCTACCCCTTGTCACACGAAGTCACACTACATCGACCCCCCCCCCTCCCCCCTAACGTGTGACGTAATTTATGGATGGCCCCCAAGAAGGGCTTTGGCTTCATCAAACAGTTCCTTTGATATCGTTTCCGAGGGGTTTCTTAAACTTGATATACTTAGATGGATCCCAAGTATAGCCATTCCAGATGGCATAGATTGTAATATTACATACATTTGTTTTATAAGTTCTGTGTCTACACCTGTCATATTCGCAGATCAAGAGTAATTTTGAAAAAATCTCCGCGCTATGTTTCAATCATTACTACTTCTTAAGCCTTGTCGAGGTTTATCAATATGCAGTCCCAGTTCCTCCCTAAACCGCTTTTTTACCAGATTTTTAAACCGTTTTTATAAACTGAATCAATCAATAAAATATACGTGCCACAGTATGTTCTAACAAGTCCTTCAGATTCACCTTTGCCATTATGTCAGTAATGGTTATGCTTGAAACTTTATTATTAAATAAATTATGTCCGCCAAACAAATTCGAAGTTCAAAAAAATAAAAATAAAACGTATCGAAGAAATTTTTGATGCATTTCGTATCATATTAATGATAATAGCCTCCTCAGTTTCACCCATAGACCGTAACTCCTGAGCATATGCATTGAGCACACAGTCCAATCCGTGCTCTCGTGTGGTTGATAGATAGGTACTTTACTAACAAAAAAAGAACAGCTGAATATTTCTTAAGTAAATTAACTCTTGAAAATAGTTAGTCATAAATGCTACTCGTATTTTATAAGGAATAAAGGGCAATTGAAAAAAATACATTTTTATCTCGCGATATATTTTGGGCCCGTGCCAGAAAAGGCGCAAGTAGGCGCAAGTTTTTTTTTCTTCCCTAGGTAAAGTAAGGTATAAAGATTATAATGCAATAAATATCTCGACATCGGCAAGCATCGGCAACAGGTAAATGTCTTGTGGAAGAAAAATTAACCCTAAAAATATATATTGTTAAACTATGTCATTTAATTTTACTTTATTAAACTAATATGTATAATATTTATTATCAATCAATATGAGGAGATTATAAGCATTCCAAAAATACATAATAGTTATATATTAATATCAAAACTTTCGCGTAGCGAGGCATTGAAATGTAGTAACGTATTGCGTCGATATCATGTTTTCGAACATGAGTTAGATTTGATGCCCATTATACATTTGTTTAGTGAATAAAATAAAATAAAAATATCTGGTAATTAAACTTCATTTACTATAGTATATAAATTTATTATTTTTATCCCGTAACATTAACTTTCGTGTCAAAGAGTTTTGAGATGGCTTTGTATGGGGCTTTCCCATAGTGCGGCGCCGCGAGACACCCTGACCGTGTGGCGTCTGCCTTATAACACAAGATGAATGTAGCAGGGTTCACCAGACGCCGCGGCGGCTGTAGCCCCATCACCCGTAATCCGTAACCAACCACGATTAAGAGTTGCGCTTCGCGGCAGGGAGGGTTTCTAAGGGTGACAAAATGTTGGGGCAATGTTTTCTTGAATATGCTTCTGACATCAGCTGATGCTGCATCTACGGTCCATCCGCGGCTATGTCATCCACTCATAGTAATTGACAATCCGGGACCAAGTGGAAGTATATGAATGCCAGTCAGCAGTCTCGCAACCGTAAGGTTCGGGTCTCAGACTCTCTTTAGATGATTAAATATAAATATCGAAAACATCATACGTATACGGAATGATTCAGATAAACATTTTTTGTAATAATTTACGAGGTTGTTTTGTAGATATTAATAAAACGGAGAGTCATTAGTAACTTATTACCGTCGTCGCTAGTGGCGTTCTTTTCTTTTGTTATTGCTCGGGCGCGATGGTGGGCCAAAGTAAAGCAAATCGCGCACCGCAAAATGCCGGACGTACCGTACCGTCCTACTGTGGCGTACCGTTCCGGGGTGCGGCACGGTGCGGCACGGTGCGGCACGGTGCAGCACCGACCGCGATCCCCGAAGCCATAGGAGCGGCCCCCGAGCCCCGAGCCCCGAGCCCCGAGCCCCGAGCCCATATTGTAAGCTATTATGTTTCGTCTTGCTCGCTAGAGACCGCGACGTCCGCGACCGCTAGCCCTGCTGAATCGGTCGTCCGGACGACAATCATTGATGATAACGTTTTCATTTTATTTATCGTTACATTTAGGAGATACATACATCTTCAAAAATTCTGTACGTTATTAACTCGTTCTGTCTATCTATCACACGACATTCGTATCGATTTTAAACTTTACCAAATATCTAGTTAGAAGTTAGGACAGTACTGATAACGTGGTGGTTCAGGATGATAAGTACGGAGAGAATAAAATCAGCTAATTTCAGAGGGCAACAATCGTTTTACTGTTTTCAATTACCTCAGTTATTACGTATGTATGTAAATGGTGACTGTACGAGTAAGACGAAGAACCATGGCGCTGTTCGTTACACACGATTTTCTAAATATGGCACCTATCCTGGAGTTAATTCCGCGAAAATTAAATCAAACGCTTCTGCGTCTGTCTGCATTTTAGTGGCTTATTTTTGTTGGTGGTTTTAATATTTTTACGATGGCATTGCGCAACGATACCACGGAGCAGACAGTCCAGACCAGTCAAGTGCCTTTGCGGATTAATGTACCGAAGCCAAAATGAGCACTAACTGCTTTAATACCAACACGTAACGTTATATTTATATCTGTTTTTGTTATGTCACTTCTGTTACATCTCCAATCGCGATATTAGTGATCGATCAACCTCGTGCGTGGCTCCGTCGGTCGGTGCCGACCGGCCACTCGTCACAACCGAACGTATCGAATGTCTAATAAACTTATTATATAGCCTGTTTAATGGTACACTGCGCTAGGCAACCTTACGCGGACCTATTTATGTGTAACATTTACATTTTTATTATCGATGGCAAATTATTTTAGTGTGGCTTCTTATCATCCAGCTCCCATTATGGAACGAGGACGGTCAAGACAAAGTCGGACGCTCTATACTATACATATAAACATTTGCATCAGGGATGCCTAAGTATGCATTATGGATTTTACACGAAGCTGTTAACTTTTATCCGTCACCGTTTTTGGGCAACGATGAGGGCAGCCAATTGTTGCCAATGCGACGGTATGCCACCGCCGCCACCGCCGCCACCGCCCACCGAGAGAACAAGGCACTTTTTGACGTACAGTTCACCTCGACAAACGCTTCTATTTGACGATTTTAAGGACTCCACAGCCTAAAGCGTTGTGTCGAAGGATTTAGGGGATAGACACATTTCAAAATACTCATGTGTAATTTCTGATTATTCATACTATCGAGTTTGTACGTGGTTATGCACCTACGAATTACACGATTTATTACGATATATTAGGAGACAGTATTTATTTATAGGCCTTGCCTTACGACATGCCTCTATTTTCTCGTATAGGGTATGCGCTAAAATAAATCTCGTCTGCAACTTTGTCATAATAATAAGTACTGATGTCTAATCTCAAATAAGCCAAACCATTACAAGCACAATCGGTAGCTGCATTAGGTTTCGCATATGGTGTGAGCAAATCCGCGTGTAACTGTGTGAGCGGCTGAGCGCACGGCGGCAGGGCGAGGAGCGCGCGGCGCGTGCGCGTCCTAGGCGGTAGGCGGTATCGCGGTACATATGCAATTACGCACGCGTAAAAATAGCTGCGACGGCCGTGATCGTGGTCAGGGGCGCGGGCGCGGGCGCTGCACCCGGCGTCAGCTGCGGCGTGACGTCACGGGCGCAGCGCACTCGGCCGCGGTTCATCCTGTCTGACACAACTCGGGTCCATCCAAAGTGATCGCATGACCCAGTAGTTGGATGGTTGACCACTAGTGGCTTAATTTCTTGAGCGTTTCCGAACTTCGGGGGGCACGTTGCGTCGTCACGCACAGCAGCAGCGTAGGGCTCCTCACTTACGAGGACCGATTACAGGTAGCGCTGCGCTAGTGGATCCAAGGTCCGAAGATTCTTTTATTATGTTACTAAATACATCGATTAGATTTTTATATCTATACGTAAGTCGCTAACAATACGCTTAGTCGACCGTAATATTTCAGTCAGTTTTTGCGCTATCGTCACAAACAAATAAACAACAACTCTACCCTCAGCGCGAGCGAGCTAGTGCTACTACAGACGCTTTTCCCGACTTTGACTTATTTACGGATAGCAGAAAGTTCTGTCTGAATGAGTGCTTGCAGTTCAGTACGAGAATCATTCATCGTATTCGACTCATCGTGATCCATGTTTTTATTTAAAACCATTATAATCGTAAGTAAACAAACTAAGAAGTCACTACGTGTCTGAGGCGTGCGTCGTGTCGTGTCGTACGACCATTAAACTAGCGGGAAACGATTTCTCATTTCTGGTGCAATTGTTATGATAGGGAAATATTTAATAAATTTTTTTGCAAATGGCCGATCGATAGGGACTTTTCACATTTCATTTATAAATAATGGTGTTTCTAAGATTCGTACTTTTCAGCCGTCCCGAATTTATGTAACCTTGCATGTCTGTCGACCGGACTAACAGCCGGAGTCTTGTAAAATACATACAAGTGTTTGACGCAGTCGCGTAATCGGAGGCAAGCATAAAGAATAAAGTGTCAATATCACGCGCATTACTGCGTGAGAAATTCTAAGAAATAGGGGGATTTACAGTGGCTTCCCTTCCCTGTAACTACTACAGCGACTGGGTTTATTTAACATTTAAAAAATTAAAATGTGTGCAATTCACACGTGTTAGAAGTGAAACCTTCAAACATTTTGTTTTCAAGATAATGAGACGAATGTAAAATTTCGGGAAGATGATAATTGTAGGTTTTACTACTCCACTCCACTCCACTCTACTCAACTCAACTCAACTCAAGTCAGTCTCCACTCATTTCTAGTCTCCACTGGACAGTTTCGTTTCATAAAATTTCAAGTCACCCCCGTACTAAAGAAGTTTTCACTTCAAAAAGTTATTTACAAATTTTAGAGAAACGAGAAATACATACATTAGAATTCTTTGCGTTGAGTTTTCTTTATTCAGAATATATTTGGACAGCTTGTCATTGTTTTGTTAACTTTAACGGGGAAAGAAGTACATGGCAGTTCGCGGAGTGGCTGTGGTCTCGTGGGCAGTGTGGGCACACGCGACAGCGGATGGAATTGGGTCAATGCGCGGGGCAAGGTTAGGGAGCACGCCGCCGCCCCCCGCCGCCCACCGAGCGCCCGGGCGCCCCCGCCGCGCACGATCGAAGCAGGCACCCGCTGCAACGCCTCCTGGCTACCCCCAGGATCCGTTCACAGGAAAATATCTCACTTCGTTCTCAAGTATTGGCAAATCTACGAAACATACAATTTTTTATGCCATTCCATTTATTCCGCATCACTATTGTTCCGGAAATAATTGGCATACACGATTGACGATTACAAATTTTGTATGTGTTATGCATTAGAGCCAATTAAATGGCGAATGAGCGGCCACTGGCCAGGGCCACCCACGCGGACCTTCATTAGCAATTAGCCTTGACCCTGATCGACGTTAGTTTTTAACAGGTTCAATCAAGTTATTTGTTAGATACGTTTACTTTGTCAAATATTCTGCCTTACCAAAGTGGTGACCCCGCTGAGTCGATTAAAAATCTAAACACTCACAAATTAAAAACTCCCGATGTCTAGGGATCAGCGAACACTACTACTTATAATATAATCTTTCTGCACTGAACAAGTTGAAGTTTTCTACACATACAAGAAGGTAACACTCGAGTAATAATAAATAATTTTCACCAACACACAAAGTATACCTGGATAGTCTGGACACATTCACAGTCAAGCAACACGATACTCTGTACTCGTACCATCGCCATGTCCATCTGACTGGATCTCTCTTCTTTTTAAAGTTTTAAACCGATGCAATACGTCACGTAAATTGATTAACCTCATAAAAATAACTGGAGTGTGTTATGTTTAGATTAGACTTCGAGCGACAAACTAAAGTTACAAGTTATAATACACTGTGTGTAGTGATCGATGAGAGCCGCCTGTATGGCATACGAGTAGAGTAGTACAATACGGGTAATTTCATAAAATATATTCCTCCTTAGAGACGCTTCGCGACTTTATAAGACAACCGGAAAGATGATTCGTTCCCTGAGTAACGTGTGCAAAGATATTCGTATACCAGTTATCACACAGGCAAATTCAAGTCATATACGACACTCTTTACATGTGAAAACAAGAAACGACACTCATTCACAGTAATTCCGCAAAATGTTATGTTCGGCAAGGTGTTTCTTTGTACAAAGGCTCGGGCGCCTGTACGACGCGAGGTCTTTCACAAATCCCACGTTTCCACTGCCAGAATAATTCCGCTGAACACAAAATGTGTCTTCGTTCGGGGAATATTCTGAAAGCATGCTAATGACTGGCTGTTGAAACACTTCGCTCATAAAATATGAGCAGACAGGAAATGCTTTCTAAAGATAAAAGTAAAGTTGATCGTAAATTACAGTGAAATTAATAGCGGATATGTAACAAGTGTCGAAACCGCTGCGACACCGGGCGGCGCCGCGGCGCGACGCGGTGGTGGCGCGGGCGAGGCGGTTGCGAAACGGTACGGGAATATTATTCTAAAATAATCGTTAGCGATGCTCCTGTCATCGCCCTCATGCCATCAAATAAATTCGATGTTATCGTTGATATTTAACAAACTTATTATATTTATTATTACCGTGTTGATGTCTTGGATACACGTAGACGACACAGCTGGATACGGTCATCTCCTCGTATATAAGTTTTAACGCTGAAGTTACAAATGAATAGGTACAAATATTTTGACGTTTTGACGACTAAACTAAGCGCAATTCAAACAAAAACAAAAATGAAACCTTAAGAGCCTTAACATGCCGAAATATGGGACGTTTACTTTAAGTATGTTAATGCTAATGATTCAGTAATTATCAAAACAAGAACGTAAGTACTATACACATATTACACATACTATAATTATTATTGTCATTAGCTAGACGGGCCACACTCGGCATGCTGTCCGGAGTACTCCGGAGCCCTACCGTGCGGGAGAGTACCGGCGCGGCGCCGGCGGCGCGGCGCGGTGTTAACGAGCGGCGTCCTACGCTTTCACTGCCATTACCGCTATTAGCGCGCGGAACAATGCGCCGGCGCCGTGCGCGCGCGCCCACGCGACATTAGAAAGCGAATTTCCATTTACATGCAAATCTCATGTACCGAGATATTACAATGATTGCACGGCTCGCGAGCGGCTCGCTTTTACCGGCCGCGGCGTGGGCGCCCCCGCCGCGGACCACTGCGCCCACTGATGGAATGGGGTACATTTACGATACGCATAAACTCGATTCTGTAGGTTCCTTAACCACGCAAACGCTCATGTTCCAGCCGCCGCGCCGCCTGTCGGACCTAGTAGTCCTATCTAATACATAAACTCCTATACTTAATGCCGTTATAAAGATCCATTTTAGCCAGCGATCTTTATTTCATTCCGAGATTGAAATAGAGTTTATAAGTCAGTCCTTGGTAGAGAAGCTGGGAGCTTGGGCTATCAAAAGATCTGATAATATTTAAACATGCTCGTCATGTGAGCTTGTGGATCATGGCAATTGGCATCCTATTTTATAGGTTAATCATATAAAATAACTAGCTGCCCGGACAGACTTCGTTCTGTCAAAAGTTAATAGTAATTATAAAAATTAGGTGTGGACCACCCTTAACATTTAGGGGGGATGAAAAATAGATGTTGTCCGATTCTCCACCCTAGCCGATATGCACGCTAAGATTCACGAAAATCGGTCGAGCCGTTTCGGAGGAGTTCAACTTCTAACACCGTGACACGAGAATTTTATATATTAGAAGATAAATAAGAGCTTGTTAAAGTTTACAATTTACGACAAACTGACCAAATCTGTGTGGTCAATTAAGTATGTTCGGACTGTACTCGTATGTACTGTACAATGATATTCCAGCTCACTGGTACGTCCATATCACAGTATTTAGCAAGTGTGTAATATCAAACGTAATATCAAACGCAATTTAATTTAGGAATAGATCGTCTGAACCCTGTAGTGAGTTCGTTAGACGGAGGGCTGATGTGATCAGGGGGCGCCACCGTCGCCACCCGGCACCCGCTGTGTGATTAGGAATGGCACATTTCACCTATCACTGGATATTTCACTTGTTAAATAAACTTCACCTTTTCACACCTGTGACATGCATCGAAACCGTCTGTTACATTTAACGGGACGGTGAATTCACCACAGTATTCCTTTACTGTGACTTAACGCCGGCCACCGGCCAAAATTCACAGAATTCCATCGTGCGAAAAAGAGAAAGCAACATTTGTGACTTGAGCCGTGCGTGAGCGAGAGCGACACAGACACTAGAAGAGAGAATTTGTTTAAGTGAAATTGCATCTTATTCTCAACGTTATTAGACTTAAGTTTGTCTGATTTCTTTGAAAGAAAGAAAGAAAGAAAAAGCATTTATTCGAAGGACCAAAGCACAAACAAACACTAAAATCTGAGGGTCTCACCCCCTAATTCATAAAAACTAGCGAAGTTATAGAAGATTTTACTTCTAATTAAGACTTAATATGTGAAACGATGAAATTATACATATTGCAACAGTGCAGTAACCAAGATAGGTTTATTGAGTTTTTATGAATAAGGCCGTAAGACCGTTAATATTAAAAATAGAGAGAGCAAAAAAAACAAACAGTAACAAATGAAGTCTGTGCTGCAACAAGGCCTTCGAAATGGTCCAGACTCGGCTTATGTCGTTCGGGGCGACACCGATTTTCAGTCTGGCCTGTGTGACAATAGCTCGGTCATCTGTCTGCTCCGTATGATTCGTATAATCAAAGCTAGGTCAGGTAGGAATGGTGGACAATCACGTAATAAATGGTAGCAGTTACGAGTAGGTAAGGTAAAAGTTTTATTTTTTTAAATTATATTAATAGTTTTATAAATTAAAATATGTTTTTTTTTTAATAAATTAAATACGTAGGTACTTATAAAACTGAAGAAATAATAGTACTTATAATAAGTAATTACACATTATTGTTATCTTGTGGCTACGCTTGGCGCAAGGGATCAGGAAACTATATAAAATTCAAATAATTATTTTAATAATAAATTATAAGATCGGATTTACAGTTAAATAAATTTGAAATCGTTTGAGCTAGGTTTGTTTCTGCTCCTCTAGTAGTAACTGTTTATATTTGAATCTAAAAGCATTTGCCGTGAGTAGTTTACATAGAGGAGGAGGCAGATTGTTCCAGCACTTTGTAGCGTTATATTTAAAGCTCCCACTGAATGCTGCTGTACTGCTGGAAGGATACAGCAGCTTGGGCACTCCGTATAACCGACGAGGTCTATTGCTGCGATCCCAGGCCAGTTTGTTATATAAATATAAGGGCTCCTTATTTTTTACAATACCAAACAGCAGAGTAGCAAAGTGAAGCCGCCTACGAGGTTCCATTTTAAGCATGTCCGCACTATTAAGGAATGGTGTTACATGTGCACGTGGAGGGACATTAAAACAGAACCGAGCGCAGGCGTTCTGCACACGCTGTATGACTGCTTTAGTACGTGCTAAAAGACGCGGGCCTATGAGAGCGTCCGCGTAGTTAAAAAGGGACAGCACTAGTGCTTCGCATAAGTTAACACGTAACGTGGCCGTAAGGTAGCTTCTAATGCGGTACAGAACTTTAAGTCTATAGAAGCAGTTACGTACAGTGTTCATAATGTGCTTCTCAAATCGAAGACTTTCGTCCATTGTTACACCAAGGTTACGAGCCTCTGACACCCTAATAATCTGCTCACCACCCAGTGTCACGCTTGGATACCTGTGACCAATTTTTCGAACCTGAGTAGGCGTCCCAAGGATCATAAATTTAGACTTCTTAGGATTCAAAACAAGTGCGTTACGCTCAGACCATGAAGATATACGAGCTAAGTCAGAATTTAGCTTATCCAGAGCTGTAGCCGTCTCACAAGGTTTGAAAGAAATATATACTTGCAGGTCGTCAGCATACATATGATAATTACAATTTACAATGCTGTCTACAATGTCCGCGCTATATAAAATAAAAAGCAAAGGTCCTAATATGGACCCTTGAGGCACACCACGACTGACTAACTCAACTTTGGATGACATGCTTACTCCCCCTTGTTCTAAAACAACCTGCTGAGAACGTTTTGTAAAGTAGCTGTTAAACCAATTCACTACTGATGGGCTAAGTCCGTAAAACGTCATTTTTGAAAGTAGTAAATTTACATCAAGAGTATCGAACGCTCTTGAAAAATCCAGCAGCGTTAATATCGTTCCTTCCCCTTTGTCCTGTGCTGTCAATATATCATCAACGACGTCCATCAGGGCTGTGGTGGTGCTACGTAACTTCCTGAACCCAGACTGTTTCGAAGGAAGAATATTATTTTGCTCAAGGTAATCAGTAAGTTGCTTGCAAACTACTTTTTCTATAATTTTAGATAGGCATGGCAAGATACTGATAGGGCGCAGGTCCGACATACAGGTAGGATTAGGAATTTTAGGTAGTGGCTTCACAATGGCTTGTTGCCAAATATCAGGGTAGATATTAGTTTCAAAAGATCTATTTACTAAACTGGTTATTACCTCAAGACAATCAGGTAGAAGAAGCTTCACCATTTCAAGAGATATGCCGTCACATCCAATAGCATTCGACTGTAGTGAATTTACAATTTTGGCTACCTCACCCTTTGTGACTGCTTCGAACTGAAAGGAAGCTTCGGAGAATCGATGAAATTCGAAGTAAGTCAATGTGGATAATGAAATATTAGGGTTTCCAGGAACATTACGAAAATGCGCATTAAGTGTGTCTACATTGCAAAGGTGATCTGGAAGCGATAAATCCTTGCTCTTTATTTGGAAGTGCCTTTTAATATGCTTCCACATCACTTTAGGTTGACCCATTCTTGTGTTGACATAGAATTTAAAGTATGCTTTTTTTTCACTTATGATGGCATTATTGACTATCGTTTTGAGTTCCCTATAATACGCGATATGCCCATCTAATTTTGATTTACGAGCTCTAGTTTGAGCGGCATCTCGGGTTCTCATCATACATTGAATATTGTACGTTATCCATGGGTAGCCCTTATCTTTTACATATCTCTTTTTTAGCGGAGCATGTTTATTATAAATGTGTAAAATTGTAGAATTGAAAGCTTCAACCATGTCATTGACGTTTTGCATTGAAACAAGCCTACCCCAATCAATACTACTTAATTCTTCGGCGAACAGATCAGAATCAATGCTCGTCTGCGGTCTAAACGTAACCCACTTTGGTTTGGGCCGATCCTTGAGGATGTCAAGTTCACAAATTATAACTGCGTGACTACACAAATCTTTAATAAAGTCTACTTGTATATCTGCCACGGGTGCATCAGAACAGACTAAATCTAACAAAGTTTCGCTGCTATCGGTAAAATGTGTAGGCGTGTCAACTAATTGCATCAGATTGCTACAATTAAGGAAATCAATTAATTTTTTAACACTTACACAATTTTTGTTTAAGAAATCAATGTTAAAATCTCCCAGTAACACAACGTAATCATAGTTTAAAAAGGAGCAACTTGCTTCGTTAATAATATCGCTACGATACAAAAACTTCAAATGAAAATGAGTCTTATTTTAAACAGTGTAAGGTTTTGATTAAACTATGTAGGTAATTGATATTTACAACCACGTCGTGTCTCGTGAATTCGTGAATTTCGTGAAACGAAGTACGATACGGTGACTCGGTGAGATTTCGCTTCACAGTTCATAATCATTTGTAATCTTTACTCTGCGCGCCCGTCTCGCGCACGGTTTCGTTGATATTTTAAACATACCTAGTGATAATAGTTAATGAATGAATACTGTTAGTTAGTAGTATAGATAGATAATAGTCAGGGTCCTCAAACTTAGTACAATGAACAGGGAAAGATGACAGATATTATGATACTAAATACAGACGTATGTTCATTACAAACAGTAAACCATTGCAAGAGGTTTTTTCGGTTGAGTAGCATTATAATTGTAGTTCCATAATATTTATACAGATAGCAGCACTTGTTCCTATTTTTTTCGTTCTATAGAGATGGACGCAACGCAGAAAAATATTTATTTTTAGCTTAATAGCAATATTGTTTTTAAATATTTTTTATATTTTATTCAATCGGAATGCTGAAAAATAAATGAATTAGATAAATGTTATTAGACATATTATTAAATACAAAATATAATGTTGTATTATAATAATGCAATGACCATAGACAAGAAAAATGTTTTAATTTTGTCTTTGGTCTCTCAACGTCAAGTTTGATGAATTTGACATTGTTGTTGATTGCGTTTTTCCGTGGTTTTCGCCTAAAAAATATAATTTTAAGTGAATTGTGTGTAATTTGAGTCGAATGCTGCTGTAATAGTTCCTCCAGTTATTATCATACAAAAATCCGAGATATTGTGTAGTGTTGTGCGTGGTTTTGAGTCAAGATTTTTTTTTCCTTGTGCACCTTGATTTTACAATATCTACAAATTATTATTAAGCATTGCTGTGTACCTGGATGCTCTGAAAGAAAACATAAATAAATTCTAAAAATTATTCAATTTTTTATTTCCAATCAATGGTTCCTCCTTCAAAATACCATAAAATAAACTGTAGTATAGACTATAGAACTAGGAACATTTTCTATTGGCTAGTGTTGCCAGGTTGTAAAATTGGATTTACGGTAAATCTACGTAATTATGTGCTGCCTGGCAACACTGGTTGACTTTTAGTTCCAGAACACTCTATAATGGCGCCACTGACGCACATTTCTAATCTTAGGCGCGAAGTTTGGTCTCTATTTCAGTATATTACAAAGTACTCTGTGATAATAGTGTACTCGAGTATTGACAAGCCGGTTGACAGTGACAATTGTTGATTGAGGAGTTTTGACGGGCGGCAGTTTGACGGCTAGTCTGTGGTAGTTGCCAAGGACGCTGTCAGACAGATGGACCAATCCTCGGTCGCCATTAGAGTGACTTTTTAAATCGCTGCGTTAGGTTCTGTAGTCTGTGGTCTGTTCAGCCTCTTGTCTCTGTCAATTTGTGGCGAGTATTTTCCACTCCCTTGATTTTGAGTCTGTGGTTGGACCATAGCCGGAGGCGATATAGTCTGTGGTAGTGGGACGTGTCTGTGATTGATGGTTTTTCAGTCTGGGTTAACAGCGTAGAATTTTTCCCAAATATCGGGGTCTGCTATATTGGGAAATTGATTGGGCATATATATTGTTTTTTCATTGGGCAGGATAAAGTAGTCAGAGGTCCTGGGACTGACTGGCCAACGGGAGTTTAGCCATTTAAATTCAAAATATTGTATGGGTCAGCCCTCTGGAAGGGGAGAGGTCAAGGTGTGAGTGCAGGTCTGTGAATTAGTTTGCAACCTTGTTGAATTCGGTTCTCGAAATTGGTTGGGTTGTGGGAGTTTATAATAAATACATTTAGAGGGATGTCTATGAGATTTAAGTCATCGTGGGTTTTTGTGTCTAGTTATGGGGAAGGAATAATTTTTTGAGTAGGGAATCCCCTTTTACAACGTCAACAAATCGTCGCCGGTAAGTTGACCGCTGAGCTTTGGTAATGACTGAATCAAGTCACTATCACTGCGAAATGTAACGGACGGAATAAAATGCACCCACTGTGACAATACTCGTCAATAATGAAATATACCAGTGGTGATTTTTCACGGGTGATTTAACAGTGACAAAAATAAATAATTTCACGGACTTGATAGTGAAATAAAAGTAACGATATTTCCCATCGCTATGTGTGATGCAGACGATGCAGTCCACGCTGTACTCGCATAGTGTACTCGTACAGTTACTCATCGATCATAATAATATCTAGAATCTACAACTAAAATAGTCACAACAAGAAATTTACATTTTTTGATGATATGATATGCCCTAAGTCTGCCCAAATTCAAAGATTATTATTATTATCTATCAGATTTCATTTTTGAATGCTAAAAAGCTATCTAAGTATCTTTGTTTTGAAAAGAAGATAAAATAGTAAAATAACAAGTCAAACACTATAGACTGGAGGCGCAAGTTGGATGCGTCGAGTACCTATCTAATGATAAATCTGAACATGAAAGTCGAAACTGTCAGTGTGACGGTTGTCAGTTCTCGCAGTCTCCCCTCGCGGCCGACTTACCGTGTGGCGAACAACTCGAATAAGCACAAAAGGCAGCTTGAAAGTGCATCTCAAAATTAGCTTGCATCGAGACACAGTCGAGAGCGTCGTCCTCAGACAGTCTCGAGAGAAATCTTTAAAGCGAGATGCTGACGCGTTTAAAAATTGAATCCCGGACGACCGCGACGCGAGCGGAGCTAATCCGTTGCGCTCGCTCGGATCACAGCCGGTAGTCGGTAGTCGGTACATGGGACTTGTTGGAGTGGAGACTCCAGCTGCTACTGATGGGTCCTACTGTTTAACATATCACTCCAAGCTTGGGTCATTGTACTCTACGTCACAATACGGGTCGAGTGGGGCGCGAGGAAACGCTGCAATTTTCAATTCATAGAAGCAAGCTAAATAATTCCGAAATGCTTGGTGTCGATGTCGGAGGCGGTATGCGTTTGGGTAATGAAAATGAATGTTGCGGACTTGCAGCTGCGAATGGGGCAAGTCTGTCACAGAAGTAACCTTGATTGAGGGGGATTAGAATAATTAAGGCGAGCTTATTCGACCGTTGTAGGCATTTTGTTCACTTCCCTTTACCCCGCTCCCCTGAGTGTAAACTCGACCGCCACGCCGTGAGCCGGCCGCGCGCGGCTGTGAGGTTAATGACCCCGTGCGTAGCTGTAGATCCTACATAGCCTAGTTGGTAGTGGACCTGCCTGCGAACTGCGAAGCGAGGGGTTTCGGGTTCGATTTCCGGCCGGGGCAAATATTTATGTGACAGATAAATATTTGTACTCGTGTCATGGCTGTTATTGTGATGTGTTATATGTGTAGTACATGCCACCCGCGACACAGGTAAATACTTGTAACCTACTGCGGGGGTATGAGTGTGGAAGGGTTTTATTATTATTATTATTATTAGTAACTGCTCTGAGTTGGGGTGTAAGTATACTTTATTTTGATTTATTCATTGGAATTTTAGGTGTAATAAAATAAGAGTAATGATAATTTTAGCTTATCCAGTGGAGACTAGAGGTGAGTGGAGACTGACTTGAAATTTTATGATACGAAACTGTCCAATGGAGACTAGAGGTGAGTGGAGACTGACTTGAAATTTTATGATACGAAACTGTCCAGTGGAGACTAGAGGTGAGTGGAGACTGACTTGAAATTTTATGATACGAAACTGGCCAGTGGAGACTAGAGGTGAGTGGAGACTGACTTGAAATTTTATGATACGAAACTGTCCAGTGGAGACTAGAGGTGAGTGGAGACTGACTTGAAATTTTATGATACGAAACTGTCCAGTGGAGACTAGAGGTGAGTGGAGACTGACTTGAAATTTTATGAAACGAAACTGTCCAGTGGAGACTAGAGGTGAGTGGAGACTGACTTGAAATTTTATGAAACGAAACTGTCCAGTGGAGACTAGAGTTGAGTGGAGACTGACTTGAAATTTTATGAAACGAAACTGTCCAGTGGAGACTAGAGGTGAGTGCAGACTGACTTGAAATTTTATGAAACAAAACTGTCCAGTGGAGACTAAAGGTGAGTGGATAACAAATAAGTAGGTACTTACATACAAAATTGACTAATATCATCTAAATACTAACAAAAAATAACCAACTTCAAAATAACTCGAAAACTACTTGTCAAATCTCCCTCAAATTTATGTGGAACCACATGATACGCACCAGCTTTCTATCAAAAAAAGAATCATCAAAATCGGTTCACCTACAAATAAGTAGGTACTTACATACAAAATTGACTAATATCATCTAAATACTAACAAAAAGTAACCAACTTCAAAATCGAAACGAGCTTTTTTTTCAAAATGGCGGACTTGTAGGTATGCCAGGTTCCGTACAAAAATCTTCAAACCCTTTGGATAAGATATTTTACAAGTATGTTGAGAATGATAAAAAGTATAAGAATAATTTAAAATAAAATACCTAAAGATACGTAAAAAATAATAAAAACAAAAAAATTAAAATGTGTGCCATTCACACGTGTTAGAACTTAGAAGTGAAACCTTCAAAAATTTTGTTTTCAAGATAATGAGACGAATGTAAAATTTCGGGAAGATGATAATTGTAGGTTTTACTATTCCACTCCACTCCACTCCACTCCACTCCACAAATTTTGACTTTTGACTTTTTTGCCTTTTTTGACTTTAGACTTTAGACTTTTTTGACTTTTTTTGACGTTTTTGACTTGACTGTTGACTTTTGACTTTTTTGACTTTTTTGACTTTGACTTTTCTTACTTTTTTCACTTTATTGACTTTTTTGACTTTTGACTTTTGACTTTTTTTACTTTTTTGACTTTTGACTTTTTTTACTTTTTTAACTTTTGACTTTTGACTTTATTTACTTTTTTGACTTTTGACTTGACTTTTTTGACTTTTGACTTTTTTGACTTTTGACTTTTGACTTTTTTGACTTTTTTGACTTTTTTGTTTTTTTTACTTTTGACTTTTTTGACTTTGACTTTTTTGACTTTTGTTTTTTGACTTTTGACTTTTTTGACTTCTTTTGACTTCTTTGACTTTTTTGACTTTTGACTTTTTTGACTTTTTTGACTTGACTTTTTTGACTTTTGACTTTTGACTTTTTTGGCTTTTTTGACTTTTTTGACTTTTGACTTTTGACTTATTTGACTTTTTTGACTTTTGACTTTTTTGACTTTTTTGACTTGACTTTTTTGACTTTTTTGACTTTTGACTTTTTTGACTTTTTTGACTTGAATTTTTTTACTTTTTTGACTTTTGACTTTTGACTTTTTTGACTTTTTTGACTTTTTTGACTTTAGACTTTTGACTTTTTTGACTTTTGACTTTTTTGAATTTTGACTTTTTTGACTTTTGACTTTTTTGACTTTGACTTTTTTGACTTTTGACTTTTTTGACTTTTGACTTTTGACTTTAGACTTTTTTGAATTTTGACTTTTTTGACTTTTTTGACTTGACTTTTTTGACTTTTTTGACTTTTTTGACTTTTGACTTTTTTGACTTTTGACTTTTGACTTTAGACTTTTGAATTTTGACTTTTTTGACTTTTTTGGCTTTTGACTTTTTTGACTTTAGACTTTTGACTTTTTTGACTTTTGACTTTTGACTTTTGACTTTTGACTTTTTTGAATTTTGACTTTTTTGACTTTTGACTTTTTTGACTTTGACTTTTTTGACTTTACTTTTTTGACTTTTTTGACTTTTGACTTTTGACTTTTTTGAATTTTGACTTTTTTGACTTTTGACTTTTGACTTTTTTGACTTTTTTGAATTTCGACTTTTGACTTTTTTGACTTTTTTGACATTTTTGACTTTCGACTTTTTTGACTTTTGACTTCAAGAAGTTTTCACTTCAATAATCATTTTTTCAAAACAATTTTCCATTTATTTCATAACGCGCCTAAATAAGGTATAACTTCAAAAAAGAAAACTGTCTCTCAAGCTCCCAGCCGTCACGACGAGTCGTTTGGCGACTGACACATGCTCAAGGGTGGTAGCTATCCATGCGAACCCCATGGAGAAATAATAATAGTAATAATGGTATTAAATTTAAAATCAATATTACCAATATAATCCCTCGAGGGGCCCTACCACCAGCGGGCCGGATTTAGTCGCCTTTTACGACACCCATCCGGCTTGGGATAGTATTAGATAATAATTGTGTAATTAGCACTTGACTTATACCAATACCCAAATACTATAATAGTAACTAAAGTATAAAAACGAAAAATTTTTATTATTTCAAATTACAGCAGTGTGGATACTTTGGACAGTACCTAATACGTAATATAAGTTCAGAAGGCGCGCGCGCCAAATTCGAAATTAAAATTAGTGTCGGAAATTCGACAACGTGCGGCTGCGATGCCGATTAGCACAGGTCCTACCTCGAAGGCGACTGGCGCGAGAGTAAAATTGAGTAAATTAACGCGTCGGGCGTTTCGTTGCTAGTGGAAAGGGAAAAAATTGAAATTGAAAGGGAAGTTTTTCAAAATTTCAAATTATGATCAGAAAGAAATATTGGTATCTATAGGACCTATACTGTGGTATATTTTTTATTATCTGGAAGCGATTAAAACGCGAATAAAACGCCATTTTTATGCCAGATTAGACCCCACTTTGTGATTTATTTCTATCCAATGAAATAATTGCTATCGTGTATCAAGTATGAGGGAACGAAAGAACAAAGACTGTAAAATAACATATATTTTTTTTAGAATTGTATTATGTACCATTTATGAACAAAACACCTTCAAAAATACCATTTCTTGGGATAATATCGCCTTAAAGCTAAAACAATACGGAGAGCGGCGCAACAGCTGTGCGGCGGGCGGCGCGCCGCGGGCGGGCGCGGCGGGGTCGGCGACCTGTTGCGCTAATAGCTAGCGAAACAAGACAATGCCAATGAATGCATTCGATTTGCTTGTAGCCTGAACCCGCCCCGCCGCCGCGCCGCTCCCACGGGCCGCAGCCAGACGACGACGCGTTATCGACCTATCGGTTGCCGATTGCATTGTTTACGTCGAGAGACATCTTGCTCGCCTTCAAGTACTTAAATACTCGAACACAATAGCCAATATTTATCGACGCTCGTACGACTCACTTTTGCGGTATACTCATCGATCTATTAGTGATCGAAGGGTATACTATTTCGCGTGAAGCGCGATTTACATTTCAATAAGTACAGTAGCGAGTTAACTTACGACACCGGTGAGTTAAGTTGTTAATGTCGTTTGAACGGCAAAAGCGAGTTAAGTAGTAAGTGGTTTAGTTAAGTTCATTCGAATAGATCGTGATCCTATTTTTTGGCGAGTCCAGTGCGAAGTAGGCCCCTCCCTCGCGTCTCCCGCACCCCGCTAACTTAACTGGCCGCCATGTAGACGGCCTGGGCCTAGACGGGCGAGTTTAGTACAGTGCATAAGTTTGTACACTGCGGCCGCAGACACGTGTAGGTAAATTTAATGAAAAATGAAGTGGTCTGATATTACTACGTTTATCTTTGTACAAGAGTACTTGAAACATGAATGTTTATATAATTCAAAATGCTAAAGTTACCGCATAAAGCAAGCTAGAGATGCAGCTATAATTAATATTTGTGAGGTTATGAATATAAGTGATTTCGGACCGAAGGAGGCTCTCTCGAAAATAAAAAGTATAATAATTAGTATAATAATTAGTAGTAGTATAATAATTCATTTCTATTAATATTTCATTTTCAATGTTTTGTAAAAGTATTGGTACTATATCTCTTATTATATCTAGTAAATTGGTATTAATTAATTCAACGTCCATTTTCTGGATTAAAACAACGGTTTCGGTGGAACAAAACAACACACGCGCACGACCAGTCTTCTTGTTGGAACGGCAACTTATGACTACTCACTCGCCTTACGTTTGGACGCTGCTTACAACTTACTACTTATTACTTAACTGTCTGATTACTTAACTCGCTACTGTACTTATTGAAATGTAAATCGCGCTTGACTGCCGAAACGTATTGTATAACACTTAACAGTGCTCCGCGAAACTCCACACCTCGGCAAAAACACCAGCAGGATGATTCACTTTTTCATTTTTTAAATAAAATTAATGGTCGTCGCACAAAGCGACGAGTTAAAATTAACAGAAGGAAGATAATAAAATCGGTTACGGCTCAGAATTCGAAAAAATAACGGTGCTCAGTTATCTGTAGACCTCATCTTCAGAAATGCGCCATTATGACGATATGAGTGAAAAACAAAGGAGCGGACGTATTACGGTTGGCCAATTCAAATGGTGTTCGTTTCGGACAATAGCGGCTGGCACTGCTGGGTGGTGGCTGGTGCTGCCCGCCACGGGCCACGGGCCACGGGCCGCGGTACCACTAGCTCCCTGTGAACACTGTGGACTCCTGCATTGCTGAATGTAAATCAATCAAATTAAAGAAAAATAAGCAAGTTGATAAAGCAGTGATAGCCTAGCGGTAGAACGTTGGTCTCCCGAACGAAGGGGCCCGAGTTCAAATCCTGGCACGTACCTCTAATTTTCAAATATTATGTGCGTATTAGAAGTTAATTTATCACTTGCTTCGGTGAAGGAAAACATCGTGAGGAAACCTGCACACCGGAGAGTTCTCCATAAAAGTTCTCGAAGGTGTGTGAAGTCTACCAATCCGCACTTGGCCAGCGTGGTAGACTATGGCCTGACCCTCACATTCTGAGAGGAGACCCCGAGCCCAGCAGTGGGACAATTATGGGTTGTTGCTTTGCTTTGCTTTAAGCAAGTTGAAATGTTTAAATCCATTATAATATCACTTACGCGATAGGTACAAATTAAATTAAAACCAACGAATTAATAGAAAAATGTTAGTCTAAAATAAAAAACAAAGACCTCATAAATAACGGAACATCTCGAGCTGGCCTGAAGGATCGACCTTTTGTGATTGTACTCAAGATTGTGATGGCTACGTTAGCAGGGTACGGACTACGGACGGACAGCTTCTTAATATCTATACTAATATTATAAATGTGAAAGTGTGTTTGTTTGTTTGTTTGTCCGTCTTTCACGTCGCAACGAAGCTGTTATATGGTTTGGTTTTGTGTGTGGAGATAGTGAGGAGGGTGGAGAGTAACGTAGGCTACTTTTTACCGCGGTAAAACATCCCCATGGGAAGATTGATATTTTGTTCCTTGCTAGATATTTAGTTCCGGAAGTTGTTAATAGATGGCGATAGTAAAATTCATTTGCAAGTTCTGAATCACTATCAAATAATACAATACATGTAAATTACATAAGTCATAGGCAACTAAATCTAAGTAAAAATAAGTAGGATTTGTAAAAAATCGATCTCTACCGCGGGCGAAGCTGCGGGCAAAAGCTAGTAATACCTATAAATGAGTAATGGCCAAAATGAAGCCACATGAGTCATATGACTGCGATTGTAATGCCATACATGTGACCGAGCAGACCTACATGCAGCCGCAAAATTATTTAGGTCTCCTTTCTCCTTCTTAAATTTCCGCGAAATGTATCTCAGCGCATAAAAAAATAATACAATGCTTCAAAATGCTTATTTCAAAACGTATGTATGTACCGAAGTATTTTTAGATTTGAATTGAGTTTTATTATTTTCCCACACATTTCGACGCATGCTTCATTCATTAGCCGCTGTGTTCTTTGTTTGCGTCGATGGAGTAGTTGGAGTACATCGACACAGTTTGAAACAAATGACTATAATTGACTTACGGTACCGTTGATTTGAAACCTATCCATCACCACCATAAAGAGGAAATTAATGATCAAGGCAATCACAGAATTTCCATACCGTATTGTTACTGCAGGCCGCTGGCGGGCAGTGGCGGGCCATGCGCTGAGCGCCACACAACACCACCCAAGTCCAGTGCCAGTCACACAACACCAGTCGTAATCGTTGCTACTGGCTAAATAATTCATGATGGATGTCTAGCTCACCATTTATTTATTCATCTGATTGTCAATGTATTGTACGATCTCCGTTTCTACGCGCACAGTGCGGCCGGCGTCCTTGTTACCCTCGAAGCCGAGGACGACAACCAGCTGGTTTGTACACCTCAAAAATGAAATATTTTGGACACATTGAAGAGGTATTGGCGGTTATAATCGTCAAATTCAGATAAAAGCTTATCTTAATCTGTCTGAGATCTTTGTATGTGCGTTAGTTTCTTCCTTCCCTTCAGAATTAAAAAAGTCCTTGCAGATACATAAGTACAATACGTATGTACATACATAAGTCCTTAAAGACAACTCGTACGTACTTCAGAGTCTTCAGACATGAGTCACGTCAATCTGTAACGATCATCCGTCTGTCGATTCAATCAGCGCCCCCTTCGATTTGCGGTGATCTCGGCGGACCCCAGCAGTCGGCTTGCCAATTAAATGCACTTCCTCGGTGACCCCTATGACCCTATCATCACATGTCGCGGCTGTCAACGATCAATCAGACGGCCGCCGCCCCGCGCCCGCCCCGCCGACGCCCTACTTACGCCGCGCCGGTAAATACATTAATACGTTAACGCCATAATTGCCCCCGGCTCAATTGGCCATCTCGCTTAATGGAGCCGGCGTGTGATTTCATCGCCCATCCCGCCCGACTCATCGTCACACCTGATTCACCACAAACATATCCCGATTCTCTTTCCAAATAATACTTCTTTATCGAGCCGGGTGTGATACCATCACCCAAACATTAGATACACTCCGATAGCCTCAATCACCGCAATCATTGTAGGTCAGCGGACCCGGCCGCGGCGCGGGAAGCACGCGCCACTTTGATAAGATAATCATACTATTAGAATGTAACGTCACCGCTTACATCTGTTGCGTTAGTAGATATCGAGAGTTGGCAAGGCATGATTATGTGGATGCAAACAATATAGGTAGGTAGGTGCTAGACAGTAAGAAATGCTATACGATAGAGCGGTTAGTGCGTGCTCGATAGTTGAACCGCCGCGGCCGGTCCTGATGTTAACACGATCCGTCGTCCCCGGCGGCCGGCCGCGGCTCTCCGACCGCAGAAACTAATATAAGTAACATGCTGAAACCGAATGAGCCTATTCAACGCGTCCCGAGCGCCAGTCGCCCGATACATCATGCAAAGGTTTTATCGCAACGCCGAGGATGAACCAAAAACTTGTGTCAGAATCCGCCGTGAGACCTAAATTAGGTTCATTCGATGCTTCGACCATTGATATAGTATTTCGCATATCATCATTGTGATTTGTGATGTTATTCATAGCTAGTAGCTACATTATTCCCATCGTCCGCGGATCGAGGTCGCGACTAATTCACGGCATCACGGCTAATGGTCCGCTGTGAGCCTCCGACGCGGTCGGCGGTACTGCCTTCATGACGATAATTGTCGTTTTTTCACACCTGATAAAAACAAAGGAAGGTCAATACAGTTTTTTTGTTTGTTTTTTTCAACGTACGTTAAATTGGACTGGAGCTCAGCTAAGTGCCTATTTGCTTGATTTTGTGAACACACAAAGAGCCTCTGGAACGGTACACCTACAATCCGATAGCGTCTCGACTCTCGTCGGTCCGCGGCACCGCGGCGCCGCCCACGGCATCACGAGCGCGCAAATTGTGATGGATGGAACAACTTCGCAATTTACTACTTTCCTCGTACAAAAAATGGGTTAAGAAGTGTATCCGTCATCCGTCACACCGCCCATTACCACCGCGGCGTCGCTGACCTATGTAGCTATTAGCACTGATCGCGGCGGCCGCCGTGACTCGCTAAACGGATGTTTAATGATTGCTGGTCATCTTGGCACTCTCTATTCCTGCTAATCTGTTATCACAGAATGACAGAAGCGATAATAGCTTCGTGGTGTCTGTGTCACGTCACGTGCGTTTCCGCTATTTAGGTAACTCGAGCGTGAATTTCTCGGATGAGTGACTGTTACAAAATCTATACATGTAATAAAACTATGAGTTAACGCCCTCGCTTGGCATCGCGATTTGCTAAACTCATGACTCACGAAAAAATTTCCATCCTGATGCTGATGGATTCAGCCCTTGGAGGTCCACTGCTGGACATAGGCCTCCCCGAACTTGCGTCACTCTGACCGGTCCTCCTGAGCCTTCTGAATCCAGCGGATGCCCGCTGTCTTCTTCAGGTCGTCAGTCCACCTGGTCGGGGGGCGTCCTATACTCCGTTTTCCGAGACGTGGGCACCATTCAAGGACCTTTCTTCTCCAACGGATATCGGTATTTCGAACTATGTGGCCATCCCATTGCCACTTCAGCCGGCTTATTCGTTTGGCTATGTCGGTTATTCTAGTTAGTCTACGGATTTCATCATTTCTGACGCGATCATGCCGCAGTCCGCAAAGATGTCCAACTTACTATAATACCAAATAATTCAAAAGCAGCAAGTAGTCGGTGCAGTCAATGTACGTGACATCGTATTTCGATCTTGACGGGTGAAAAGATTAAACATTGGTAAACAAAATAATGGGAGGGGATGTCCAACCCTTCCAGAAATCGGCATTAGGTCCTTTCATCCGGTGCCCAACCGGCATGATGGAGCCTCCACGAGATTTTCCATATCCCTTCGACAAGAACATTAACGAGACGGGGTCAAGTTTTGTATTGGCTCGAATCAAACAGAGCCAGCATCAATTTGACGAGCCGACTAGCCGAATAGCCGCCCTCGCCGATTATATTGTGATTTGTAATGGCAATTACCCCACTTGTTTACTTATATTTATTTTATCCTGCGTTTTTCTACTTTATAATATTCATCACTAACATCTATGTAAAGCGTAGTGTTGGGGGTATAGAGATCACAGGTACTTCACTTGTTTGTCAATGAAAGCCATTTCCGCAACTTTCCAAAATTGAGGTAGGATAAAAATACGTTTATAAGTGAAATAACACAGATGAACACGCGAGATTTAAATTGCACTTACCGATATTCACCGTTACAGAAGTACTCTTTTAATATTAAAAAGAGAACTTGAATACAATTACTACTTTTATTTCCGCTAATGGGCCAACGATATTAAATAAATTGAATAAGTCAGATGTGATCAACCGATTCAAGGTGTAGTAGCCCCAGAGCTACCGAACCATTTGACAAACCCACTTCCCACAAAGCTAGAAATTTATTAAATGATATTTTATTATCAGTCATTTAAGAAAGTACCGTTCTGGCAGGCATCTCGCGGTTGCGTCATGGTCCCTTAAATTTTTGAAAATGCAAAAAATATTTTTTTTTCATCCCACTCCCACAAGGCTACAATTTTAATATGTTGCAATTTACATATGTTTAAGTGTAAAAAAAAATTGCCAGAACATTTTGAGGGTTGCAAGTATGTGCCAGAACATAGCAAAGTTGTCATCGGGAGAGCAATTCATAACCTACTCGCACAAGGCTCAAATTTTCAGGGAACATTCTTTCAATTGTTTAAAAAATATATGTAAACAGCCAGAACAATCTAGCGGTTGCAAGTATCTGCCAGAAGAGTATACAGGGTGAATTTTTCAAGTGAGCGTGGATGGACAAATTCAAAACTATGAGGAATAGCGAAAAGTGGTCAAAGGAGTCTCAGGGCTGATTTTGACGAAAACCAAAACGGCATAATTAGATTTTTGAAAAATCAATATTATTAGCCAGGAATCAAACTCGCTGATTTTGCCTCATGAAAATTTTTTTTTTTTGTAGGGTAACACTGCTTTCTTCCACCAAAGTGTACAATCTGTGAGCTCCAACGATAGTCCTGTACATTTAAATGACATCAAAAGCAGACTAGAGCTTGTAATTATGCATAGAAGGATACATTTGTATGAAAATTATTATTTTAAGTATGGCAATACCGAAATTTATTTCCACCAAAGTGTACGATCTGTAAGATCCAACAATAGTCCTGTACATTTAAATGACATCAGAAGCAGGCTAGAGCTTGAAATTATACATAGAAGGATACATTTGTATGAAAATTATTATTTTTTGTATGGCAATACCGAAATTTCTTTCCACCAAATTGTACTATTTGTAAGATCTAAGAATAGTCCTATACATTTAAATGACATCAAAAGCAGGCTAGAGCTTGAAATTATGCATAGAAGGATACATTTGTATGAAAATTATTATTTTTTGTATGGCAATACCGAAATTTATTTCCACCAAAGTGTACGATCTGTAAGATCCAACAATAGTCCTGTACATTCAAATAACATCAAAAGCAGGCTAGAGCTTGAAATTATGCATAGAAGGATACATTTGTATGAAAATTATTATTTTTTGTATGGCAATACCGAAATTTCTTTCCACCAAAGTGTACTATCTGTAAGATCCAAGAATAGTCCTGTACATTTCAATGACATCAAAAGCAGGCTAGAGCTTGAAATTATGCATAGAAGGATACATTTGTATGAAAATTATTATTTTTTGTATGGCAATACCGAAATTTCTTTCCACCAAAGTGTACTATCTGTAAGATCCAAGAATAGTCCTATACATTTCAATGACATCAAAAGCAGGCTAGAGCTTGAAATTATGCATAGAAGGATACATTTGTATGAAAATTATTATTTTTTGTATGGCAATACCGAAATTTATTTTCACCAAAGTGTAGGATCTGTAAGATCCAACAATAGTTCTGTACATTTAAATGACATCAAAAGCAGGCTAGAGCTTGAATTTATGAATAGAAGGATACATTTGTATGAAAATTATTATTTTTTGTATGGCAGTACTGCAATTTATTTCCACCAAAGTGTACTATCTGTGAGAACCAACAATCGCCTAATACATTTGAATGATATCAAATCAGACTAGAGCCTGAAATTATACATAGAAAGATAGAATTGCAATCCCGATGACAACTTTGCTCTGTTCTGGCACATACTTGCAACCCTCAAAATGTTCTGGCAATTTTTTTTTACACTTAAACATATGTAAATTACAACATATTAAAATTGTAGCCTTGTGTGAGTGGGATAAAAAAAAAATATTTTTTGCATTTTCAAAAATTTAATGGGCCATGACGCACCCGCGAGATGCCTGCCAGAACGGTACTTTCTTAATTGGCTCATAATAAAATATCATTTAATAAATTTCTAGCTTTGTGGGAAGTGGGATAGTCAAATGGTTCAATAGCTCTCCAGCCATAGTTAAATAACAATGTCGAGGGCACCGCGGCCGCGCGGCACCGCGGCACCGGTTAGCGAGAAGTGAGAACGATTTCTCGCTGCCGAACTGTCGCCGACACAACAACCGCCTCCTGCTGATGTTTCTTTTCAGTAAATTGCTTTAGCGAACTGATTAATTTGTACCACACTGTGCAGCTGTGGAGAGATTGCAACAGTGGCCTCAAAAGACAAAAGAGTCCATGAAATTAATTACATGATTTCCATAAACTGCAACTTTACTTCGCAAGAGAGTTCATGGCAATGTAAACAATGTCGATGTAGCTATTAGATGGGAGGTCGCGACTAGCGCCGGGCCGGGTGGCATCTCCGGCAGCGCTGCAGAGCGGTGTGTGGGTGTGTGTGCGGTGTGTGCGGTGTGACAGCCGACAGGGCAAGGCCTTCCAGCGGTGGTTGTGGTGGCCGGACTGGCGGGTCGCGTGACTGATGCGAACATGCTCCGATGGCAGGGAGTGAATCGATTAATGTCACGATCAAATTAATAAACACTCTGCCTTAGTGGCAGTATTTAGTGCAACAGAATCATTACATGTCCATATAGATACGGGAAAAGACCACCAGATAAGGTTATGAGGTAACTATAATACAAAACTCACTGATTTCGCTAACTTTCAAATTCCAATAACGAATCAGCCTACCACAGAATTTGGGTAGGGATACCATTGATTCTAATTGATATAATTTTGTTATCCCGTTTAGTGTTCGTTAGCGTTACTGTTTGAAATCCATCTGTGGGCGGGACATTAATACTATAAGAACATTGTTGGAATGATATACGACGGTACTTGTATCATAATAAAACAAGTTGTTCGTATATAAGACATTTAACGTGCCGGTCGCTGCAGCCCTATCTGTAATCACAGGCACGAGCCTTTACGCGGTCAGGAAGTAACCGGTAAATGGCTAACTTAATATACCAACATCGGCGACCCGTAGCACGGCCCGTAGAGGACGCAGTCCATCGCTCGTCGAGCTCGGGGGCGAGCTGCAGTCCGCCCGCACCGCGCGCGCAGTGTACGCCGCGGCATGGCGGTAGCGGCGCTGCCGGAGGTAACCCGAGTCGGGTGGAACGTGGCGCAGCCAGCCGAGTAAAAGCTGCTTAGAAGTTATATATGTAGGTTTAACGCTTGTAAACGGGTTTCGCGGCGGTTTCTCCACTCGGGAGTTGAACTCTAGGCTGGGCCGCCCGGCCGCTCGCTGTGAAATTAACGACGCAGCCATATTATAGCAATTAGGCTTGGCTAGGTTCAGTAACAGGAAAGTTGGCTGTGCAAAACTAGTCTAAAACGTATTTTACCGAAACCATGATTCATGAAACGATGATCTGGCTCCAACAATCAGCATAGGTTGCTGACGGGTGCTGTACGTACTCGGTAATCGCCTTAACAGTTGACAAGGCTAGTTCGAATCAGTGCCCAAATCGCATGTCAAGATGAATAAAATGCTTCGGTTGAAATCGGGCTAACATAATGTTAGCGATCATAATCAATAGGCCTTCGGAGAGCGAGCTGCCCGAACTATACGTCGCTGTTGTCTAATTGTTAGTAGTTATGTAGTTGTTTCTACAATTCTGTTTTGTTCTTATCAATGCATCAATCCATATAACCTGCTATGTTCAATAAGGAATGTTCCGATCTCTGCCATGTACCAACTGACATTGAAGTAACGAGGTGGAGTACGCCCTAGGCTTCTCCAATTATGTTGAGAAACCTGTTCTCTATAGTGGGCCTTTATTGGGTTAAACCCAACAAAATTATGCACCTACAGTGCCTCTATTTAATTAATGTCTTACGGCAAATCGGTGAACTCCTTATTCAAAAACCTGATGACAGCCATAAAATGAGGATTAATACAAAATATTAATTAACGCTGTAACGCGTTGATATATTTCATGCTGCACTAAAGACGACGCCTGCTTAGAGCGTGTTGGTAATAGTAATATTAGTAATTAAAGGCAGCGAATCTTTACAAATGTCGATTTAGAGCGTTCAGCGTGCTCTACTTAGCAGCGGCAGGCGCGGCCTAGTTCGCTGCATCCCGCTCCGCCAGTATGTCCCTTTGTGGGGAACATTGCTCCTCACACGTCCTTTGACGAATCACGAGTTTGTAGATCTAAATGTTACGAACCTGTACCTACTTATTCATTCAAATATGTAATAGTTTTAGGAAGCACACACCAAAATACAATTTAATGTCATTATCAGTACACTGGTCAAACGAGAAAGACAGAGGAGGACGGTCAGCGTCAATAATTTTACAAGCAAATAAATTTCGCGGTTGATTTTGCGGCCAACCAGGCGTTTCGAAAACATGACTAGCATGCTTCAATACTGTCGGTTATAGATGATTTGATAACTTGGTAACTGTGTAAGTTGGTAGAGATCTTTAATTGCCTGAAGGCCAACCGCTCTTTATTATCAACCGTGAAATATTTTCACAAGGTCACAGTGGCTAAGAACCGGCGTTCAAGTAGTTCTATCAGGCAGGCTTTGGCTCGGCTTGGTGATTCTCAGGCGATGTCCATGGAAAGCCCCATTCACATTCCCCTTAGCTATCGTCATTTTTCAAACTGGTGCAGAGCCCAGTTCCTCTCGCGGAAGAGACCCGGCGCCATTTATTGTAATTATCACAGGCCGAAGAAGCATTTGAGGCACTACGTCCTCATTAGGGTGCATAATGATGATAGCGCCCTCGGCGGGCGCCCGCGCGCCCGGGCGGCGCGGGCGTTGCGGTCGGAGCTGGGCGAGTGCCAGTCGCGACCCGATACACGACAAGTAAAAAGAGTCGCCACACTTGACACACTTTTGATAACATTATGCACTCTGCATTTATGTTTTATTTACTCAATAAGAAGTTTTATGACAGTAGAATGATTCAAAAATTACAGACAAACGGTCTAAGTATATGACAATTTTATTTTTCTTACGAAAGAATTAAATCTGTATCACAAAGTAACGACATTTAAAACAGAAAATAACACAATTACCATGAGATAGTCAACGGCATCACTATCAAGATAATAATAGCAACTTTTTCATTGTATTATTTATTAAGTGGGTATCAAATTAACTTAATGAATAGAAATGAAATTGGTGTTGTAGTAGCGTATTCATGGTTTACAAGTGTCAGGGGCGAGGCCGCCGGGTTTGATGAACTTTACAACACTAAGGAATCAGCCTTCAGCAAGGTTATCCGCTTGGTCCGCTCCTAGCGATAATAATAAAAAACGTCAAGTAATATTCAGTGGAAGCTTTTTTAAACCAAACCTGTTAGATCGGCAGTTAGGTACCAACGCGAAATTATTATGAAACGTGATTAAACGATTTTTGCATTTTTATTTCGATTTAGTTACAACGATGAAGATCACCCTCGATCGTGGTCGTAGTTATTCGGTACTGATACGACAGGTAGGTCTGTGTCTGTGTCTGTACGTCGTGTGCACGTGTGTCATGAGACTAACGAGGCGTCGCGTCGCGGCGACGAGACGACGCGACGACACTTACAAATTAAATCCTATTTCTTTGGCCCTTTTGATGCTTACGATACGAACACCAAGATTAAATTATATCTTAAAACAGTGGTAATCAACCTTTTTTCATACGGGCCACAAATACGTGTTAGTCATGCTGTCGCGGGCCGCAAAAAAAAAGAATAAAATTTGGTATTGATTTCTTAGGTTTTCGTGATTATTATAAAACTAGCTGTTGCCCGCAGCTTCGCACGCGGGAATTATGCTTATCATTTTGTACCCTTTACAGAAGAAAATTTAAAAACAGGAATTCAGGAATTTACATACTGAAACCTACGATACAATCACAGATCATTCCTCCGGGACCGAGTTTCGAATAATAAACAACATTAACATTAATTTGTTTTTTTTTTCTTATTCATGAAAAGCTTTGAAAAACTCGAAATCATGTATTTCATCAATTAAAGGAGGAACGTTTGTTGCAAATTTAAAGCAAATTGTTGACATTTAAAAAATATTTCATACAAAGTTTCATGTATATCTATACAAGACGCCGAAATAATTCTACCAGGCTACTCGGTGGTTCGCTGCGATAGGGTCGACGGGCGCAAGCAGGGCGGCGTGTTGCTGGCGGCCGCGCCGCAGTTCGCGTTGCGGCGACTACCAGTACAGGACAGCGACATAGTAAACAAGTGTAATTTTGAGTTAGTCTGTGCGTCCGTGTGTAAAGAAAATAGATATCTATTTACCTGTTGCGTCGTGTACATCGCACCACGGACTGATGTTAATGAGTACATGATAATGTTCGGATTGTTAGAGAAAATATGTTTAAAATATAAAGACAATGTGTTAATTTTAGGAGATTTTAATTTATTTTCGAGCAATAATGATGTTATTAATTATTATGAATATTTCTTGGCCTTCTGTGAACTCATTCAGTGTAATGCGATCCCCAATTGTAACGGTAGACAGCTGGACCTGGTGCTGAGCGCGCGGGGTGGTGTGGCGGTGGCGGCGGCCGACGAGGGCCTGCAGCCGGTGGACGCGTACCACCCGCCGCTCGCCGTCGCCGTCCCCGTCGCCGCCGCCACGGCCGCGGCCGCCGCGAGTGACCAAGAGGACAGTTGTTCTTACCATTCAGGCAAGTCAGAACCATATAAGCAGTGGAATTTCAATAAAGCAGATTTCAATAAATTATATGATGCAATGATGAGAATTGACTGGAGTGAAATTTATTTATTAAAGGATCCCGATTCAGTTTTAAATTTGTTTTATAGGTTGATTAATGACATTATTGATGACTGTGTACCGCAAAAACTTATAAAGACGGGAAACAAACGATACATTTACCCGGCGTGGTACACATCGGAAATAATTAAGAATATTCAAATTAAATATAATGTCCATAAAAAATACAAAATCAGTAAATCTCAACTCGATTATGGCGAATTTTCTAAATACAGGGCGAGGGTGAAGGCGGAGACCGCGTTAGCTCACGAGCAATATCGTGACCGCGTACAAAAACACCTCGCTACAGAACCAAAAGCTTTTTGGAATTACGTTAAAGCAAAAAAGGATAATTCTAAACATTGTAAATTGGTGCAAAATGGGCGAACGCTGTCGGAAATTGAATGTGCAAGAGAATTCGCTCAATTCTTTAAATCCGTGTATAACGCAGAGCCAGCACGGTTGGATGTTTCGGCGGCGGCGGCGGCAGCGGGTGGCAGCGCGCGGGTGCACCTGGCGCGCCTGGCTCCGATGGACGTGCGGCGCGCGCTCACCAGGCTACCAGCGAAACGTTCCGTGGGGCCAGATGGTATCCCACCATTCATTTTAAGGGATTGCCGATTCGTGCTGGAGGAGCCGCTGACCCACATTTACAATGTCTGTCTGTCGACCGCGACCTTTCCAGAGCGCTGGAAACTCACCCGCGTGGTACCAGTGCCGAAGGGACGGGGAGGCCCGGAGCCAGGGGACTACAGACCGGTGGCGCTTCTATCTGCACCTGCAAAGGTCTTCGAGTCTGCTGTTCACCACTTAATGTATGCGCAGGTGAGGCCCCAGTTGTCCGACGCACAGCACGGTTTCCGGGCGGGTCGGGGAACCACGGGGAACCTGCTGCATCTGATGACCCGGGTGGTGCCAGCAGTGGATGCCGGTGGTCAGGTAGATGTCGCTTATCTCGATTTCCGGAAGGCGTTCGATACGGTCGACAATGACGTCCTGCTAGCGAAACTGGCCGGCGTGGGCTGCACGCCACACACGCTCAACTTCTTCGCCAGCTATCTACGGGACAGGCGTCAGTACGTCGACTGTGGTGGGCGCCTTTCGGACCAGTACTGGACAAGATCAGGCGTCAGCCAAGGTAGCAATTTAGGGCCACTCCAATTTATCATCATGATAAATGATCTACCGGAGGTGGTCCTGAATTCGACGTGCCTTTTGTTTGCTGACGACCTGAAATTGGTATGCGAGATAGGAGACATCTCTGACCATGCCAGGCTGCAGGCAGATATAGACCGGGTCGTAGAATGGAGCCACGCAAATAGATTATATTTCAATGTGAATAAGTGCACGGTGATGTCCTACAGTCGCGCACGCGCCCCGCAGCACCACCTGTACTACATCGAAGGCGAGCCGCTGCGTCGCGTTGCGGAGATGCGAGATCTGGGTGTGCAATTCACCGCCGATCTCAACTTTCGGCGCCATATAGCCGAGTTGTGTAAAAAGGCGTATCGGAACCTTGGCTTCATATTGAGACAATCCGAGGGTTTTACCAATATTGGTGCCCTTCGGGCCCTGTATGAGGCCTTGGTGAAGAGTCACTTGGAGCACAATTCGGTTGTATGGGCCCCAAGTGAGATCAAATATAAACGGATGGTGGAGCAAATCCAAAACAAATTCGCTCGGTACCTCTACATGAGGTTGTATGGGGTACACCCAGGTTATCCGTTGTTGTATCCCACTTTGTTCGTCCTGGGCATGGTGGGATACAGCAAACTGGAAACTAGAAGGGACGTCGCTCTAGCTACTTATCTGCTCATGGTGCTGCGGGGTAAAAAGGACAACCCAGCTCTCTTAGAAGAGCTGAAGCTGTGTGTGCCGGACGATAGCGTAGGACGGCGGCGGCGCCCGCCGCTGCTGGCGTTGCCGCAATGCCGCACCAATCTGCTGCAGCGCGCGCCGCTCACTAGAGCGCTGCGCACGCTTAATTCCGTAGCGGACAGTATTGACCTGTTCGGTTGTTCGCCGAATGAGTTCACAAAGGCAGTCTATAGTATAGTTGAATCAAATCAATTAAGTATTTAATGTAATTATTAATTGAATTTAACATTGTATTTTTTAATTTTGGAATGAATAATGATTTAATTTTGTTTACTTTTATATTACTATTTTATTTCAATTTTTATATTATGACATGAATATTTGTAATGACATTGACTGTATTATTTTTATTTGTATTATTGTTGGATATGAAATTAACTGTTGACTATTAGCTGAGGAAATTAACTAACGCATTAGGGCATCCTGTTATGTTAGTAACATTATGGAATGAATAAATAAATAAATAAATAAATAAATGTTGTTTCCGAGGAAAACTTTTAATTTTTTCGTGACGAAAAGTTTTCTAAAAATGACCCAAAGTATTTCTAAGGAATAACTTCAAGGGTTTTCATGTGATGCCCAGTCAGACAAACAGATAGACAGGCAGACAATAATTTTAAACAGTAAAAAATATCTTTAAAACGGTTCTGTTGTTTCCATCCGTTCAAAAGTTACATGTTTTCTCTCTCCCTACCCTCTCCCTCTCCCCCTCTTCCTCTCTCTCTTCCTCCCGCTCCCTATCCATCTCCCTCTCCCTCTTCCTGTCTCATTCTCTCTCCTTCCCCCGCTCCCTGTCCCTCTCTCTCTTCCTGTCCCACTCTCTCTCTCCTTTTCCCGCTCCCTGTGCCTCTCCCTTTCCCGCTTGAGGTCCTTCTCCCGCTTTCTGTCCCTCTCCCTTTCCCACTCGAGATCCTTCTCCCTCTTCATGTCCCTCTCTCACTCCCTTTCCCGCTCCCTCTTTCTCTTCCGCTCCCTCTCCTGCTTCCTCTCCTGATCCCAGTCCCTCTCTCGCTTCCTGTCGTCCCTCTCCCCTCCCCCTCCCGTCCGTAAATTTCTCTACACTAAATTTTTGTTTCTCACTATAATCTTCCATATTATTAATTTTCACATTACTGAGTTCAAAAATTACGTAGTTTCTTAAATATTTACAATCCCTTAGTTAGTTAGCAGTTAGTTAACCCATTACGGGGATGAATTTTGAGAAAACCGTGATTCAGTTATTTTTTGTGTCTAACTATAAGCTAATATACAAATTTTCACCCTTCTTACTTCAAAACTGGCGAAGTAGTAGTAATTTGCACACCCTTATTTAACCGTTTTGGGGTTGATTTTCCAAAAAAACACAACTTTTAAATTTTAATCTGGAGCTAATATTATATGAATTTTCATGTTTTAACTTCAAAAATAACGAAGTTGCGTACTTAGTTCCATGCTCTAAATTAACCTTTTAAGGGATGATTTTCCAAAAAACGTGTTAAAATTAACTTTTGTTAACAACTATAAACTTACATAAAATTTTTCATATTTATAACTCTAAAACTGTCGAAGCTGATTTATACGTAACTAACCCCTATTTTTAGGGGATGAATTTCGAGAAAACAGTGATACAGTTATTTTTTGTGTCTAAATATTAGCTTATACACAAAATTTCACCATTCTTACTTCAAAACTGACGAAGTTGCCATACTAAATTGCACATTCTTATTTAACCCTGTAGGGGATGACTTTCCCAAAAAACGTAATTTTTCCAAATTTTGTTTCTAATCTGGAGCTAATATATAAATTTTATTTTTTTTTACTTTGAAAATGACGAAGTTGCGTACTAAATTAAATCCGCTAATTTAACGCTTTAGGGGATGATTTTCCAAAAAGATGTGATAAAATTAACTTTCGTTTATGGCTATAAACTTGCATAAAAAATTTCACATTTATAACTCTTAAACTGGCGAAGTTGGTTTGTATGTAGTTGACTACCAACCCCTATTTTTAGGGGATGAATTTCGAGAAAACAGTGATACAGTTATTTTTTGTGTCTAACTATAAGCTTATATACAAAATTTCGCCCTTCTTACTTCAAAACTGACGAAGTTGCCATACTAACTTTCGCACTCTTAATTAACCCTTTAGGGGATGATTTTCCAAAAAAACATAATACTTACAAATTTTGTTTCTAGTCTGGAGCTAATATGTAAATTTTCATGTTTTTAACTTCAAAAATGACGAAGTTGCCTACTAAGTTCAATTCAGTAAATTAACCCTTTAAGGGATGATTTTCCAAAAAAATATATTAAAGTTAACTTTTGTTTATTACTATAAACCTACATAAAAATTTTCAAATTTATAAATCTAAAACTAAGAAAGTTGGTTTGTATGAAAGGGTCTTCTCACCCTTATTTGTACCCCTTAGGGGACGAATTTCCAAAAATCCGTTCTTAGTGGACGTCTCCTTAGCATAAACTATCTCCCTGCCAAATTTCATCTTAATCGGTTCGGCAGTTTCTGAGATTTTTTGTTTAATCAGCGGTGTGTCGCTTTTCAATTTTATATATATAGATAAAGTAACCTTATATGGGTCAAAAGCTTGGCGCGGGCGGGCCGCACGTGCCGCACGTTGAGTATAGCTGTCTTATAACATCTTGCGAAACATAACCCGCGATGAGACTTCAATAGAGCCGCACGAAATAGATGTGGTCACACAACACAAGATCTACTTATTACGCAATACGACATCAACAACGTCATTTTCTTTTCTTCGAGCGATGGGGATTTGGGAAATCCAAATGACATTCCGGGGAGCCGGAGAGTATGTCGAGATTGTCGAGTCCGCGTTTCGATATTGGGAGGCTTATTGATTTTATACCAACATAGTTTGAGGAATATCATTGCAGAGATTTAGAAGCCAATTCGCCCGATGAAGCAATCGATGTTTCTTCGGATGAATGCGAGAAAAGTTCTTCGCAGTTGACTTTAAAAACCAACTTACCTAAGTTTTTAGTGATAAGACGATAGAAAATGATTTCAATAGCTACACGTTCAGTTGAGGAAATCTCGTATTAACAAATACGAAGAGAATAGTGAGAACATCGAACAATTGCGGCTCAGCACAATAGTAACTGTGAGCAAAAAGTGAATTCTATGGACTCTTGCCTCGCGTCGTTCGTGAGAACTGATAAACTCCAGCAAAATTAAAACAAAAATATGTTCACAACTTTACAAATACTTTGTTGATTGGTTAACAAATAGTGTAAGTTGTTAGAAGAATACAAGTGAGGCAAGGATTACACAGAGATTGTTTTGTAAGTGATCCCCAGACGACTCGCGCGGGCACCAATTAAGACGAACTCGTACAGAGACGAGGATCATTGAGAAAAATGCAAAATCTTTCGGTTCGCCCGTTTCATTAAAGGCTAAAGCATAATGGTGGTCGGTTCCGTAGTCCGCTTGGCTCCACTCAGCGGCCTCAGCGCGCAGCCCGGAGTTGAGCGTTGCGATGGTTGCGCACTACATCAAGCATCGCCCGCCGCGGACAATGCTTGACCATAACGAGTCATTAATCGGTCACCGACATCGAGGAGGTGTTTTAGCTGGAAACCGAAAGTAGTGGGCGTGTAATTTGGACAACGCTGTCCAGTGCCCGTGGCAATTAGACCGAGCAGGCGAGCACGCGAGGTGCCAGCGATCAGCAATTGCTGAGTTCACGCGCTGAATAACGCCAAGTGCGTGCTTCGAGCACTTACGTTAACAGGTTACCGTGTTTTGATGCTTATGCATAGAAACTAAGCAACCCGGCTTCTGCCTATAACTGCCGCCTGGTGCATAGAGTACTACGTCTACTTTGATCACAATATAGTTGGTAGAAGATCGAGGGCTCCGTTGTCGACCCATTGAACCTTGCCTCGGAGTAGTCTCAATCTCTTAAATGGTCTTTGTAAATCCATGAAGGCATGAACAATAAAAACTCGTTGCATAGTAACTTTTCATAATCAGCTCGTTTAGTCTGCCCTAGTCGAAGCAGCATTACAAGAACTACTACCCACTAGTCGACCGGGTACTCGATGATGATAAATGTAATTAATAAGTCATTCGCTCTAACAGTTTCTACAGTTAAATTAAAATAAAACACGAAATGAGTAACGCCACGGATGGAGGTCAATGCTGTAATTATTGATTTTCCGGTGGTCAAAGACTTCTGAATCTCAAAACATTGCCAAACACCGTGCAAATTGCGACCAGTCATGATATAACACTGTTTTTTATTCGCACTTTATTTAGTTGTGAATTAAATGAAATTACGATTTTTTTTTATTCCAAAATATCTACCCATTGAACCCTGAACGGAAATCGACTGAAAAACAAATCACTGAATGCCATAGCATAAAGTTATGGCCTTTGAGCGGGGGATCAAGAAAAGGCCACGCGTCTTTTGTTATTCGTTACAATACTTCAATCAACATTTCGTAATGCACCAAGCAGTGTTTAGACGGCCGTGTACATTAGATAAAAAAAGCCGTATTTATATAGAAAAAGATCAACTGTGGGCCGTGTCTAGTGCTGCCAATATATTTACTATCGGTTCAGCGCTCGGTCTAAAAAAAGGTCATCGGCAGTGAATTTTATGTCCACAAAACAAAAAAAAAACACTTTTCAACATTAGCCTAGTGGGGCTGTTTTAAGAGTTTTAACATTCGTTAAATGTTGGCAAGACAAATAAAAAAGAAAGACCGTATTTGCGAAAAGCCGTAGAATTTGCACAGTTGCAGCTGTAGGCCGTAGACTTTTTGATTTTTTGGCCTGAAAGCCGTAGAATACGGCAGATAATTGCCGTAACATTGGCAATACTGGCACCAAGTGAAGATTTGATTTGAATCGACCATGGGACGTTCCGAGTTCCGAGTTCCGACTTCCTAGCAACAACTTCGGCACTCTACAATTTTCGGACAGGGATCGCCAGACGTCGAGAAAACTGAAGACCAATATGCATGAAATACTCGAGGATTTTAAATTACACCCTTTTAAAAATTCAAAAATACGGACAGACCAAAATTTCAAGAATAATTGATTTGGTTTTGGTTTTTGGAGTTCTATTTGCTTCTATAGCTATAAAGACCCCTGATGCTGTTTATTCTTAAATATCTGCTATGTACAGACATCGACCACTTACAACTCTTAGAATTTCATTAACTGCAGCATCATTTACTTATTAGTATTTAAAAATGTTGCCGAGAAAGTAGTTGAATGCAAGAACTATTCTGCGGACTACTATTGTCATCTCAGTGAAGCTACCGTTATGCAAGATATGCGCTGGAACCAGAAGCGACAAATAAAACTTGGCTCCAACCGTGATGTAACGCACCACAAAAAACGACCGGCTTAATGTTTCAATTTACAAAAATCATCTTACAACGATCTAATCGTGTAATAATGCTGCGTAATAATGTAATCTGCTGCGTTAGCACTGTTGGAGCTGGTTCAGCTGGTGGAAGTCCGTTCTACGTTCTACTAGTGTTTTTCCGCGTCAGCACGACTACCAAGGTACGGCACGATTACAACGAACGAAAAGTGTGCCAATTGTAATGTAAATATTAGTACGCAATATTATATCGTCAGCTTAGTTGTTTGCCTCGGTTTTATCGCTACTATTAGTAATACACCGATGCGTTATCGGTTATGAACGAAGCAGGACCCGTTTTTAAACTGGCTCTTCGACAATAAAGCCGAAACACGCTCGAAGCATTTCACGATCGATGTCAGATGAAGTAGTATCTACATAGCTAACCAGGCAGTTCCGAACCACCTTACCCGGTTACTGTAGGAATCACCGTGTGTAAAGACAAAGCCTCCCGGCTTCCTCCAAAAGGTAACATTACTAAGTCCGTTGTTGACCGGATTGCATGAGGAGTAGACAAAAGATAAGCTGGGACCTGAGAATTATGGATGAATTAAATATTATTAATTATTCTGGTAAACTAATTTAAATTAATAAAACAATTTTTCTCAAACCATGTTAGCTCAACTTATAATTTTTTAAAGATTTGGTGAAATTAACGAAAATAATTATTTTACATTTTTTATAAAATTAAGCAATTCGGCGTTGTGGAAACTATTGAAATGTACGTGACGCATCACATTTAAAAAGTAAATATTTCATTACGAGTTCATTTGTATTACAGATTCCGTCGAGCAATTACAAAAATTCACTTAAGGCGAGCGTATTCGACCGTTGTAGGCATTTTGTTCACTGCCCTTTACCCCGCTCCCCTGAGTGTAAACTCGACCGCCACGCCGTGAGCCGGCCGCGCGCGGCTGTGAGGTTAATGACCCCGTGCGTAGCTGTAGATCCTACATAGCCTAGTTGGTAGTGGACCTGCCTGCGAACTGCGAAGCGAGGGGTTTCGGGTTCGATTTCCGGCCGGGGCAAATATTTATGTGACAGATAAATATTTGTACTCGTGTCATGGCTGTTATTGTGATGTGTTATATGTGTAGTACATGCCACCCGCGACACAGGTAAATACTTGTAACCTACTGCGGGGGTATGAGTGTGGAAGGGTTTTATTATTATTATTATTATTATTAGTAACTGCTCTGAGTTGGGGTGTAAGTATACTTTATTTTGATTTATTCATTGGAATTTTAGGTGTAATAAAATAAGAGTAATGATAATTTTAGCTTATCCAGTGGAGACTAGAGGTGAGTGGAGACTGACTTGAAATTTTATGATACGAAACTGTCCAATGGAGACTAGAGGTGAGTGGAGACTGACTTGAAATTTTATGATACGAAACTGTCCAGTGGAGACTAGAGGTGAGTGGAGACTGACTTGAAATTTTATGATACGAAACTGTCCAGTGGAGACTAGAGGTGAGTGGAGACTGACTTGAAATTTTATGATACGAAACTGGCCAGTGGAGACTAGAGGTGAGTGGAGACTGACTTGAAATTTTATGATACGAAACTGTCCAGTGGAGACTAGAGGTGAGTGGAGACTGACTTGAAATTTTATGATACGAAACTGTCCAGTGGAGACTAGAGGTGAGTGGAGACTGACTTGAAATTTTATGAAACGAAACTGTCCAGTGGAGACTAGAGGTGAGTGGAGACTGACTTGAAATTTTATGAAACGAAACTGTCCAGTGGAGACTAGAGTTGAGTGGAGACTGACTTGAAATTTTATGAAACGAAACTGTCCAGTGGAGACTAGAGGTGAGTGCAGACTGACTTGAAATTTTATGAAACGAAACTGTCCAGTGGAGACTAAAGGTGAGTGGATAACAAATAAGTAGGTACTTACATACAAAATTGACTAATATCATCTAAATACTAACAAAAAATAACCAACTTCAAAATAACTCGAAAACTACTTGTCAAATCTCCCTCAAATTTATGTGGAACCACATGATACGCACCAGCTTTCTATCAAAAAAAGAATCATCAAAATCAGTTCACCTACAAATAAGTAGGTACTTACATACAAAATTGACTAATATCATCTAAATACTAACAAAAAGTAACCAACTTCAAAATCGAAACGAGCTTTTTTTTCAAAATGGCGGACTTGTAGGTATGCCAGGTTCCGTAAAAAAATCTTCAAACCCTTTGGATAAGATATTTTACAAGTATGTTGAGAATGATAAAAAGTATAAGAATAATTTAAAATAAAATACCTAAAGATACGTAAAAAATAATAAAAACAAAAAAATTAAAATGTGTGCCATTCACACATTTTAGAACTTAGAAGTGAAACCTTCAAAAATTTTGTTTTCAAGATAATGAGACGAATGTAAAATTTCGGGAAGATGATAATTGTAGGTTTTACTATTCCACTCCACTCCACTCCACTCCACAAATTTTGACTTTTGACTTTTTTGCCTTTTTTGACTTTAGACTTTAGACTTTTTTGACTTTTTTTGACGTTTTTGACTTGACTGTTGACTTTTGACTTTTTTGACTTTTTTGACTTTGACTTTTCTTACTTTTTTCACTTTATTGACTTTTTTGACTTTTGACTTTTTTGACTTGACTTTTTTTACTTTTTTGACTTGACTTTTTTGACTTTTGACTTTTGACTTTTGACTTTTGACTTTTGACTTTTGACTTTTGACTTTTGACTTTTGACTTTTGACTTTTTTGACTTTTTTGACTTTTTTGAATTTTGACTTTGACTTTTTTGGCTTTTTTGACTTTTTTGACTTTTGACTTTTTTGACTTTTGACTTTTTTGAATTTTGACCTTTTTGACTTTTGACTTTTGACTTTTTTGACTTTTTTGACTTTAGACTTTTGACTTTTGACTTTTTTGAATTTTGACTTTTTTGACTTTTTTGACTTTTGACTTTTTTGACTTTGACTTTTTTGACTTTTGACTTTTTTGACTTTTGACTTTTGACTTTTTTGAATTTTTTGACTTTTTTGACTTTTTTTACTTTTTTGACTTTAGACTTTTGACTTTTGACTTTTGACTTTTTTGAATTTTGACTTTTTTGACTTTTTTGACTTTTGACTTTTTTGACTTTGACTTTTTTGACTTTTGACTTTTTTGACTTTTGACTTTTTTGAATTTTGACTTTTTTGACTTTGACTTTTTTGACTTTAGACTTTTGACTTTTGACTTGACTTTTGACTTTTGACTTTTTTGAATTTTGACTTTTTTGACTTTTTTGACTTTTGACTTTTTTGACTTTGACTTTTTTGACTTTTGACTTTTTTGACTTTTGACTTTTGACTTTTTTGAATTTTGACTTTTTTGACTTTTTTGACTTTTTTGACTTGACTTTTATGACTTTTTTGACTTTTGACTTTTGACTTTTGACTTTTTTGAATTTTGACTTTTTTGACTTTTTTGACTTTTGACTTTTTTGACTTTAGACTTTTGACTTTTTTGACATTTGACTTTTGACTTTTGACTTTTTTGAATTTTGACTTTTTTGACTTTTTTGACTTTTGACTTTTTTGACTTTGACTTTTTTGACTTTTTTGACTTGACTTTTTTGACTTTTTTGACTTTTGACTTTTGACTTTTGACTTGTTTGAATTTTGACTTTTTTGACTTTGACTTTTTTGACTTGACTTTTTTGACTTTTTTGACTTTTGACTTTTGACTTTTGACTTTTTTGACTTTTTTGAATTTCGACTTTTGACTTTTTTGACATTTTTGACTTTCGACTTTTTTGACTTTTGACTTCAAGAAGTTTTCACTTCAATAATCATTTTTTCAAAACAATTTTCCATTTATTTCATAACGCGCCTAAATAAGGTATAACTTCAAAAAAGAAAACTGTCTCTCAAGCTCCCAGCCGTCACGACGAGTCGTTTGGCGACTGACACATGCTCAAGGGTGGTAGCTATCCATGCGAACCCCATGGAGAAATAATAATAGTAATAATGGTATTAAATTTAAAATCAATATTACCAATATAATCCCTCGAGGGGCCCTACCACCAGTGCAGCGGGCCGGATTTAGTCGCCTTTTACGACACCCATCCGGCTTGGGATAGTATTAGATAATAATTGTGTAATTAGCACTTGACTTATACCAATACCCAAATACTATAATAGTAACTAAAGTATAAAAACGAAAAATTTTTATTATTTCAAATTACAGCAGTGTGGATACTTTGGACAGTACCTAATACGTAATATAAGTTCAGAAGGCGCGCGCGCCAAATTCGAAATTAAAATTAGTGTCGGAAATTCGACAACGTGCGGCTGCGATGCCGATTAGCACAGGTCCTACCTCGAAGGCGACTGGCGCGAGAGTAAAATTGAGTAAATTAACGCGTCGGGCGTTTCGTTGCTCGTGGAAAGGGAAAAAATAGAAATTGAAAGGGAAGTTTTTCAAAATTTCAAATTATGATCAGAAAGAAATATTGGTATCTATAGGACCTATACTGTGGTATATTTTTTATTATCTGGAAGCGATTAAAACGCGAATAAAACGCCATTTTTATGCCAGATTAGACCCCACTTTGTGATTTATTTCTATCCAATGAAATAATTGCTATCGTGTATCAAGTATGAGGGAACGAAAGAACAAAGACTGTAAAATAACATATATTTTTTTTAGAATTGTATTATGTACCATTTATGAACAAAACACCTTCAAAAATACCATTTCTTGGGATAATATCGCCTTAATCGTAACAATTAAATTAACCGTAAGTGTCAATTAATTTATTCTGTCTACAGTTTACACACTGGAAATTTTAAGTATGGATTACCTAGGCTACGCCCTCGCTTCGTTTTAGGAATCCTATGCCTTAGTAGTCTTAGTACAGAGAAATAAAACACTATAAACGCTAACACACACACCCCCACAGTAGGTTACTACCGGTGTCGCGGGTGGCATGGACGACACATATAACACATCAAAATCACACCCTGCAGTGCAGGGTGAGGGTATATACTGTGCAGGGTGCAGGCCCTGCACCCGAGCACAAATATTTATCTGTCAATTAAAATATCTGCCCCGGCCGGAATCGAACCTGGCACCCCTCGTTTCGCAGGCAGGGTAGCTACCAACTAGGCTACAGGGCGATGGGCAAACTTAGGTCTTTGGTGGTTTCAATGAATTTATCGAGTAATGCAGCGGACAGTGCGATCAGGGTTTGGTCTTTGGATGAAAAACTCTTCGAGATATTCAGTTTGGTTATGTTTAGCCAACATTCTCATGGGCGGAGCCACGTGCTACTGACTTACCATTTTGGCGAGCATGGTGTCCATCTGGGGCTGGTGCGCGGCCGTGAGCAGCGTGCGGATGCGCGACGCGTTGGCGACGCATTGGGCCATGCAGCGCTGCAGCGCGGCCGCCTGCCGCACGAGCGCGGCGCTGAGCGGCACGCCCTCGCCCCCCGCACCGCCCCCGCCGCCCGCGCCCCGCAGCACGCTCTCCAGCACGTGGGCGTGCTGCGACACGTAGTCCAGGCACCTCCGCAGCTCCACCGCCTCGCGCTGTTGCCGATCTGAGGAACACGTCGGACATTGAGCGCCACATCCACCGAGGAGCCTTGCTAAAGGACTTGACCCATCCACACTACTCGTGCCCACTACTCGTGTAGCATGTGTCTCTCCTTTTGAGGAAGACCGCGATGAGTCACCGAACTGGTCTATGCGGATTGGTGAAGGGGTTAGTTGGCGAATCCAAAAATCGGAATATTTTTCGGCTTCTGACATGGCTTGACGACTATTATCTTACCATAACAACTGGGACTTTACGTAACTGTGTCCGGTAATGCTTAACATGGTTGATTACTTAAGGTCCGGATCCCACCTGAGTAAAGTGATAGAAAAGTGTTTTTTCTTGTCTCTACTCGCATACTGAATGATCAACAAATCAAGCTAAAAGACTTCTGTGAGGATTGTATTCTACCTCATGTTACCTCCATACTCCAATGTCCAGGTTTCTCCGTAAAACTAGGTTTCAGAAGGTTGCCATTTTCTATTGTTCTAAAGGCCTAAACCCAAAACTCATTCAGAGAACCATACTAACTTAGTCATTGTGGCTGCTTTAAACTCTGATATAAAGAAATACATTACATTACAATTGCAATGACGAATTAAATACCCTTTTTAATTTCTAAATAATTTATTAAAAGATTTAGAGAATTTTCTGGGGACCGGCAGCAGGGTGCTTGGGTGTGCACTTGCAGCCCCTCACATGTTTGAATAATAGTTAATAGTAATTAGTAAGTATAGGGTGTAGTGTAGATGCAAATGCACCTTCCTGAAAGTAATCCTTAGGGCGCCCATGCCCATTTCTATGCAATGTTGTTTTCTTTTATCAAATAAAACCTACTAAGAAGAATCTCATTTATGCAAAACAAATAATCTAAATTTTACTAACAAAAACTAAACGACTTCAAAGTCTCAAAAACTACTTGTCAGATCTCGTTCTTTATGTGGGACCACATGACAAGCACCTGCTTTCGATTAAAAAAGGATCATCGAAATCGGTTGGCGTGATATTGAGTTATTTGTCAATTTGTCGCGCACATCTTAACACAAATTTACGACTTATGTGGTTTTCTCATGGATGCAATTGTCAGATCTCAATAAAATTTATGTGGGACCACATGACAGCCTTCAATTAAAAAAGAATCATCAAAATCGGTTCGCCCAGTCCTAAGTTCTGAGGTAACAAACATAAAAAAACCCAGTCGAATTGAGAACCTCCTCCTTTTTTTGAAGTTGGTTAAAAGGTAACAAACATAAAAAAAAATGTACAGTCGAATTGAGAACCTCCTCCTTTTTTTGAAGTCGGTTAAAAATATTTTGCGAACATTTTGTTTCATTGTTACTATGTACCTACAATAGACGTTTTTCACATGACATGGTAACATTATTAAATTTTAATGAGAGTTTATTTATACAGATATTCACAATAAAAATAATAAATAAATATGTAAGAATTATGAATATTTTTATAAATTATTTCATTGTATTTCAAACACATTAAACCTACCTACATTTTATTCATCATAGTATTATTTTTCTATATCTAAAAATTAACACATTCAAAAAATTTCATTGATACTCAGTTGAAATTAATAATTACATAAATACCTTCTAACATAGCTACTTTATATTGTTATTACTGTGATTTAGTTCAAGATTCAATAAACCTTTGCGCGACCGACTTATGTGCTGTTTGTTTATTTACAATTCAATTAGTGGGCTTACCGTGGAAATCGTAGATCCTCTGGGCCCTGCGTTGATACTTCTCCTCCTGCAGTTGGCGATCAGCTTGCACCTGTTTTTCTCGTGCCTCCAAGACCTCCAGGAACGAGGAAAACAGGGATTTTCTCTCGTTTGTATTCGTAACGGTTTCTTGCATTGTAATTGATAAGAATATTTACTTCTTTTATTTAAATTCTAACTTATTTTTATGAAGTTGTAATAAATCTCTCGAAGTTCACTAACTTTTAATTTAAAATAAAGAAAAACATTAACAAAACGTTAAAATAAATTCAAATCAAAATCAAAACCACACAACCTCTCACTACACCACACAGACAACTACTGTCAATTGTCAACTACAGATAATTATCAAGCTGAAATATAAATATTAGTCAGGCATAGACAAGAAAGTTAAGAAAAGAAAACATATATATTATGTACTAACTAATCCAAAAATACCTACATAATTACAGTAATTATTGAATAAAGTAGGTTTATATGATACTGTTTAAGATAAATAATTATTTTTTTGATGAAATTTTATAGATCGGTAAATGAAAACATAAAAGTATATTTTTGTCTACGGCAAGGACAAAAATGTCGTCTCTGATTGGTTACTGAATCTGATTTTAACATTGTTCATTGGCTCAATTACTATTTACTTGAAGATCAGTCGGGAAAATGAAAATTGAAAACTAACTCATGACATGACATTTTACTTGGCCAGTTCATAGTGATTAAGTACTCTGTGACCCGGTTTTTGCCTGTCATTCGCGTTATTAGCATTCCATTGTCAAAAGAAACTAAAATATATTTCTTAGGACTAAGTATTCAACAATTTAATATAAAATGGCCCGTGAAAGCAGTGCTGGTTTTGATAGGCATATTACTATTTTTTCTCCTGAGGGCAGACTTTATCAAGTCGGTAAGTATTCGAAACTTGAGGGTTATTCTCTTCACTATCCAAATAATGTTCTTTGGCTTTGTAGCTTCCATTGGAGTATGGCTTTGTGAAATGATATTAATTTAAGTTATTAATTTAAGTTTCACCTTTTCACACCACAACAAATTATTCCAGAAATATTAACAAATTGGCATAAATCCATCTGACATTATGTACACAAGAACATACACAATTCACAAGCAGTACTCCAGTAAAAATATATGTTCTGTACAGATAGTTGTAGAGAGGAGGGATAGATATTTGGAGAATATTATTTTGTTTTTAATATTCCATCATTATAGTTATTGACTGGTGTGGATGTAATCAATTAACATTTCGTTGAAAAATTATCTCTGCAAAAATCTTAATGTTTTTCAATTAAATATATTATAATTTGTCTCTGAATGTATGCCAGCAGACATCATCAAGAATAGATTTAAACTTTATTTTATATATCTGTTTGCAGAGTATGCCCTGAAGGCAATTAATCAAGGAGGGCTGACCTCAGTGGCACTGCGAGGGACGGAGAGTGCGGTGGTGGCGGCGCAGCGCAAGGTGCCGGACCGGCTGCTCGACCCGGCCTCCGTCACCCACCTGTTTCCCCTCACCAGCCGGATTGGCTGTGTCATGACGGGCATGATTGGTGAGTACGCGTACAAGTTTTTGGCAGATTAACCTAGCTAGCCTTCATTAGTACAGAAATAATATTTTATTTGCCTATTCTTTATCATTGTCATGATATGCCAGAGTGAGAATGGGTGTTAGTGCAGTGGTGAGGAGTCATATAATGGTCATCCATGTCTCTGGAAGGCAGCAAACAATATCTATGAAGGAACAGAGCATTGTATAATAAAATTATAACAGCATAGTGACAATCCTGTATCATGTATGTGTTTGTCATGATATTTATTTTATTTATTTATTTATTTATTTATTTACCTCAGAATACATTCCATACTTAACACAATTAATATTATAATTTTAAAAACATAAAGGGAAAGTAAGAGCCCATTGCATTATATTACAATAAAACAAATCAGATTAAAATTACATCACAATAACTTAACAACATGAAACACATTAAAAATATATGCCAAATACTAATATTATTAAAACTAAAAGTCAATTTAAAAAAAAAAAAAAATCAAATAATTAAAATTACATCATCAATAAAAGAACTAATGTCAACATTTAAATTAAGATAAAATTATAGTCAATTAATAGAATCAATGTCAATATTAAAATTAATATAAAAAATTAAAAGTCAATAAGTATAATTAATTAAAAAAAAAAAAAAAAAAAAATAATAATAATAATAATAATAATAATTAAAAATTAAAATATATCACATAATTATTACTAAATTATTTAATATTAAATAAATGGGCTCTCGATCTCATATGGCACCCATTCCAGTGTCTTACCACTGGGCAATTATTTACCATTTATTTGGTGCAATTTATTATGAGGTTTTTTTTAAAATAAGTTTCTGTATAGTTACGTACACCCAGCCTGTGGGGCGTCACAATCCTCATGACGATCCTCTGTCCACAAGAATTTTGTGAAATGTGTCCAGTGTACAGCCAATGAGTGGTTTTGTCAATTATGTGTCACCGCACTCACCGCCGCCCTAATGGCCGTATTGGGGCGGCTTAGAATACTGACCCCAACCCATGGCAGCATACTGGCCTGCTTTGTGAAAATGCTACACATAGGGATTTTATATTATTACTAGCTGACCCGCCAGACGTTATTGTGCAACATAACAGTTTATTGTTGCACTGACGCGAAATATCGGTAAAAACTATCTATCAGTGAAGAACTTTTCGAGTTTTTGAAGCAAGAGCTTAAGATGTCATTAATATTTTTACTGATCTACTGATTTACTGTTCTACATATTATTTCTGTGAAGCCTCCCTGGCTAGGTGGCTGGGGGGCACTTATCATTAGGCGGGAGGTCAGGTCGTTGCTCTGCTAACTGCTTACATTCCATGTCCAGCGGACAGCAAGTCGCAGGTGCAGCGCGCGCGCTACGAGGCGGCCAACTGGCAGTACAAGTACGGCAGCGAGGTGCCCGCGCACGTGCTGTGCCGCCGCGTGGCCGACATCTCGCAGGTGTACACGCAGAACGCCGAGATGCGCCCGCTCGGCTGCAGTGAGTCCACTACCACTACCAGTACCACTACCACACGTCACGTCCACGGAACATGTACCATACCAATGGACCTACCTATCTACCTATGGACTATTTACCGATTACATAACAAATAACCAACTAAAGAAATAAACCACTCCTTAAAAAAAATACCACCAACATACTGAACATAATATAAAAATCGCCATAGACAATAGTAGGTGAGAATTCGAGTTCCTTAAATTCCTCATAGATCTCAACATCTGAAATTAATTTAAATGAAAAAGGGAATAATGGAAGTATATTTTTTCACATGAAAAATCATTTGTCTAATCACTTGATAATTAATGAGATTTTGAGGTAAGGAAAATAAATCAAACACATAGAGCACCTCCTCCTTTTTATGTTAGTTTAAAATCAACCCTCAGAGAAAAATAAAGACATGTCTACTGGTTCCCAGTTCCACATGGTACCCACTACCCAATGTATATTGCATTGCAGGCATGATACTGATCGCGTACGACGAGGAGTCGGGCCCGTGCGTGTACAAGACGGACCCGTCGGGCTACTACTGCTCGTACAAGGCGGCGGCGGCGGGCGCCAAGGCCACCGACGCCAACGCCTACCTCGAGAAGAAGCTCAAGAAGCGCGCCGACCTCTCGCCCGACGACGCCGTGCAGCTCGCCATCTCCTGCCTCTCGCAGGTAACATACATACACACATTACACACTCGCACGCACGCACACATACAACTCTAATGTAGTTAGATAATGTATAAATTGATCAATTTAAATTGCAGGTTCTGTCGGTGGACTTCAAGTCGTCGGAGATCGAGGTCGGCGTCGTCAGCAAGGACGACCCCAAGTTTAGGTTCGCATATGTTTTTATTACGGTATTAAATGTACTAGCCGGCAGGAGTCAGGGAGCGCCGTGCAAGTTGACACTCAGTTCAACCAGATTTTGCCGAATATCATAGACCATAGAGCAGTCGCAATACATAATAAAATTATATTATTGGCTAGTTGGTAGGGTAGGCACTTGCTTTGTGTGAGTGGCGCTGCCGCACTCCCCAGTCCCCGGCCCCGGGCCCCGGGCCGCAGGCCGCAGCCGACACTGTGCTCTGTATTAGTGATATTGTGAATTGTAATAAATATAAAATTTAAGCATTCATGTTTTGTTTTTCAGAGTACTATCAGAGAGTGAAATAGACAGACATCTGACGGCCATCGCCGAGAAGGACTGAGGGGATTTGCTGAATCAATGTTATCTTTAATATACGGTATCTTTTTATTTGTTTGTTTCATTTATTTTCTCAATAATGGTTACGTTACGTCTAGCAGAATCCCAAACTGGAGCTAGTAATAGAAGGAACATCATATTTGACATATTCTTAGGTAATTTTAAATAATATTGATAATCGTCATGTACAAGTTAATCCGGTACTGGTAGCGCAGAGCTCGAGCGCTAATGCCCCGTTTAGATGCGCGCGCGAGCCACGAGACGATCCGCGAGACGCGCGCGTGTAAACAGGGAGCTCGCGGACCAGACCGCGGCGCGTCTCGTGGCTCGCAGGGCTCGCGTCGGGAGCGGTTTTTTGGGCGCGCGCCAAAGGGGCTCGCGCGAGAGCTCGCGCGGTGTTCACACTCGCGCGGCGCGCGCTTCATTCGACAGCGGCTACTAGCGCCATACGTACGTGTTCTATTGGATTCGTATTTTTCAAAATAAAAATATGATACTGAACGTTAATACTGAATGATAATAATAATAATAACCTAAAACTACTAGTAACAAAACCTCGTATATTCAAAGTAATATTATTATAAAGAAGAAAATTTTGATGTTTTGTTTGTAATGAATACCAATAGCTTTTTTATTTTAAAAAGTCTAATTGTACAGAAATCTACCCATAGTACAAATCAACATTGAGTATTTTGCCTATAAATCATGGTAGAAAGGTTTCACTGACTGGATGCCGATGTGTTACGTCAACGTGCTTCATCCTTGAACGTTCGAACGCATCTGAACGCAGCGAGCGTGTAAACACTAGATAGCACTCGCGCGCGTAGGGGGCGTGGCTTACGGACGCGCCACGAAACGCGCATGTAAATGAGCGGTAAACGGGGCATTACGGTTGCCCGGTTGCATAGAACAACGGGTCGCGGATCGCCTAGCGATCGAGTGTCGCTATATAGAGGTCGGGGAGATCGGCGAGTATAATATGCAGACATCATTTTAAGAACCCTAGCGGTCTCGTCAACTCATGATAATTCTTGGAGTAAACCTCATGCCGAACGTTTGATATTAGATAAAAACCAAGGAACATTTGTTTTAAAATATGGATACGAAGGAAATAAATAAGACAATAACTTAGGATAGGTCGTTTATTATGAACATAATATACAATGCCGATGTTTATAAAAGCGGGTAAAAACCGACGAAACATACACCATACGATAAAATAGTTACAGATTTAATAATATGTTGTTTATTGATCGAAACACGAGTATCGTTACATTATTACCTAAATGACGGGCGGCGGCGCGGCGCCGACCCGACTGCCCCGACCGGTGCATGGCGATCATGACAATGTGTGGGTGCAGTGTGCACTCCGGAGTGATATACACATATTGCAGCAGAGAGCATCGCTGACACTCGGGCTGGCGCACCGAGGGTCGTCGATACACGCTGAGACTTTTTGTAGGTATAATATAAAAATACAAAACGTTACAAAAAGGACGCAATTGCCGGTTTTACAGTAAGTACACGATGGAGCGCTCCCGCTCGCAACACAACACTAGCAGCCCTAGCTCCTGGTAGTCCTGGTTGCCTGGTAGCCTGGTACAGTCACCTGTCACACAGATCGCATCGATAGTGGACAGCTGCCAGCCGTCGCGCGTCGACGCTAACCAAACGAACGACTACGGGACCGCGGACCGCCTGCTGACCTGAACTGGGACAGTGGACGAGCCCGGCGGCCCCGCGGCCCGGTCACGTACATACGTAGACATTCAATTATAATTATAATATAGGTATCTGTCTTTAAAATAAACTTAAATAAAATGCAAAATTACGCTTCACCAGCTATTGCGTGCATTCTCTTATCACACCTTAGAAAATATTAAATACAGGTGTCCCAACGTAATGAATTTTTGCCATTTCACTTTGCATGAAAGACCGAACACGAAGCATCATTGAAATACAGTTCCCATCAATAAAAAGTTATGGAGCTTCACTCCGAGCAGTGCGCGCCCGGCGCGGCGGCGCGGCGCCGGCGGCGCGCGCTCGGTGAACAAAACGAAATACCAGCATCTCGCATTTCCAGTCTAGCGAAGCCACGCGTAAATTACAGTATCGTTGCCTTATTGCACAAGTATTACACTTAAAGCTACATTAACAATATTTAAATATGCTAGTTGAAACAAGATAGTCGAAATCTTTAGCGAACTTCACTTAAGAGTTAAGACGCTCAGTGAGGAGGGCGCGCGCGGTGCGCAGGTAAGCTGCGGATACACTAAGCTTTATATTGTACCCTAAGATAGAAAGCATTCTAGTAAAAACTTAACCGAGATGAGAATAATAATTATGGTAATGACTACGATATAAATTTTGAGACTTACACAAAACGACATATCGCTGTCGAGGCGACATCGAGTGAGGAGCGGCGGCCTCGCTATAGTCTAGCAGGGCGAGTACAGCAGATCGCTTACAAATGTAAAAAACCTATTTCTTTTATTACTGAAATTTAACAAAAACAGTGTAATCTATGAAGCCTATGTAAGCCTCCATAAAGTGTGCCAAACTAAACTTCGGGCGAGAAAAGGACCGAAACGGTGTGCGTCGAGACCTTTACAGGTATGTACTCGGAGGAAGGTTTTTACGGTTCGGGGACTCTTGCCCTCCGAGGAGAAAAGTGACTCATCTGCGCAGATCATTGCAATGACACGGGAGCCACATAGATACAGAGTAGCATCGCGCTGCGGCCGAGCGGACACTGGCGCCCTCGATACACGGCTAGCGGAAAACTCTAATCCGTTAAACGGTATAACTGTTAGGCTTTATTTCATTTCTATGATTACATGATTACTAGAAGTTTCATTGAAACGAGAAGCCATGTGTGAGAACCGTGTATTGTGGCCGCTGCGGACGGCCGGCGCCCGGTCGCGGTGCTCCACGCCAACAACAACTACCTGCATATTTTGACGAATAAGGTCTAACTCAATAGTTTTCTGTTACAGTTGATGTTTTATATAAAAATGATTTCGATCCCCAAAGCGGAGCCCGCGGGCCCTTCTCGTCAAACTGTGCGCAGGCCCTGCGACACCAGCCAGGTCCGCGCGGGAGGGGTGAGTGTAGAGGGGGGGGGGGGGGAGTGGGGGGGAGGTGTGCGGGGGCGGGATGCGCGGTGCGGTCTAGGAGCAGCAGGCGCGGGCGGGCGGCGCGCGCGAGGGCCGGCGCTCCACGGCGATGCGCGCCAGGTCGGCGTCGGCCTCGCGGCCCGCCGTCTTGTCCAGGATGGCCTCGGCCAGCTCGGAGAAGGCGCGGTCGATGTTGATGTTGGACTTGGCGGACGTCTCCATGAAACGGATGCCGTGCTCGCGCGCGATCTGTGCACCACCGATCACAATGTTACGGTTCAATACAGTCAAATCATTTATTTCATCGATCATCTCTCATGGTGGGAGGTGAACCAAGTAGGCATAAAAATATAAAAATACATATATCTATTCATTATATTAATAAGTATCATACGAATAACAACAAAACGTTAATTATGCAATGAGATCTTTTAATAATGACCAATTAAATAAACGGAGTTTAAGTGAGTATTTTGTACAATGATAGTAAGTACAAATGATATCATCATAAATCAGGTAAATGTAATGAACAAAAATATCTCACGGTGAGGGAGGCAGTGACTCACGTACAAATTGAAGCGCGCACTCTTGTCGTTAACACAATGTTTCGGTTGTTATAACAAAATTATAGCGCACAGTGGCCACTGTTTTATTCTTTAATCGATTTCGTATTAGGCAATAACCATAATGCCCTAAAATGATAATCAAATGATTCACTACTTGTGTACTAGTGTAGTGCTAGTGTAATTAGTAACACAGTGTTAATATTAACCTCATACATAACGCAAATAACCAAAACCCATGGAACACATGTTCACATAGCTGTTTGTTGCCAGAGTACTGGCCGTGCATTTGTTTAGGGTAAACTTTACAAAAGTGCGGCACAAATTTTAAAGGTTAATGGCGTTAGAGAATAATGTATCTACGTCATAATAATGAGACTAGGTCATTATAGTGACAAAGATGTCGCCGGAAACCCTCTTCGCGGGGTTCCTTTTTGGAGTATTTGTATGCTTGAATTTTAACTTGGAAATATGCAACTGACTGCAGGATCATTGTGAAACATAGTGACAAAGCTACATGTAATACACTCACGGCCTCCCCGCGCTCCTTGCTGACCACACGTTTCTCCTCCATGTCACACTTGTTGCCCAGGATCATTTTTTCCACGTCTTCATTTGCATGCTGTAATGTATTAATCATTATTTTAAAATACTTCTTTAAACTATGTGAAAATTGTAGGCTTGTCTTCTCCTAGCATTGTAAGTTCAGGTTCATATGAGTGTGCAGTACAAGATCCAACCAAATAAGATTTATTATCTATATTACCGGGCAGTATCACAGGGAACGATCGCCACGCGGTCACGTGAATGTTTTATTTCGTTAAATCTTGTACCGCGCGCTCATATGAACCTAGCCTTAGACTGCATATTGCTTTCAATATTATTTATTTTAAAATGTCTATAACAACAACATATACTAAAACCTCATCTTAGAAATCTATTAAATGTTTTGCCTCCCAACTTAATCTCTTAACAGTTACTGCTAAGAATTGCATCTCTATGTGAAACATTTGTGGAGAGTAGCCAAATATCCAGTGCCACAATAGCATCACCAGAACTGTCCATTTAGATATGAATAAATTATAAACACACAGGCAACACATCAGTGATGCCTTTGGTGTTGCTAATGTCCATGGGCGACATAGCCACTTACCATCAGGTGGATCGTCAGCTCATTTGCTGGCTATTCCCATAAAAAAATCTTCATCTTAAAACATAAGTAGTGTACTCACTAGCGATGGGCGATTATTACTTAAATTAATCGAATTAGTCGATTGTTCAGTTTAGTCGATAAAAGTCGATAACAATTTATGTTAGTCGATTGTTATCGACTGGATGGCGCGCGGTGCGGTGCGGCAACAATGATAACTGACACCACGCGTGTAACTACTAATGTGTGCGAACTACTAATTCGTAGCGCAGCGCCGCGCAGTTATGGGAACTACTGATTCGTAGCGCAGCGCAGTTATTACTATATTCGTACTACTAAATTAGTAGTATAATAATTACAAAAGGTGTCGCGTCAGCGATGGCGCTGCGCGACAAATCGTCAGTTAAAAAGATCGTGCGTAAGTAAGGAGATTAAAGACTGGAATAAAAAAAGTAAAAAAGTTATAATCATTCGTTTTTAACAATACTTATCCATCGTGTCAAATGGTTATAACCCGCGCGTGTGACCTTGCTCTAATAAAGTCAAAAACCAACTAACAACAAATTGAAGTAATAGTATTTATAAGTACTATTGTTTCTTCTGTGGTAATAGGTACTTGAAAACAATCAACGCAACACCGTCTCGCCGCACGCAGTACCTATACCTACGCACTACACACAGCGCAAGGCAATTGAATGTTGACTGAGTATAACTACAGCTAGTATTTAGTAGTTCAGTTAGTAGTTTGTCGATTGTTATTCGAATAATCATCGCAAGGAACTACTAAATCGACAATCGAATGCGCAATGGCACAATTTTCGATTCAGTCGATTATTTTTTTTGCAACAATCGCCCATCGCTAGTACTCACCTCATCTATATTTCTTAACCACTTGACGATATCATCAAATGTCTTTTCATTAGTTATATCGTACACCAGCATAATGCCCATGGCCCCCCGGTAGTAGGAAGTAGTGATGGTGTGGAAGCGCTCTTGGCCCGCCGTGTCCCATATTTGTAACTTTATTTTCTTACCCCTCAGTTCAACTGTTTTGATTTTGAAATCAATACCTAAAAACAAAACAATTATAAAAATAACTCAACAGATTAATTCAATGTTGTATGCTCCTATCGAAAGTGGGTTATCATTCTTGAAAGAGAATGTTATTAAAACAATATACGGGTGATGAAAATTACCAAACATTTTAACTTTTTATCACACAATCTTCCAAGAAGTAGCGCGCAAACTAAACAGTGGGTATGTCTGTGCGTGGACAGTTGGACACTAAACGTGCACAAAAAAATTATTATCCTAATATTTTTTGCATGCATTGCATGATTGAAATAAAGGACAGGAGCTCGAACAGCGGAACACAAAAATCATAAAGATAGTTCATTTTCATACCGATAGTTGATATAAATGTAGTTGTGAAATGGTTGTCTGAAAACCTAAACAATATGCACGTTTTTCCAACACCGGAGTCACCGATAAGGAGCAGTTTAAATAACAAATCGTAGGTTTTCTTGGCCATTTTAGTATTCTTTAAAATGCACAAATTTAATGCCAAAAATAAGTATTAAGTTCTATGTCCTAATTCTAAAATATGACAGGTGGTTGCCAGTCATTTCATTCGAGTCGAGCCTCTCCACAGATAATAGATATATCTAGAGCCTGACGAGCTAACACCACAGACTACTTTATGAAATAAAATCCCTAAAAAATTTTATCTTTAAAGTCTCCTACAGTTTCAGACTAGCTCATTTTTAATGATTTCTCGAAAACTAGGGGACTGGCCTTAAAGGTACCTCTACCAAGTTAAGTAATTTAAGTATGGAATGAATGAATGATGAATGAATGGTAGAGAAATATCATATATCCATGGCATGGCTATAATCCATGATCCATGGTAAGCACTCAGCACAGACACAGAATCTGGTAGGAGTATAATTATTTTGTGCTGTCTGTGCTGATCACAGACAATCAAGTTTATGTACTTTTATGTAAAACCATAGATTACCCTCTAATCTCCAGTGTTGCCAGATGGGGCTATTAAGCGACAATGGCCTCATTTCTGTTACCGAGTGGCTATCATATTTTACCCCTTGGCTACGTGTAGCCGTGGGGCTATATTTCAGCGCTCGGACTAAAACAAGAATAAAAATAGGTCATTGGGCTTGGATTTCTCAACAAAGTAATATGAAATTGACTGCCGATGACCTTTTTTTTATCTCCTATACTTCGAACCCTAGATGGGGCTATCTCGGGGCTACACGCGCACTCCGGCAAGGCTATTCGAGAAAAAATTAACTGGCAACACTGCTAATCTCTGTCACCATAAAGTAAGTATTAGTATAGAGCGAGTGTAACGAAGTGGGAACAGTAGGCACGGGTGAGAACAACACGACGACCGACGTTCTCGTCGCGAGCGCTTGTAGTCGTGGTTGATTGCTAGCGGTGTGCGGTTCTAGAGAGATTTTTAAATATTTACGTATCAAAATGGTCAAATGTGCAGTTCCATCTTGCAAAAACGATAGTAGGAAACACACAAAACTGAAATCCAGTATCACATTTCATCGGTAAGTTGATTTTTATATTTTTTTTTAAGAAAACAAATCACGCATCGCGGTTGTGAAGGAGACGTGAGGGGCGGGCACGGAAAGACCGCCCGCGCACCGCGCTCTCCTCGCGAGACTGTAGTGATGTGATGCGACCAACGATGTAGTCGATATTTAAAATATGTTTTGAAATGTTTGCTATGAGAACAACGTATTATATTTATGTAACTTTAATAGTCAAAATCTTATAGACATTTATTATAAATCATTATAGTGTGTGTTTTGTATGATATATTTTGTAATATTTATAATGCGAAAGTATTTTAACGTAAGCTAGGAATGTAAATATAAGGGCGTACTCGTATTCACGTAGATAGCTGACTACCGGCGCCGATCTGCCAGCGCTTATCGGAACCGGTCCGCCCATGTAGTTGGCGCACCGCGCAGGTAGGAGTCTAAAGTCGTAAACAAATATGGCCGACTTCTAATGTCAATTTGCAAATATATAAATAAATATACATATTCATATAAAAAATTCTCGTTTAATAGTAGGAAATAAGATAAGTTATCGAAATAACTTATCGATACCTCGTTGCCGATCGGCACGTAATTGAAACATCCCTATCTGTCATACATGCATCGATATACGTATCAGGGGCGGCTGTACTTTAAGTGCGCTCGTGCGCCGAACTGCCAGATTTTAATGTTTAGAAAAATAAAAAAATAAATGTTTAATAGTGTCTGATTAACGATCTATTCAATATTAACGAAATTATGATGAACCAATTTAAGCTCTTTGATAAAGTATTAAGACTCATTATCGCGAAAATCGCTGTAATATGGTTCACGGTGCGCTAGCCAAAGCGCACGGCGAATGCTCATACAACTTCTATGAGATGCAACCGAAAACGCCTGGCGCGTGAGACAGAGCTAGTTCAATAGAAAATGTATGGCGAATTAAGACCACTCTGGTGCGCCGCACCAGAACCGAAGATTACCGAGGTTTGACGAAATTCGCGCGTGCTACGTCGGTCGCCGCGCGGCCGGCGCCCGCCGCCTAGCTAAAAGGAGTTGCGTTTGTTTACATTCTGCAAGGATTTTCAATATTTTAATATTATAGTTACTGAATTGTGGGACATTGTGTGTGAGTAAATAGGTGTGAAAATGGGTATTAAACTTTAACATCGACTATTTTGAAAGCAATAATGAAACTTTTCAACAAAAATTGTAATTAAAATGGGCAGGATTATTTTTCAAACACTCATTTAAGGACACTTTTAAGACGAATATAACGATACAAATCCATCCAGCCGTTGAGAAAATCATAACCGTTCTTTGGCAGTCGTTAAAAATAAAAATACACTGATACAGTGCACCACCACTTCTAGGATCCACCAGCCGCCACTGATACGTATCTATAGTAAAGGTGCGCGACTGCGAATGATCTCACTATTCGAATAATCTACGACTACTAATATACGTATTCGACTTGAATATTAGTAATATACTAACGTTCGTATTCGAATGACGACTAGTCGACTGCTAAATTAGTAACTAATCTAATAGCCGCTCTAAGAGTCGAGTCGCTCGCGCATTCGACGCTGACGACTAGTCGACTGCTAAATTAGTAACTAATTTAATAGCAGTAATAATAGCCGCTCCAAGAGTCGAGTCGCTCACGCATTCGACGCTCACTCAGCAGTGTTGCCAACTTGGGGGTTTTCCACCTAAATTTGGGGGTAAGTTAGATGAATATGGGTATCTTTAGGGGCCATATTTTTTAGGAGCATACACTAGAGGTACAATTTTTTGACGCATGTTTCAATAGTTACCTTTTTTAGAGGAATTTTCTAGGGTGAAATTTTAATGCCGGGTTTTGTTACGTATTTAGAAGATCATTGATTGGGTTGATGAATTAATTCAATTTATCCTGGTGAGCTTCTTTTTCCTTTTACTTACTTAAATAAATTACTGCTTAGACATAGTGTTAGGGGGAAAGAGGGGAATTTCGAGATGACGCTGGGGGGGATGCTTAGTCGAGGTTGGCAACACTGTCACGTAGTCAGTTGTCAGTTTGGAATGAATATCATTATTATTATGTATGATCGTTCACTAGACATGGCTCAGTACGCGTTTTCGTAATACCATAACTATTTATTGTTATTGTCGCCGATAAAGTGTTTTAAAACTGTTTATTTTAAAAACTATTTATTGAAATGTTTACTCGGTATATCAGTTTTGTATCATCGGTATAATCTTATTCTCGCTAATGTCGGTATACGGAATAACTGATTAAATGAATCCTTAATAGTGAACTTTATTGCAATAGGAATAAAGGCGATATACTGTTCAGTTGCATTTAAAATAAATATATTATTCCTAACTCGCAATACCTCGTATTTACGAATAAATGGTTTCTCTCAATAAATAGTTATTGAGGCACCTGATACCAATAAATAGTTACTTAAACTGTTTATCGTTTATACCGCCCATGTCTATCGTTCACCACTCCGCCCCCGTGCGGTAGTACCTAGTCGCTTCCTTCAAGTTCATTCAACGGAATTTTTGGGCAAATTGATTTAAGACCTTATGTGATTACCAATATGGTCTAAAGTCAATTTGCCCAAAAACTCGACTTATTGCACTCTTCGTTAGGACGGCCGAGTTCGCCGTTCGCTAGCCGCTAACAAAGTTCCGAGTCGAATGAAAGGTTACTTAGTACTCTGTGTCGACTCAAGTCAAATTAGTTACTAATTTTTATAGATTATTCGAATGAGTCGAATGATTTACTAAGTCGAATAATTCGACTGGAATCATTCAGAGTCGCGCATCGCTAATCTATAGATCACCTGCCTACGATGTGTTCTGTACCATTTGTGTAATACACTCGCTCTATACTAATACATACTCAAAGTCTGTCACTCTGTGGTAACTGGTGTCTATGGTATACTGAACTATGCATGCTGTGTAAACAGTAAAACATAGTGAATAAAATTTTAAGCTCTGTGATGCTGTGGTATTGGATTGTGGAATTTGTGGACGCTATGAAATTGTGCTAAAAAACAAAAATTGGGAAGTATTGATTTTCATAATCGGCTCATTCCTGTGATTCATGAAGGTAGACAGTTCCTGTGCTTCGAATGAAAGTTGTGTCTCGATGAGAGGCGTCAGGCGATAAAATATGTGAGAGAAAAGTGAGAATGTTTTAGTGTCAGAAGTAAAGAAGCAACAAAATGCATCGGCGTGGCGGGAAACGCATCCGGATGGACGATCCTCCACCGGAGTACGTCAACCCTATGACGCCGGCCACTCCTATGACGGATTATGGCGGACAATCCGTGCATGAGCCTGAAACCCCAAATTACTCTGGTTTCAACGTCGGGGCGGTGGCGAACTCGACGGCGACGGACGTGCCTCGAGAGGAACCGGACGAGCCCGCGGAGGAGGAGCCTCGGTCCCCGTCCCCGGCGCCCACTAAACGGATAACGCGGAGCAGAGGCCGCGGCGGCGACGGCGGCTATGTGGGCCGCCTGGCGGAGTCCCCGCCGCCACCTCCGCTGCGGCGGCGGCGGGGTGGCGGGCGAGGCCGAGGCCGCGGCCGCGGTGCTGCACCTCCGCCGGCGTACTCGCCCCCACCGGTGCTACTTCCAGGGGATGACGAGAACAGTCTTTACAACATTCTTAGGTTTAACAAAACTGCAATAAATGTAAGCTACTTCATTACGTTTTTATGCCAATATTTATGCTTATTTTACATTTGTGGCTTTCAGCCAATTATAATAATTGTTGTTTATGTTTATATGTATAGCAAGTGGTGGACATGTGGATTGAAGAGTACAAAACCAACCGGGAGAGCGCCCTAGTACAGCTCATGCAGTTTTTCATCAACTCATCGGGATGCCGCGGTAAGGTCAGCCCGGACATGGCTCAGATGGACCATACACTTATAATCAAGAAAATGACACAAGAATTTGACGAGGTTTGTATTTGTCTGTATGTTTATTAAAGATGTTTTGCTTTAAATTTGTCATTTGATATATGTATTAGTTATTGATTGCCTTCTGCACCAACCACACAGTGATGTTACCTCAGAACTGAATGATGCTATCAATTTTTTTTATGTAACTAGCTAATAAATGAGCTCATAGTGGTCACTGCCAAGATTCATTTTGCATTTGACTCAAGCTACTCAAGCACTCCGAGCAAGCTTCATATAAACATAACAATTCCCGTAATAATATTAGTCCTTTAAATTCCATAAAGGAATGGAGATAGCCTATACCCTGGATTAACACACAGACTACTTTTTATCCTTCAAAAGTTCAGGGTTCCGACAGGATTTGTAAAAAATCGATATCCACACACGTGAAATCATGGGCATCATCTAATATCTAATACATATTATGTAGGTGCACTTTATTTTTATATGGTTCTATAAATCTAAATAAATTAATAAAAAAGTTTGTTTCAAAACCACTCTACTTCAGACGAAGCTACGGGCAAAACCTAGTTTATAATAAAATTTTGCAGGAAAGTGGTGAATACCCTCTCATCATGACGGGACAGACATGGAAAAAGTTCCGTTCCAACTTCTGTGAGTTCATTCAAACCCTGGTGAAGATGTGCCAGTACTCCATCATCTACGACCAGTACCTCATGGACAACATCATATCATTGTTGACTGGTCTCTCCGATTCACAAGTCAGAGCTTTTAGACATACTGCTACATTAGCAGGTGAGATTTTATGTTATTGTAGGTATATTTTTAATTAATAAGTAAACTATGAATTGGCTTCCACCAGTAGCGCTCTCTCTGGGGACAGCTCTCTTGACATAGTTACGAAGGCCAAGATTCCAGTCCACCGCACCACTCTATGGCATATTGGTGGGCTGGGGAGTAAAGTTGTTGCCCAATACCAACCATTGAAAGCTTTTAAGCTCCCATAGCTCTTCAAAATAGCTCTACAAAGCTACAGCTGTTTTCTTGATGAGAAGCATATTGTAAGATGCGAGTGGTGAAGCAGTTGTGTTGTTGGTTGTGTGCAGTGATGAAGCTGATGACGGCGCTGGTGGACGTGGCGTTGCTGACGAGCGTGAACTGCGACAACTGTCTGCGGCAGTACGAGGCGGAGCGGCTGAAGGCGCGCGACAAGCGGGCCAGCGAGCGGCTCGAGGTGCTGGTGGCCAAGCGGCAGGAGCTCGAGGAGAACATGGAGGAGATCAAGAACATGCTCTCCTACATGTTCAAGTCCGTCTTCGTGCACCGATACAGGTCAGTGCTGCTGCAGGATATGGCTGTGGCCGTAGATCTCAAATATTCTAAATTAGTTTGGCTTACAAAACTTGTTTTGAAAGTCATTTATGCCATTGCTTCAACAAAGCCCTACCGTGAGTGGATTGAGGATATTTTTTTTTATTCTTTGGAAATAGCCGGCAAATAAGCTGATGATCCACCTGATGGTAAGTGGCTATTGTCGCCCATGGACACCAGCTCCACCAAAGGCATCACTGATGCGTTGCCAGTCAAAAGAGAGAAAAGAAAAAAAAGAAAGCTGGTTCTCAAGCCCCCAATCGGAACACGACGAGAATAACAACAAGAAGTTACCAAAGTGTTATTTACTACTTACAGTTACATATTATATTACACCAACTACGTCTGTTTATAAAACTCATGTACAAGCAGTCTTACCTTGTCATAACCCTTGGACATCAGTAACGCCAGACATCCGCATTGCGGTGACGGTCAAGGTAAAGCCTAGCCTTGAAGCTTCCAGTGAGGAGCGTCGCACGTGAGAGGGTCGCACTAACGGTCAGTGAATGTTGTTCCATGCGGCAGGGACACGCTGCCGGACATCCGCGCCATCACCATGGCCGAGATCGGCATCTGGATGGAGAAGTTCCCCGCGCACTTCCTGGACGACCTCTACCTCAAGTACATCGGCTGGACGCTGCACGACAAGGTGACTCTTGTTGTACCCATTACTGTCTCACTGGGCCACAGGACTCAGTCCACCAGGATGGCACATTGCAGATTGGCAGACTTCACACTTTTTAGAACATTATAGAGAACTTTTTTTTTTGTATGGTAATAGCCGGTCCACCTGATGCGTTGCCGGCCTTGAAAAAGAGAAGAAAAATAAAGAAAGAACTCTCAGGGGTGCAGATTTCCTCATAATGTTTTTGTTCATCGAGCAAGTGAAAATCCTTACTAATACTAATATTATAAATGCGAAAGTGTGTTTGTTTGTTTGTCCGTCTTTCACGTCGCAACGAAGCTGTTATATGGTATGGTTTTTGTGTGTGGACATAGTGAGGAGGGTGGAGATTAATGTAGGCTATTTTTTACCGCGTTAAAACATCCCCATGGGAAGATCAATATTTTGTTAGTTGCTAGATATTTAGTTCCGGATTTGCATTTCACGCTATCAAATGATACATGTAAATAACTTAAGTCATCGGCCACTAACTGTAACTAAGTAAAAGTAAGTAAGTAGTATTTGTAAAAAATCGATCTCTACCGCGGGCGAAGCTGCGGGCAAATGCTAGTTAAGTTTATAAAATGAGAGGTTGGCTCAGGCCCCGCTAGGCTAGCAGAATGTATAGCGTGTATACCTTGTTCACAAATCTTAGAGACTAAAATGACAACCTCTAATGTCAAAGTTCGAAATAATGATACCAGCTAAATTTGTGCGATCTACTTTTCCGGTTTTTTGAATCGTAAACTATGTCGTAAGAATAGTGACATATTAGTAGCGACACTCATATCTACCTAGATATTTAGTATTTGGCTAAATAGTATAAAATTAACTGTATACCGAATGTAACCATAGCCAAATACTCGTTTTTGTAAGCAAAATAACTTATAAATTTAGTAAGTAAGGGCAAATATATTATGGATATATGAATGATAATGGTTGCTTAAACTTGTTTTTGTACTAGTTTTACGGACTCAATCAATAATCACACAAATAGTCGACCTTCCTTAAAAGCTGTAAAAAAAATTCCGATTTACTTTTCGGTTTATGGTCATCACTATTTAATTTGCACCCGAAACTGGTCACCCATGAAACGTCAATTTAGTCTCTAAGATTTGTGAACGGATTATAAGGGAATGTGGTGTGCGGTGTCAGGTGGGCGAGGTGCGGCTGCGCTGCCTGCAGGCGCTGCAGCCGCTGTACGAGTGCGAGGAGCTGAAGGGCAAGCTGGAGCTGTTCACGTCCAAGTTCAAGGACCGCATCGTGGCCATGGCGCTCGACAAGGAGACCGACGTCGCCGTGCACGCCGTCAAGCTCGTCATCGCCATACTCAAGTCAGTACCTCATATGTACCTGCTAACTTATTATACTTCATGCTGTTCGCCCATAAAACTCTTACAAATAAACACAAATAAAATATAGGAATTTGCTTTTTATTATTGAGAGAATTTTTGAAATCAGTCTAGTAGTTTTTGAGTTTATCGATTACAAAAAAAAAAGAAATCTAACTTTCCTCTATACATATAAGTATAGTAAGTAACTTCCTTTCAATATAAACTTGTAAGATTTATGATAAAATCTATTTTGTGAGTCAAAAAAAAACTCCTAACATATTTGTTTTTATTTTTAAAACAAACGTGTCATGCAGCTCAGACGTTTCTCTTCTTTATAGTTGGTTGATAATATTCGGTTTACACGTATTAAATAATAAAATAAAATAAATATAAATAAAATCCAATAGGCACCTGGCACCTGAGTTCGATAACTTGTCGGCTCACAGTGGATGGTGGCATGGTGGCATGGTGGCTATTGTACGTGTATTGGTTGCATGATGTCAGGATGCACCCGGACGTGCTGACGGACAAGGACTGCGAGATGGTGTACGAGCTGGTGTACTCGTCGTGGCGCGCCGTGGCGGCGGCGGCGGGCGAGTTCCTCAACGTGCGGCTGTTCCGCGCGGAGCCCGGCGCGTCGGCGGAGCGCCCGCGCTCGCGCCGCGGCAAGCTGCGCCCGCCCAACGCGCCGCTCGTGCGGGACCTCGTGCAGTTCTTCATCGAGTCCGAGGTAACCGCCAGAATAACATTGCGCACGTGTCGCCGATACTTAGCGAAATAAAAGAGGCGCGGCTGTGTTAATACCATTACACATTAAGCGATAGGCGAATGATAACTTAGTGGCGGTTCATTTACTGTTTAACGCGCTTAGTAAGGCGCATTCCGGTACTGCAGCCGTTAACAGCAGTTAGAACAAAACTAACTCGCTTTTCAAAGCAGATGATAAGTCAGATGCTATTCATTTATAGACTGGGTTGTGTAATACTCATATAGAATTGATGTTCTGTAGCTGCACGAGCACGGCGCGTACCTGGTGGACTCGCTGATCGAGTCCAACCCCATGATGAAGGACTGGGAGTGCATGACGGACCTGCTGCTGGAGGAGGCCGGGCCCGGGGAGGAGGCGCTCGACAACCGACAGGTCACCCACACACACATATCTCACACACATAGCTATTGTTACAATTTTAATAAAAAAAAACATAAATGAAATCTTGAACTAAAATTTTTAAAGACATTGATATTACTTTCTTTAAATTTAAAAAGGACATTTCGTACTCAATTTTGTGTATAAAGATTAATGTGAAGATTAATTTCGCGCCAATATAATCAAAATTTTACAAAAAATATCCAGCTCAAAAGAAATAGTCTTTGAAAAGCTACCACTAAAATTATCAGTGAACATATAATTATGTTAGAGATTCAAACAGATCAAAGTATGTTTGCTGATGTTAGCTGTCATGGCAATATGAGGCTATAATTGTAATTGTAATGATATGATCCTTAGATGGTTGAAATAAATGAATTATTATTATAATAATATTCAGTCAGCCATAAATAGAATCATAAGTAAGAATGAGATGGTGCCGTAAGGTTATTGGGATCGGGGATGGAGTGTGTTTAAGAAAGGGAAGCATTGTTGGGCAGGAGTCGTCTCTGATCGAGCTGATGGTGTGCTGCGTGCGGCAGGCCAGCACGGGCGAGCCGCCGGTGGGGCGCGGCGCCTCGCGCAAGCACCACATGCTGTCCAAGGAGCAGGCCAAGGTACACCTGTACCGTACCTTACACACTATACTTGAGTCAAACTCGCATCAGAATCTTTGTCAATAAGCCATAAAAATTCCTCTGATTTGTATTTCGCACACCAAATAACTATTAAAGAACTAAATAATTCATCATCATTATAACGTTTGTGACATCTTCATTATTTTACTATTGACCTATAACAACAACACACTAAGAGAAAACGACGTAAAAACCAACATCTTAAAACAATTTTTATCATTGAATAACTCACGCTCGCACGTCCTTTTAATTTCGTGAAGCGACTTCAAACCTTTGCACAAAATTATTGTTTCAAGGTCGGCTTGCCTATGACTATAAATAGAAATGACTACGAAAACCTCACAGCTATAATGGCGCTTACATGCTTTGCAACTTGGTCGTATTATATTTCAAATTACAGTATTATATTTCAAAATACAGTGAAATGAACTTATCTGTGACTTTAAGGAGGGCGCTGTCGGACGATTGGACCAATCATAGTGCGCAATTCGAGACGTATTTAGTAAGTTATGAATGAAACGGCATTAGTTCCAATTTTCGCCACGTCACAAATAAGTTCTTCAGAGATGGCACTGTACAGATTATACAGATATTTCATTCCACTCAATATGCATGAGCATAAAATTATTTATAGGTTTAATTTCATTAAACAAAGCTGAATAACATTTTATATTTATGTTTATGTATTTTAAAACAGTCTATATCGATTTTATACGTAACTATTCAGTGTTATTTTAAACTTTTGCCAAATAAATATTATGTTTAAAAAGAAATTAAATTATAAAGAGTGGAACGGAACGCGACTTGCGAAACTCCAGATTTAGTTCAAACGCACTATAAACGACCAAAAGTTTCATGCACCTGTTTGTTTGTGGTTGCTAGGCAACACAATGTGTACGTAAATTCTGATCCGAATGTGAATATAGTGTAGTAGTCCACAGTTACATATGTATCCACACCAAAATAAATGTACAATGAAAACAAATTTAGTAGGAGCCTATTTACTTTTGCCTTGGATGCATCTACATTAACTGTAGATTATTGAAGAGGTTGTGTGTACCAGGTGGTGAGCGACGACCGCGCGCGCATGACGGCGCACTTCATGGTGACGCTGCCCGCGCTGCTGGACAAGTTCGGCGCCGACCCCGAGAAGCTGACCAACCTGATCAGCATCCCGCAGTACTTCGACCTGGACCTGTACACGACGCAGCGGCAGGAGGCCAACCTCACGCTGCTGCTGAACAAGCTGCGCGACATCGTGGGCGTGCAGACGGAGGCGGAGGTGCTGGAGACGTGCGCGCGCACGCTGGACGCGCTGTGCGCGCAGCAGGGCCCCGTGTACACGCGCTGCAACGTGGCGCGCGCCACCGTCACCGACATGTGCGTCAACCGGTACAAGGAGGCCATGGACGAGTTCCGCAGCCTGCTCGAGGGCGGCGAGACGCCCGACGCCGACGAGCTGTTCAACGTCACCAACTCGCTGCGCAAGATCTCCATCATGTACACGTGCCACAACATGAACGACACCAACATCTGGGACTCCATGTTCGACGACCTGCCCAAGTGCCTCAAGCAGAACGACACGCAGATGCCCGAGCAGGTACCCGCCCCCACCCTCCCCCACCTTCCCCCACCCTCCTCCCAGACAGCTTGGAGATACACTATGTTGAAAGCGAAAAACATTTATTTTTACTAAAAGTGTACATCTCCAGGGTGACCTCCTTAAAAGCAGACTGAGCCCAGCCATACTAAAAAAAATCTCCAAGAGACAAAAAACTAAAACAGATGGTTGAATCCATTTCTCGTAGCTTATTTTGTTATTCTCAATTCTAATCTACGTTTTTGACTCAAGTGCCTCCTTATTATGTGGCATCCAGTGGACGTACGATATGATAGTGTGTGTGGTGTGTGTGTGTGTGTGTGCAGGCGCTGGTGTACGTGGTGCGCGCGCTGTTCTACTCGCTGTTGTGGTCGCTGCACGAGCTGGAGGAGCGCGGCGTGAGCGAGGCGGGCGTGGCGGCGCTGCGCGAGCGGCTGCACGCGTACTGCGCGCACTGCCGCGACATCGTGGCGCACGGCCGCGCGCCCGCGCTGCGCGAGGAGGCCTACACCAGCCTCTGCGACCTGCTCATCTTCTTCGCGGAGCACCTGGCCACGCTGCACCACCCCGCCGCGCCCGCCGTGCGCCAGCTGGTGCTCGAGCCCGACCCCGAGCTGTGCGACCTGCTCAACGACTTCATCCAGGAGTTCGTCTTCCTGCAGCAGAACTACGGTAACTACCACACTAGCCTACACTCGATCACTTCACACACGCTAGGGCGGTATTGTGGGCGAGCGCGCACCAGAGACTCCAGTCCTAGCTGAACATGCAAATGTCAACCCACGAATCGGTTAAGTGCTCACTACACTGTGAGACTAAACTGTTGGCCAATAGGATAATGAAGAAGTTTACTATTTTTTTATTCGACTAATGTTATTATAATATGAAAATGAAAATAAAAATTAAGACAAAAAGAAACTTAAATTTAAAAAAATCATCAATATCACTTTATTACTGGAAATGTTATAGCGCTTTGAAGTTGCCCTTTTTAAGAATATGCGCATTACTGCGATCGAGCTGCTGCCACATTAAAAGCCTCTAGATATGTATTTTATCTCGTGCCTATTTGTCCTTACTTTTTAAGTTTTTTTGAATAAGTATTGTTTAAATTTTAAATTTATTGGACAAGTAGGCATTGGGTTTTTGAGTATTTGATCGACCCATGTTACAGGATATAGTTTTGTATATAAATTCTACCAGAAATATTATATCTGTATATTTTATAATTTGTGAAAGGGATCCCGGGCTGCTCAACCTCCAAAATGTAATTTGTAAAATGTCAATATTGTATTATAATTATAAAACAGTCGCCCGACCGAGGTCTTCCTCGGCAGAGATGGGTTTATGGGTATTGGTATATTCTAAATTGGGAATATGTGTTTGTTCTGGACGCGTGTATGTGTATGTAGCTCGGGGGTGGGGTATGTGTTGCGTATCGGATGGTCGCCGCCCCCACCTCGTCGGCCCTCGGTCGATCCCTCGCTTGGTGAACGGGGACGATGAGAAAAAATATGCATTATTCCGACGAACCCGAACGAGCGAAACTAACCGACCGGACCGTCCCGACTGTCCCTCGCGGTAACTGTGCGGTGTGTTTGGTTGCATGTCACGCCCGGTGCGTGCGGCCCGCCGCGTGGTGCGCCCGACGCCGGTAAGCCAGTTGCTCTCGCTCGCACTAGTCCGCCACTAGACTCGCCGGCGTATTTTACCTTAGTAATGGCGCGGCCCACCCACCCGGCCGGCGCGGTGCGAGCGCGGGCGGCCGGCCGGCGTCGGTGGCGCCGCCGCGACGATAATGCATATTTTTGTCTCAGTCGTGCAGCCGCACGTCCCGTGCACCCCGCGTGCGAGTCACCTCACCTAACATTACTAAGGGAAAATTGTCGCGCCCGCTTCACCGATCCGAAACCGACGGCGACCCCGCCCGCCCGCCGCGCCCCGCGCCCCCCCGTCGCGACCCGTCGCTGGCGGTCTCGGATCGCAGTTTTATTTATTAACACACTTCAGAGGTTTTGCGATTTTGGAGCATGTTTTGTTCTGTGAACTTGTATTATTTTTTGTTTGTTGCGTTCGTTAACATGGCGATGTGGTTGGTTGGTCGCTTGAGGTGGACCAGACGCAGCTTTACTAAGCTTCATCTCCGTTCGCTCCGAACGCGTACTCACTGCGGCGATCCTTCCGCTACTAACCTGCGTCACAGCGTACAACTACATCATTCGATCGTGCTTCTTATTTTTGTGACTCGTAGATTTTTATTTAGCGTGATGCATGGTTGACGTGTGAGTGTGGCGCGGCGGGCCGTGACGCGTGACGCGTGCTGCGTGTTTCAGACGGTCAAGACGAGAGACGCATCGAGGAGCTGCACAAGCGGCGCAACTTCCTGGCGGCCTACTGCAAGCTCATCGTGTACAACGTGACGCCCATCCGCCGCGCGGCTGACGTCTTCAAACATTATATTAAGGTGCGTGGCTGCGGTTTAACCCCCTTGCCGCTCCTCTCTGTAATCCCACTAAATCCAAAAAAAAAATTAAATAGAAAATATCATCAAGCTTTACTTTTAACCCAGCTCTTCAAGTCTAGTAATTTCGTTACGCAGGACAGAAGAACAACACGACGTTAAACGATAGTGTCCCTCGATATCCTATGGTCCTTCTAGCCGGATTTGACTCGGCGACCCAGGGTCGTGCGGTCACCAGTCTACCAGTAGGTTTAAATCGAAAAATTGTGTGTTGCAGTGCTACAACGACTACGGCGACATAATCAAGGCGACGCTGAGCAAGGCGCGCGAGATCAACAAGCTGAACTGCGCGCTCACCATGCAGCTGGCCATGCAGGCGCTGTTCTCGGAGCTGCTGGCGCGCGGCGAGCGGCAGGAGGCGCCCGAGCTGCAGGAGCTGAAGGAGCTGGCCAAGCGGTTCTCGGTGATGTTCGGGCTGGACGCGGTGAAGAACCGCGAGGCGCTGACGGCGCTGCACCGCGCGGGCGTGGCGTTCGCCGCGCTGGAGTACGCGCCGCACACGCCCGCGCCGCCGCGCAACCTGCCCTTCCTCGAGCCGCTCGCCGAGTTCTCCAACAAGCTGCTGCGACAGGACAAGCGGCACGTGCTCAAGGTACCCACCCACACTTACATGACATGATGGCGATGTAATGGTGGTCACTCACGGTCATTCCATCGCGTCATTTTTGGAGCCACGCCAAATGACATATGTCAAAATGGCGCGATTGGACATACAAATTTTTTATATCACGCCATCAGTTTTTCACATTCACGATCAAATTTTGGCTGTATATCACGCCATTTGACGCGATGGACTGACCGTGAGTGGCCACCATAATGTTGAGCGCACGATCAGCGCGGTGGACGGAAGTATGTCAAAATAAGGTTATTATGTCAATGCTAATGTTTATTGCACTAGATTTATCATAGATATTATATTATAGATATACATATACCATTTGACTTTATTGATGTCAGACAAATGGCGAATATGTAAACTACGCCAATGTCCGTAACTAACAAGTATGAAGCGTTAAAAACTATAATTATGTAATGTTGTGTCCTGAGTGTGTGGCGGTGTGTCTTCAGTTCCTGGAGTCGAAGTTCCAGCCTTCGCTGCAGTGGGGCGAGGAGTGGGCGCCGCTGACGGCGTACCGCGCCTCGCTGCTGACGGACGCGCCCGACGACCGGCCGCCGCCCGCGCGCCGCTACGCGCGCCGCAACCGTCAGTACCGCGCCTCACCTTTACTGTTACCCCCTTACTTTTCATTTTGCCTTGTCTTCTCATACCTAAGAAACCAAATTTCTTGTTCAAACCAGAAAACACAGAATATAGTAAAATAAGGATGGATTAGACAAATTTGTTACTGAAAAAACCAGTAGATAAATATCCGAGATGGCGTATAGTGACACAACTGTATGTCCACAGGCGGGCAGACCGAGGACGAGGAGGGCGAAGACAACGCCGACTCCGACCAGGAGCCGCCCGGGTAAGGGCCCCAACACACTACCTCCACATACGTACTCCCCTCCCACACACTGCCCCCTCCCACACACACACACACACACACACTACCCCCACCACACTACACCCATCACACACACACTACCCCCCTCACACACATTATCCCCACCTCACACACACTACAGCACACACACACTACCCCCCTCACACACATTACCCCCACCTCACACACACTACCCCCACCACCCCTCCCACACACACACACCGCAAACACTGGAGCCAGGATCACACCATAATATTATTTCAGAACAGAAAGGTCCTCCGAGTATCATAGAATATTTTGTGTATGATTCAACAAGTTGTGATTGTAATGCCCTACAGATATATACTAAGTATTTTCAGGTTAATGTATTGATGTTGTTGTTAGTTGTAGTTTTCATACAGTGGTGTATGAAATTGTATTGTTAACACAACATTCGGTCCCCTCATACATGAGTGGTGCCGGGTGGCCCGATGTAATGCAGAAGCAATATTTGTCATATGTTTCCTATTTACAGTCAATATCAGCAATAAGACGAAATATTGTAATGGAAGTGCCTTTAACAATGTTTACAACGATAAGTAGTATCGGCTGGAGCCGCAGGACAACTGAACACAACGCATGATTTGTTTGTAACCAAGTATGTCAGGGGGAGTGTGGCCGTACAGTCTCTGTACCGGCCGCCGGTAGGAGCGAGGTACATTTACAAAGACGTGGTTAATCATGGACGAGACTAATTTTATTGTTATTGTATTAAGTAATGCGCAAATGTAGGGGGCGCGCGCGTGCAGTGTACACTCTGCCAGCCCAGACATGATGACGTTTGCCTCATTCGGTATCATTTTGACGCCTGTAATTTGAGCAGGCTTTTGTTTTTCTTTTTTTGGCGCGTGTATTTTTGAATTTTGGAAAAATAGAAACTACAAGTGACTAATATTTTTTTATATAAATGATAATATAATCAGTAGCATGAAAAATGCACGCATCAAAAAAAGTTGCGGCGCTACATGATGGTGAGGGGTCAATAAAAGGCACCACCGAAACGGTGTCGACCCACATAAAACGAGGGGCCCACTCCTAAGGGCCTCTCGAAGTGATGACAGGTGCCAATTATTTACTGAACAATCTGTGGACTCGCGCGCGCGCCCCTCCTGTTGACATGTTGTATTTCAAAACATTTGTACGTACAATTTAAGGATATATTTTTGTAATAAACGATATTAATTATTATGAGAGGTGTTTTATGTTCGTCCTCGTTCCCAGCTGTCCTTAACTGATGTGGTAGACGTGTCTGTACACTGTTACGTTATTCTGTGTCATTTAACTCTGTGATTCGTCAATCCCGATGGAATCAAAACAATCCTGTAAATCGGTTTTAGTGCTAATGATTAACTTTTCAAATAACAAATTTGAAATCTTCTGTACTATTAGTTTCGAAAACAACTTGTTTTCATAATTTTTTTTTCACTTTATTAGTAAAACCAAAAAGTAAGCACAACACATTATAGGTACCGTAGGATATACAACATAAAGGCAAGAAATATTTCCTTTGTACTCAATACGGAACAATGTATGCGGCTTTAGCACGTCTTCATTATAAATGTTCTTAATATAAACGTATAGCTTTTAATTTATGAAGGGTTGGTCCGGGCGTTTTCTAATTTGAGTCTGGAAGTGTCAGAAGTACTCGGAACTTATATTTTTATATTGTATTATATTGTTCTAGTGCTTCGCAGTTCGCGCGCCCTTCGCGGGATACAAGGTGCCCCGTACTGTTGTACTATTGCTATATATGTATATACGTACCTACTATTGGTCGTAGTTTTTGCGTGAAGCGGACAAACATCTGTCCATCCACAAACTCACATCCTACTATCTTACTAATATTATAAATTAATGTTATAACTACTGAACGGATTTTCATGAAACTTTGCACACAGGTAGACCCCATGATCTGGATTAACATATTCCGTAAAATGCAGACAAAGCCGCGGGCACAGCACTGGTTTATAATATTAGTATGGTATGATTATACAGACCTTTAGGTGACGGAACACTGGTGCACGCACGGAACACAGACACAAGCGTGCTTTCTTATTTGTGTTTTCATCATTGAAAGTACTAAATTTCAAGGCAAAAGATGCGTTTTTTCATCCACTCCATACAAATTTTCAACCTTTTATTGAGTTTTTTTAAAAATTCTTAATGCTTGTCTCGACCATAAAAGGAACATACAGTTTAAATTTCGTAGCTCTGGCGCTGGGTTTTGTAGTTCCGACACTGCGTAGTCATAGACGAATCAGTCACGCGAATAATGCTTCTCTCCATATGATATACTACCAGCCAAGTAGTGATAGATTACGAGAATGAAAATAACTGTCACCCAAAACTGGAAGTGTACGGGAGCGGGCGAAGATACCTAGCAATAGTAGCAATATTTTATAGGGCATACTGCCTCTGCGAAGGTTGCTGGTAATGTATGTATTTAGCCCCAGTATAGGAGTTGCGGCGTGCGGCGTGCGGCGTGCGGCTGCGGCTGCGGCTGCGGCGCGCGGCTCCGGCACGGTATTGTACTGTCGGTGGTCGGTGTTACGTCGTACTTAGTAAGTGTTGTCGTAGTGTAGTGTAGTGAGTAGTGACGTAGTGGTAGCTTAGATAGATGTTTCATACTGGTGTCCTTGTGCAGCGCGCGTGTGACCTGACGCTAAGCGCTCATCGCTGACCGTACGACCGGTTGGATGAAACAGTTACCGATAAATATGCTGGTAACCAAATACGGTACCTGCGATTTAGTTGTGCAGGTACCTCCGCCTCACGCGTTTTTCAATATAAGTGTTTGGAAACCTTTAATAATTGTACCGTAGAGTCCGTAGAACTGTAGGATGTAGTGTAGTACTGTAGCATTCATTTACTTACATGTGAAACACTGATACTATATCATGTACTGACTGTTTATTTAAATTTATTAAAAGAACCTCGCAGCCGGCCAGCCGCCCGCCACCGGTTGATCTTGTGAGTACCACACTAAGCTATACATATTATATAATGTAATATATTTGTACTACTTAAATAGCAATAAAATGTAATGTGACATACTTGCTACTTTTACCACTTATCATTGAAACATTGAACAAAGATTCTTCTTGTTTGTTTCTTTCTTAACGTGTGTGTCCGCACCGCAGGCGGGCAGTGCGGGCGCGGCGGGCGCGGCGGGCGCGGCTGCGGGTGTCGCGGCGCACCGAGCGGCTGCCCACGCGGCGCACCCGCCCCCCCTCCGACCCGCCGTCCCCCGCCTCCTCCTCCAGTGACAGCGTCAACACCCGCGGCTCGCGGCGCCGGCCGGCCAGCTCCGACACCTCCGAGCCGTCGCCGGCCAGCAAGCGGGCGCGCGCGGGCTCCGCGGACGGGCGGCGGCGCTCCTCGCGGCTGCGGCTCGCCGACACGTACGTAACATTTCCTTTATAAAAGTTACTGTGGCTGACTTCTACCCATGAATGGCTCACTTCTGAGCACGGGTCTCTCTTGAGGAGTCCTCCAGCATACTTCACCGCGCTGCTCCAGTACGAGACGTAGGGCCGTCTGCCCGCTGCTAGCGGTCGGGTATCCGGCCACTACATCAAATCACATGCAAAACTAGAGAATACCTTGTTGGTTGAACATTTCCCGGACACTAGTGAACGCGGTACTACAGTGAGGCGGATACATTACAGATCGTAATGATGTAACAATATTAATGGTCCTATATTCATCAGGTCGCCGCTGGGTGGTGCGGGGGGCGGGGCGAGGGGCGCGCGCGCGGTGCGGGCCGACGTGCACCGTCAGGACAGCCGGTACCTACTTCACTTCTCTTCACCATTCATAGAAAATAATTATGAAAAATGCAGTTTTGCTCAAAAAATATTATTCACCTTAAGTAATAAATATTACATTATTTATTAATTAATATTACATTATTTATCAAGACACATCGTATAAAATAAAGTTAAACCTTTTTGAGATATTTACCAAATTAATAAGTTGAATGTGAGTCATATAGAATTAAAGGTGGCCATCTCACTTTTTAAAAGTTTTGAGACAATGATGTAAAAAAAAAACTGAGTGCAACAGCTTTTTTAACATATTATAACCAAATACGACCATGCTCCTTCTAAATTCAACATAAAATCACAGTTTTGTTTCAAAGACGGCCTTCTACCGTGCTTTATAAAATGTTTTTTTCGCTTTACTTAAAAGTGAGATGGCCACCTTTGATTCCATACGACTCATGTTTAGTTTATCTGTAGTGCACATGTGAAAATGTAGATGTCACTGGCATCCATCGGTGTATGAGAACGCCTCCTATTCGACAACAGATGGCGTCACATGTTCCACGTCGATAAACAGTAAGATCCGCACTTCCGCGCGTTCATATGAACTTAGCCTTATATCACAAAAGTTGTTCCTGTTGAACGTAGGCGCATATCTCCAATAAGTACTCTGCGCACTGCAGTGTACAATATAAGCATATACGTGACTTAGTTAATTTTATACCGACAAGTAGGTGTTTGCGGTAGACCGTCATCTATTGAGCAGCATGCGCCTTATTAGCTTGTGTACGTCGACACCGATAAGACACAGATATTTTAAGCAGTACATAACATAGTAGGTGTACTCAATGTGAGTACAGCTGATGACTGAATACAATTTGTTCTCTTTCAGAAGCAGCGGCTCCAGCCGCTCTCGCCTAGTCCTTCGATGACGTAATAGAAGTTTGAAAACTTGTAAATAACTAGAGAGCGGCGGGTCCCTACTTGAAGACATCGTGCAGCGTGTCGAAACAATTTTATTATTATTATATATTTATTATCGTTAACATAAAATGTCATGTTAGTATTTTGCAGTTGATTTACGAATGTATGTTGATTTTGGTTACTTGATTTTTTTTAAATAAAAATGAATGAATTCAATTTGTTTTTTTTCTATCGACATTTCACAGACATCTATGAATAAATTTAATGAAATCAAAATCATTTATTCATAATACATGTAAGTCTCACTTATGGGGTAAATGGAATCACGAAACTCACCGTGTTCCGGCTGAGGCTTGAAAGCCAGTTCTTTGAATTTGAATTTATTTTTCTTCCCTTTTACTTGGCCGGCAATGCATCAGCGATGGCTTTGGTGTCACTGATGTCCGTGGGCGACGATAGCCACTTACCATCGGGTGGATCGTCAGCTCATTTGCCGGCTATTTTCATTTAAAAAAAATCTACTTATCTACTAAAAATTAAAAAAGTTTTCTACATGTACAGAGTTATCGTCATGTTCCTTCCCTTTTAATTGGAAAGATGCTCAAATAATCCCTATTCCAAACCCTCTTCCCCATCTGACTACCGTCCTATTTCCATACTTCCCTTTCTCTGGAAAGCCCTTGAGGCCGCGTCTTCTTCAGTATCAGCTTAGCTCCTATCTCCAAACCCATAATCTAATGTATACTCTCACAAAAAGGTCACAGTACGGTTACGGCTTTACTAAAGTTTACGGGTGACATTCGGTTTGAAATGGAAAACAGACATCTCACTGTTCTGGTGTCCGCGCTCACTGTCGGCGGCAGCGTGTTCGGCGTGTTCCGGTTGACGACATCTCAACTTGGTCTGCGCTGACTGTTGGCGTTCCGCAAGGTGGCATGTTGTCTCCGCTTCTTTTTGCACTATTCATTACGAGTAATTCGATTTGTTCCTACATAACTTCCTCCTACCACCGATGACTTGGTTTATACTCAATCATCTTTACGCGAGTTGCCCGTAGCCATCTCTAACTTGAACAAGAAATTCTCGAATTCCTAAGTGGAGCCAATCCTACGGACTTAGAGTTACCCGAACGGAAACCTAACTCATTATTATTGGCGGGTCTCGTTTAACGGCCAGAATTGATTGGGCACAAACCTAAAGTTATTTTTGATGGGGTTCATATTCCTTTTTCCAAAGTTGTTGAGAATTTAGGTACTCTCTTGGATTCTAATCAGTCGTGGGGCCCTCAAATAAACGACGTCATCCGGAAATTATTTGCTGCACTAGTAGTCTACGTAGATTGCGTAACTTTCTCCCGACATCCACTAAAATTAGCCTCGCTACATCTCTGCTTTGCCCGATTCTAGACTGCTAATATATTTTGATACTTCGATATTACCTACAGAGGAGCAACTAAGCAAGCTTGAGAGACTCTCAACACGTTTGCATTAGGTTCTTTGGGCTTCGCAAGTATGACCATATCTCAAAATTTCGTGCTAAACTCAAGGCTCCCAATCCGTCTTCGCCGGAATAGCCATATCCTTTCTGCTCTGTACACTGCTATTTATTCCATATTCTTCTCCTAGTTATTTAAGAAACAACTTTGAGTATCGTTGTCTTACACACGACCGGATGTGCTTCGCTCCTCACACAACCTTCTCCTTCGTACTTCTTGTCATTTTACTTCCTTTTTAACCGACTTCAAAAAAGGAGGAGGTTCTCAATTCGACTGTATTTTTTTTTTATGTTTGTTACCTCAGAACTTTGGACTGAGCGAACCGATTTTGATGATTTTTTTTTAATCGAAAGCTAGTGGCTGTCATGTGGTCCCACATAAATTTTATTGAGATTTGACAATGGCATCCATGAGAAAACTACATAAGTCGTAAATTTGTGTTAAGATGTGCGCGACAAATTGACGAATAACTCAATATCACGCCAACCGATTTCGATGATTCTTTTTTTAGTCGAAAGCAGGCGCTTGTCATGTGGTCTCACATAAATTTGAACGAGATCTGACAACTAGGTATTTTTTGAGACTTTGAAGTCGGTTATTTTTTGTTAGTAAAATTTAGATTATACCATAAATGTTTCACTGCTTCAGCTGTACGAATGTGGCATTCCTTACCTTCCCACATTTGGAAAGCGCAAAATATTTAAAACAAAACATTAAAAAAAAAGATCACTATCTAGCTACATTTTGCTTTCTTCTCTCCACTTTCTTCCCTCTATTTCTACTTTCCTGTTTTTTAATCCTTCTGCCTATTACCTACTAATGTGGTAAAGAATGATGGTTTTTGCCTATCACTGCTATGATTTGTTATAATAGGCTAGTTGACAAAATTTGGAAATTAGTTTAAAACTATAGCTTAGCATCTATTTCACCCCAAAAATATATTATTCTAAGAAAAATAAGTCTTTTACATTAGTATTTTGAGTTTTTAGAAATGAACTTGAAATTAACCGCGAAAAAGGCCAAGACTGTCATGGCGTCTTGAATGACGTCACACCTCGCGAAACAGCCGTGTTTGTATATGACAGTCAATTGTGTTTTTTAATAAATAATGAATTCCTCGCATTATAAAAACTTTATAGTGCCCCAATGTAAAAGTACAACGATAAAAACGCCAAACAAATTATTCATATACGTTCCAAACAATAAACAAATACGAAGAAAGTGGTTAAATATGGCAAGGAGGCAAGATGCTCTTACTTTATCAACTGATTCCACAATTTATTTCTGTGAAGATCATTTTGATCTAAGTATTAAACACAAGTTGATGTATCTATTTATAAATGTATAGTAAAGGAAATGAATTTTGCAAAATCTACCATAATATACCACACATAACCTATAAAATGTTATGACTTGAATAGGGTTTTATGATGTATTTGAGTTAAAATATTATTAAAACTTTGTATTCGCTAACCTCAAAATAAGTTATATATTTAAATTCCATAGTAGGTAAATGCGACTCTGACTGGTAACTGCTAATTAAATGACACTTTGTTTGTTTTTCACATTATACTTACAGACAAGTTTTAACATTGCGGAATTCCGATGAACAAAAGTCGGTGATCATTGCAAAAAATTTTCCAAGCATAACGGCGTCAATTTTGGGCAAATTACTGCTGTTTGCTTTGTTAAATCCTGATTCCATGGCAAATTATACCTGTCTTTCAAGATTAAACTAAAAACGAACTGTATTAATTTAACAAGAATTGCTGAAAACTCCAAATAACCTGTTCACTTTATACGAAAATGACAGCTACAACGTAGTGTTTCGCGAGGTGTGACGTCACGCCTCCATGCGCTTCTCTGATAGGTGTTTAATGTCACATGATTAAACGCCTCAATTTGTCAATTTTATTTTCCAAAAATATTATTAATCTTTTATTATTTTAATAGAAAAGTTGCATTTTTGTTTACTAATTATCATGGTTAATCATTAGAAACTCTAAGCCATCGGATTTATTCTTAGTGGAAACAAGCCTATTTGTTTAGTACATAGTTTTATTTTTTGACGTGATAACGTCTATTAAAACGATGAACGCCGGGCGCACGAAAAGCCATGATTCATTGTCCCGTTTCGCGCGAGCGAGAGCGCGGAACAAGCGATAGAGAGGCACGATCGGCCGAAGCGCTCAATTTTATCTATAAAAGTGTGCAATCATTTCATCAATGTTTTGTCATGACGTTGTCACGTTAAACTACCGTCCGTAAACCGACTTTACAGACATTTTTTTTTGTTTTTTTTTTTTTTGTATATATTTTTTCTTTCTATAAACTCTCTGGCGACTTCACGCACGCCGATGCCCTCTATGTTTTTCTTACTTCAGTATCCTCCTTTTAGGTTGCCTGGAAGAAATCGCTATGTAGCAATAAGGCGGCCTGGTGCTTCCTGGTGTATTCTTTTATCCTTGTACATACATTGTATAACATGTGGTGTGCAAACAAGAAAGCGTTATCTATCCATCTATCTACCTATCTACGTGTAAGCAGACAATTCAGTAGTTAAAATTTAGTACGCAAATCAACAAGTAATTTAGAAATATTTCTGTTTTTCTGTTAAGTAGGTGGGCAGGGCTTATTTTATCTCTTAACACGTTTGGACAGGCACTAACTGATACCATCTTGTAGAAAGGTGACGTGTGATGTAGATACATACGCAAAAAATATGAGGTAGGGAAATCCAGTTCTTCTGGAAAATATATTGACTCATAATGTGCACATAAATATTGCGAAATCTTTGTTACGCAATGCAAAAATATTTAAGGTATAGTTCACTATCAACGCAAGGAATATCTTTTAGGATTCTAAGTTTGTCGTATCCATCCGTACACGGCTCAGCTTAGAGATTTCGAATTTCGAATAGTTATCATGCCGACAAGTAGGTACTTAAGTAAAAAATAATTATTAGAAGAGGTTATTTCAAAATTCACAATCATTTATTCATCTAGGTATCACTTATGCACGTCATTTTTTATCAGTCAGCTTTTCGGAAAGATGCTTTGTCACGGAGGAGAAGAAAAAACCGTAAAGAAACTCCTCAGCACATCTTTTAAAAATAAAATTAATGCCTCGGTAAGGTTTTTAGTCCGTTCAAAAATATTGCGGGTGTAGGCAGACCATTTTTAGGGTTCCGTAATCAAAATGGAACGCTACATACCTAGTTCTGTCACGTTCGTCCTTCCGTGCGTCTGCGGTTTAACCCGGAGAACTCTAAATATGCATGGATTACATGGATATACCTAGGTAGTTTAGGTACATAGTAACTCCATACATTAGTTATCACGCCGATAAAGTGATATAATAATTAAATTTTTTACTTTCTGTACACGTATAAAGTTCAAAATAGCATAAATATCGAATCAAATATTTTTGAAAATCAGGTATTATTATTATAACAGGTATATAAACAGTGAAAAACAGCGGACCTCATTGATGTAACCTTTTTCTGTTGCATCTGCAATCTGCATGGCACTGCATTTAATTTTTAATCATAGCATTAGATTTAAGCATATTGTTGTATCTGTTGCAGTGCCCTGTGAGCGAAATGAATGTTTCTTTCTTTCTTTCTAAACACCACACAATGTTTATCCTTCAACAATTTCTCACCTTACAGTCTTTAACGTCTGTCTCTGGTGAGGATCTCTCCCATGGCAGATGCTGCAAGCCAGATTCGTTACATCACGGAACATATACCTAATTATGTTGCATCTACCTACTTCATAGGTATTATTACACTCGATAAGGGCACGCCTACAAATATCGTGGATTCCTCCATCCATTGGAGACTGCCAAATAGGATATTATTGTTATAGCCAAGTGGAACCCAGCGCTGGGCCTACAATTTACTCGAGCGTGTGAACAAGCCATCAGGTAGGTAAGTGTCGACGAGGGAGAGAGGGAGAGAGGGGGAGAGGGGAGGTGGACCGCGGCGGCGCGGCTGGCTCCGCCCACCGGCGCGCACGCCTCCTTGAGCTTACACTTTCACATTTTCGATAGGAACGTAGTAATTTTATAGAATGCCCGATTGACTTTATTGACGTGATAACGTCTATTATAACGACGAGCGCCGGGTGCACCCACGAAAAAATGTCGCGTTCCGCGAGCGAGAGAGCGGCAAAAGCGAGAGAGAGGCACTATCGGCTACGATCGGCGTATCGTAGCCGATGCCGTAGGCGATCGTAGTTGAGTGGAGCGGAGCGGGGCGGGGCGGAGCTTTGTCATGACGTTGTCACGTTAAACTACCGTCCGTAAACTGACTTTACAGACAACCATTTTTTTGACCTTAGGATAACGTGATAATGACGCGGTTTACAACTGCTGCGGCCGGCTGCGAGTGCACTGCGCTCCGGCAGTCCGGCAGAACAACCACCGTATCCAGTACTCAGGAGATGCTAATAATTTTTCATCATTCGGTGTTGACACAAATCGTAACTTTCACGGTACGTAGTAATGATAGGCAATTTGGATCGGCAATTTTCCAAGAACGTTATCTTGTGCCCAGCGGGGAGTACGGGAGGGTTCAAGTGTTTACACAATCAACTGGTAAATAACAGGAGGTGGTTGCTGAGGGGACGGCCGGGTCGGGTCGGGTCGGGCCGGGTCGGGCCGGGTCGGGCCGGGTCGGGCCGGGTCGCGGTGGGGTAGGTCGGCCGCCGATCGCCCTTGAACTCGCTGTACAGTCGCCGACGGAGACACTCCACTCTCCACTAATTGGAAAAACAACAACCTACGACACATTGAATATTGTAGCCGTCCTGTAGTATCGTGGTATCGGTCCCGGAGGCTGGAGGGTACGTTGGAGACGTATGGATGTATGTCATACACATCAAGGTAGGTAGTCAGCTCAATTTGCCTGGAACTAATTCACGTACCTACACTGATATATGTAGATTGTTCTTGGCTACAAGGTTCCATGTCCATTCCTATAATATCTAATTGCAATAGTTCTGTGGTGATCATAGAGATAATCGTATATAGTGATGGAGCAAGGCATTTTGGGTGATCCTAACCTATAGGTATACAGATGGCAATTACACATGCCAGATAGTTCATGTTATTTGGTGGCTGCTTATTGGTGTCAGAGACACCGAAGGCATTATTCATGTGTAGGTAGCTGCCTGCCAGCCAAGAACAAAGCGAGGGACTCGGGGAGTCGAGTTCGATCTAGAAAGACGAAGTAATTGTCTAGGCAAACAAAAAGTCATGTCTGACTACTGGCAGAGCCAGGCTGCAGAGCCCAGCGACCTCAACAGGACGGCCGCTGGCTCTGCTGAGCGCACCTCGGGCGGAGGTTGGTTTCAACTCGCGAGCTGATGTAGCCTTTGAGGTTCACAATTTTTGATCAATTGACGTAATCAACACTATACCTAGGTGGCTACAATAAGGGAAGTGTTAAAAAATACATCTGTCGTCGGCTGTACTTAAGTGTGTTACTAGGAGCGCGGAGGTCGCGGCGGCGGCGGCGCCCCACTGCCTCCCGGCCGCCCGGGCGCCGCGCCCCCGCCCGCCGCCCGCCGCCCGCCCGGCGCTCAGTACAACAGAAGGTATCATTAGGTACTACTTGTTTCATGAAAGTTCAAGCGCCATGTGAGAGCACTACAAAGAGCAGAAGGTTTTTGTCTCATGGCCGCATGGACCGCATGCTGTGTTTAGTTGGTTTTATTATGTTGGTCTATGTTGACACAGTAATAAAATAAGAACATGAAATAAATTCAGTGATTTAAAATACTTTAGAAAACAAGCTTTTAAAATTATGTCTTTGTACTGTTGACCGCTGAGGAGTTCCCTCGTCTGGAGCCAACCCTGAGCGTAGATACCATGCGGTCACAATTATCATTAAAATAAAAGCGGCCAAGTGCGATTCGGACTCGCCCATGAAGGGTTCCGTAGCAGCAAGTAACATAATATAAAAGTTCTTTTGATCGAGGTAAATTGCGGTTTAAGATATATGACGTATTAAAAAAAAACTACTTACTAGATCTCGTTCAAACCCATTTTAAGTAGAAGTTTGCATGGTAAAGTACATCATATATTTTTTTTACTTTTATCATTCTCTTATTTTAGAAGTTACACGGGGGGGGGGGGACACACATTTTACCAGTTTGGAAGTGTCTCTCGCGCAAACTATTCAGTTTAGATTAAAATGATATTCGAAACCTCAACATCAGTTTTGAAGACCTATCCATAGATACCCCACACTTATGGGTTTGATGAAAATAAAACCCCCAAAATTTATTGTTTTTTTTTTTTCTATTTTTATGTGAAAATCTTAATGCGGTTTACAGAATACATCTACTTACCAAGTTTCAACAGTATAGATCTTATACTTTCGGAAAAAGGTGGCTGTGACATACGGACGGACAGACAGACAGACATGACGAATTTATAAGGGTTCCGTTTTTTGCCTTTTGGCTACGGAACCCTAATAAAAATTGTCATCAGAACTAAAAGTTAAAACAATAATGTTAAATTTTAACTCCGTAGTATGAGAGGACGTAGGTACCTTGTTCTAACTAGCTTGCAAGATTTGCGCGAACGAAAAGTACGGTCGCCGAAAAAATGAAAATGACAAAATGATTTGAGGTTCCTTCATAATATTGTATGATAGTAAAAATGTGCTAGAAGTATTGGTCCTTCATGTTATTAGAAAAGATCAGACTATTAGTTATGTTATTAGTTATGACTATTAGTTTATAACCATCTATTTGAAAAAAAGCTGCCTTAAGGATTCGAACCCGGGGAACAATAAAAGCGAGTGACTAAATTTCCTGTACTGTAAGCACATTGTATTCGTATTGTAATCACTATACCTGGCCACTATGGTAATTAAATACGTAGGTGTCCAGCAGTAGGAAGTGGAGGGTAGTCTGTACAGGGTAGGTGTTGGAATAGTAACACCCGGTGACAGGTGACCGGTGACCGGTGACCGGTGACCGGTGACCAGGTATCGGTTGCAGCCGATCGTGTGAAGCGGCGCTGACTCACGGCCGCGAGCCGCCCGGGCGCCCGGCTGTGAGTCGTGACTCATCGTACACTTTTCCATCTGAAAGGGTAGGTACTTTTTTGCCACTTCTACTATGGTCGGTAAACTATCTTGTAATACATTTTGGAGAACAGTTTACTGAGACCCAACGCTTTCCCTCATTGTGGTTCCGCCGCATCGGTGTTCATTATAGCTCTCTCTTGATATAAAATAATCTAGATGTTTCTTCAATCAATAGTTCAAGAGCAATGATCAAGATAATATGCCTATCTTTAATTCAGCAATACTAAGCAAGCTTAGATGTGGCGTCCAATAATAATGATTTCATTAATTGAGCTTTGGATATAAATGAACATAACATTGTTACGTTAACGTTAACAAATTGTTCTTCTTACATAATTTCCAACATGTTGCTTACAACGTCTACTTACATATAATAAACGAACCTGGCGTAATATAAGAGTTTTATACGTGACAAGATTATGTTCAGGAGAGCACAACGCGCAACGGGACGTGGGGAAGTCCACGCGCGCTGTACGCAAGTGGCACTACAATATTACAATTAAATTAATTATGGTGACGTATCTCTCGGGATCTGGAGCGCGATCACCAATCCCATGACGCAACATCCGGGCCCGCTGACGTATGAAGCTATTTGTTAAATTGTATTGCTCCCGAAACTACTGAAATGATCTCACTGGTCCATGTTTAACGAATGCGAGTGTATGACATTGCGTGACTCTTTGGGGTTGAGCTAGCGTCGATAGCTCACTCTAGTTTCGTGGTGTTACTCTCTAGGAAACCTGAATGACGGAGGCCTTCATTGTGGACGCCTGAGACCAACTTTGAACTTGACTAGACCTTGTATCTGAACGAGAGTTGCTTGACGAAGCTTAACATCACCATTGATCACCCATTGCCAACCGCTCAAAAAGCTGTTTAGACTTGATTATCGAGAGTTAAGTCATTTGACTTGTAAATATTTAGTTTTAGAGTTAGAAACAGCTTACACCGGCACACTAGCATCGGCCGGTGGGTCATTTTTCTCGAGTTCACTGAATCACCGGGGGACGTGGAAAAAGAAAGTCAAGGAATCATGGTTTTGTAAGAAACAATTGTATTTAAATAAATTAAAGCTTTTACCTTTCTATCAATTATGTACAAAAATAAATTAACACCTATCCTACTATGTACAACAGTAACAATTCACAACCAATTTCACTAAGTAACAACAACGAGGAATCGCGCCTGCACTCTCAGCAACCAACTAGGGGATGTTGCCACTGCGGTCAGTGGTCACTGCGGTCACCGGTGGCGCCGAGCGGGGCGGTGGCGGTGGTGGCGGGGGTGGCGGGGGCCGGCAGCACGGGGCGCGGGCCGGGCGCGCGGCCGCCGTCACCTGGCGGGCCGGTCCGGCGCGTCCGGCACGTCCAGCACGTCGTGCGCGTGGTGCGCGCCGCGGATCATGCACGCGCACCCCACCGACACCTCGATCTTCTCCGCCGCCTGCAGCTTCTTGTTGAACACCAGCACCGAGTCCATCATCTCCACGCACTCCATCTTGTTGTCGTGGTGGCAGCAGTGCCGGCTGCCGATCCGGTTCGCCTTGCAGGCCTGGTCGGTCCGCTCGGCGCACTTGATGATCTTGATCCGCTGCGGGATGCGGTCGGGGTCCACGTCGAAGCGCACCTCGATGGCGCACACCGTCCTGTTGATCATCTCGGCCAGCTCAATGGAGCGGCCGTTGCTGTGCGGCAGGAGCGCCGCCGCGGCCACCACCGCCAGCGCCAGGTATTTAAGGTCAGCGGACATCGCTCCGGGTCGCGTGCGCTCTCGATAAGGCTCAATTGCGAATAGCAGGTGTGTCTGGACGGAGGTGCTTTTATCCAGGCGGGAGTAGGCGGCTTTGGATCTCCCCACGCCGCCGCGGGCCGCGCCGCGCCGGCCGCAGAGGCGCGCCGGCCGCCGCGCGCCGCGCACGTGCGCGCCACTCGGAGGCTGCACTCCGAGCGCGAGACAATGTCCGCCGGGAGGTCGACGTCTCTCCGTCGACTCTCGTACCGCGCTGTAACTCGAGTGTACTGTAACTCGGACTCCACGTGTGACCCGTGCCGTGTTGTGAATGCTGGCGACGATTTAGGTCGGTGTTGTTGGTGCGCTAGTGACGTGTACTTCACGTGCAATATCTTGAAAGTGCAATATGGCGGGAACGGCGCGACTGGACAGTTTATTAAGCCAATCAGTGTGCGCGGCTAGTACCTACCGGGAAATGGGGCGCTAATTGCTGATGACTTATGACACGAATATAATAATTGGCAGCCAATGGTGACGGGACGATAACGAGGTGCGCAGGATTGGCGGCGCCCGGGCGGCGGCGGGCGGGCGGCGGGCGGGCGGTGCCGTGGACATCGCATTTTACTGACACTGGACATTCATGAAAACAATTAAATAAATAGTTATACCATAAACGAATGTAAGCGCACGTTGCGCCCCGCGCCGTGCAGCTAATGACGTAATATTAGACTGTGTCGCTACGCGGCATCTATAAGGAACAACTACAACAAATAGGAAAAAAAAAATGCTTATAATAAAATATAGTAAAGTTTGACGAAGAAGTGCCAAAATCCATATAAATGTATACCTGAATAGGACGCAAAAACTTATTTTATTAGGTACCGAAACACATTATTTTTAATTAAGGTTAATTTAGAATTGAAATTTTTCATTGTTACATTCGATTTAAGATTTTATCCAAGAAACTTAAAGGCAAACATTATAGACCAAGGAATTACGAAGGAAAGATTTACATATTTTGAAACTCTACTTATACCACAGAATACTTAATAGTACCTATCTTATCCTACTTAACTTTCAAGAAAACATTCGCCAGGGGTCATCATCATCACTCCTGTATTATTAATCGACGATACGGCAAAAATACATGTTAGGTATATAAATAAATAACGCTTCACACTCATAGCCCCACACTAGGATTCCCTGTGTCGTGGGTGCCATGGACAACACACAAAATAGACAAGGACATTCACACCCAGACCGAGAACAGAAATTCAAAATCATCATTCAAACCGCCTCGCTGGGAATCGAACCCAGGACCCTTGGTGCGGCGATCCGGCATGGTAACCATTGCGCTACACGGGTCGTATATCGTTAACATCTAGGTAATCTAGTCGTCACATAATAACGTCATTATATTGTTATGCTTGCGTGACGATAATTATGTGTAGTAAGTGGGTAGTGTCCTGGTGGGAGGCGCGCCGCGACCTACCGCACGGCCGCACGGCTGCCGGCTAGTGCTGGTAGCGTACTCGATAATTTCTGTCTTATCTTTACGACGACGATGAGCTCTCGTGCTTGTAGTATTACACTTGAGAGTCATAAGGTGAGATAATACTCTAATACTCTTTTTGCTCACACAACAGTCAAATGTGCCTTTGTTATGTACTACGAAAAAAATAAAAAGTCATATAAAGTTGTAAAAATAAGCCAATGTTTTGGGTTGACTTAATTAGGACCAATAATTATAATTTGTTCGAATAATTTTTAGTCTGAGCAAAACTTTGTACGATTTATAGATCTCACCCGTAGTGATATATAGAAAACATATTAGTTAATATTGAGATATAAAGTTCAATGGTGTGAAACAAATCAATAGCGTATGTGAGTAATGCGTCCTCGCGTTATGTAACCGTGTCGATAGCGTCCACCTAGCGGGTCCGGCGGGTCCCTGAGAGGTCACGGTCGCGTCCTCATCACCGGGTCCCGACACGGCGACGGCCGGCGGGCGTTGACCCGCGCCTCGTAGCGCCACGCCGCGTAGCCGGTTGTTCCGCGTAGCACCACCGTAGCACCAACGTAGCACCTCGTGCATGCTGTTTGTTGACACTGCACATGTTTGTTTACAGATAAATTATAAGAGCACGTTCAGATGACAAGTGCTCAACGCGTGTTTTGATAACCCCAAAGAGACGTACCGTGTTAGCGCGAGCAAAGCCGCGAGCATAGCAATAGTCCTACTAATATTATAAATGTGAAAGCTTGACAAGATGTTTTGATGTTTGTTCCTTAATCACACAACTACTTAACGGAAATTGGCTGAAATTTGGAATGGAGACAGCATATACCCTAGATTAATACATAGATTACTTCTTATCCCGGAAAAGTTCAAGGGAATTTGTAAATAATCGATTTCTACCGCAGGCGAAGCCCCGGGCAAAAGCTAGTATAAAACAATCTATCTGTTGATAATTTCTGGATAAGCTATCAAAGTAATAACAATTAGCACAGTAAAGCTAGTCTCACACGGTTGCTAGGCAACGAACTTGACCGTTATGGATAAATAGAATATTGAGAACGGCCGGAATATGGGTATTTTCTAACAAATTATATCTAGTGATAAAGTAATTGATGCCATCGTGGTTTGTAATGTATAATTTTATTATTTTTACAACGATGCGCTAACTCATTATATGCATAAAGTTAACCTGTGTTAAGACCAAGCAGCCTGGAATTACCTACTTACTCGTACCTTTTATTTGTTAGTGTAATAAAACTTTCGGTGTCATATTGTTAACATTGATTAACTCGTATAATTATGTGTTTACACATTACAATAATGATGCATAGGTGATATTTTTTCAAGTTTGTATTTATTATCGATAAAAAATAGTCAAGTGCGAGTAGTGCGGTTTAAGTTTTTGTAAGTTGTAAAAGCTGCAAACATATTATCGGACGCGACTGACCGGACGCGGCTGAAGGATGTGACGTAATGGTATCTAGATAATGAATGTACACTGAGCTGTGCAAACTATCGGAGGTAAGACGCGGACGTGACCTTGAGTCACCTTGAGGCGTTCTGACGTCCGAGAGCTATCTGGCGCGCTGGATGTTTTTGTCAGCCGAAAACGTCCGCGGACGGTATTTCATAGAGTATGCACGGGGTGCGGAATGCGTCCATGCGTCAGAAGGCATTAGTACTCTGTGTCAGAAGGAAGAATGTACGTATCTATTAAAAATGGACGAACGAATTATTGAGTATGTTCGCAACAGGGAATTACCATATAATTATAAATTAAAGGATAACAAATATTCTTCAAAAAACAAGAAGTTTGAGAGGAAATAGCTAAAATATCCTTTCTTTATTTATGTCATGGACCCAAACGCTTCTCTTTATTTTCTTTTTGGGTGGACAACATAAAGCAGCCGCCGCTAATTCAAGAAAATCGCCCTCACTTTCACTACTCGACATGTTTCTTCGTCTACAGTTCTTTATGGAATAGGCGTGATAGTACTCTGTGGAACAGGCGTTGGAACGCTTCCGGAAGCCACGTCTCAAAGACTGTGCACACTATCAGCCACGGCTGTCAGCCGCGTCCGGTCAGTCACGTCCGATAATATGTTTGCAGCTTAAATAGTAATAAGTACATCAAAGCGATTACTTCTACATCAAAGTGTAACATAATTTTTAAGTTCGTAACTTTATCAACAGGTTTCAAGTCGAGCTGGTCAGGACAGTTTAAGTGTTTTCCGTTAAAACTCACCGATTAAGCAAACACCGAGAGATGTACACACTACACAGTACACAGCACAGTAGAATTGGACTCGTTTGACCAGTTCATTTCAATAATTACGGACGCAAACTATATGTATGTATGCTGTATGTATTTTTTAAAGCCACGATAGCTGAAACTATGTATTAAGTTATTTTTTTGTGCCTTTTTTAGTTTTCATTACATTGCCTCTTTTCTCGTTTACATTTCTTGTGCATGTGTCATGTGATGTTTACCTATAAGTGATGGTATATTTATTGTTTTGTTTATTTTATAGATTAGATTTATGATTTAGTAAAATGTAACTACCGTTGGTAAACTTTATAGAATAAATAAATAAATAAATAAAGAATATGTTATATAATAAACAATTGAGTGGCATGTGAGGCGCCATGCGGCATACGCCATGTGGAGCGTGGGAAGTGTGGGAACCGCTCCGGCCGTCGCCGCTGGGGAATCCATGGGGAATCCACCAAATGACATTATTATTAATTATTATATTCTTACTTTATTAAGTATTGATACAGTTTTATAATCTAATTTTTATTTACCTTCTAAATGATAATAATATGGTATGCAATGCAATATCAACAACGTTTATACATTACTTGTATTCACAGATCTATTTTGTGTAGTAGAGATCTGTTAAGAAAGTGGGTACATATTTAAATGGACTGCTGTTCGTGCTTGTATTCAATTTAAATATCTGATGATATGCTATATAGTGAGCAGATGTTGTTGTGGTGCCGCATGCCGGCATAATTATGACCAAAAATGCTAAAAAAGCGTTGTATAATCTTATATTGTAATAATTCACTCTCAGTTTCCGGTCGCGTGCTGGTATTATAACAACCGGTTGTCTATTTATATCTCCATCGTGTGTTACGTGTTGTTATTGTTATAAACGTAACGTTGTATTAATGTTTCCTCACACTTCACAGTCATATTCTAGTATCAAGTAGGTACATTTATTCTATAATTAACCAACATTGTGATGTTTACAACGAATACCAAAGATTAAATAATAAACATATTTTAGTAATATTTGTCTTTTATTTCAATCGAATTATCCTGAAAACGCAAGTTATTAGTAATGATAAACCCACCACCCACCTATATCTTACAAGGAGACGGCAAGGGTGTGGGGTTCTCAAATCGAACTGTGGTTCCGCGTGTATGTAGTACTCAGTAAGTGTATCTATATCCTCAATCCATAGAGCGCACTACTTGGTCATTGCCGAGAAAAAAATCCTAAAGTATGAAAATATTTTTTAAATAAAATTCAATAAGTCGTTATAAACAATTTCTTTTCGACTTTTATACATTATTGAACCGTGAATTGAATAATTTATAACTTTTTAATAATTAGAACTTATAAAGAAATACAAAAAGCCAAGGTTCATTTAAACGTTATAATTTTTTTAAAGCAGTAAGTATATCATTAAATACAATAAATTATTGATTAATATTATTAATAAATACAGTGAATATTTGTGATAAAATATTTAAACCACAACTTTTTTCAATCAATATCTTAAGGAAAACACCAACCTGGATTATATTTATCAAGGAAGAATAATTATTGTTATTTTGTAAATTATTCATATTAATTATGGTATATTAAATTTCATTTAATAATACCTATTCAGTATTCACATGCAAATTTTAAATTTTCATGTGCTTGATATTTAAAGAGTTATAAATTATTGAATTCGCCGTTCAATACTGTATAAAAGTCAAAAAGAAATTGTTTAAAGCGAGTTATTGAGTTTTAATAAAAAAATATTTTCATACTTTAGGATTTTTTTTCTCGGCAATGACCAAGTAGTGCGCTCTATGGATTGAGGATATAGATACACTTACTGAGTACTACATACACGCGGAACCACAGTTCGATTTGAGAACCCCACACCCTTGCCGTCTCCTTGTTAGAATTCATATCTATTTAAAGAGAAATTAAAGTTCTCTTTCTCTATCTTTAATATACAAAAATGTTTTAGTTATTATATTGGCCAGTTTAGTACATGTACATCAAATATGAAGGCGTAATAATTATAATGTGGTAATAATTATGTCTATAGTTACGAGTATAGCCATCCGTAAGGTATTGTTTGGGATTTCAGACTAACAAAATATATAGATGTTAAAAACAAGAAATAGTTTGAAATAACTAAATACACGGTTTTAAATTGTCAATATAGATACTCAAGAAAAAAATGGGGACTTTGCTGTTAACCATTAAGGAGTTTGCTGGGCTGGAGTCACACCTGGGTGTTGTGTCACTAAAATGTATTGTCATCATAACTAAAGCAATGTGTAAAATTTCTACTCCTAAGGGTAAGTGGAAGTCGGTGTAATTAGGCTTGCAAGATTTGACCCAAACAGGGTAAGCTAAATGAAACCATAAATCGATAACACGGAATATTTATGATTTTGTTTGTCTTTCTTACTACTTAACTCTTGTGTGCTACCACAACGTCTACGTTACGAGTGGGGTCTAGGGACGTGATGCTATTACTAAGTTATACCTTAGGTAGGTATTTAGATAGGTCATTTGTGAGTATACAATACAAAATTAATTTGAACGTTAATATCCGACGGACCACGTGATAGAAAGTAATAAATCACCGTCGCCAAGGACATAATTAAAATCACGATATCGTCGATGCGTTGTCGGTCAACTGGCTCTGACTCGGATCTCTAGCCCCCAGCCGAAACGTGACGTTATGTGGCTGACTCAAGCGAAAGTATGGAGTAGAGCCGAAAAAAGTGTCAGTACATGGCAAGAGATGATATGGGGTGGTAACTGGTGACGATATATTACACCACATTGGATGGGGTGGTAGCAATGTGTAGCAGTTAGTGTTACACAACATTGAAGCAGTGAACGATCTGTGTTGTGCAGAGAGGTGGCGGAGTGTGTCGGTCGGGTCAGCGGCCACGCGCGACCTTGCGCCGGCAGCCCAGCACCTCGCGTTGATGTGGATGATGTGTGTGTGAGTGTGTGTGTGTGTGTGTGTGTGTGTGTGTGTGTGTGTGGCGCCGCGTTAATTAACTGCCAGCTTATGTTAAATGCAATTCCAATGAAAGTAAAAGTGATCTCTACATTCTCTACTATCCGGTTATTGTGTAATATTAATAATACTATGTAAAATAAATGTTTGCTATTTGTAAACTCGTTATAAAAACACTAAAAAAGTTGAATTGATTAACTTTTGTGTAGTTATCGGAGGCACGCGCCATGTACCTGCTGTGATGTATTCATCTGTAATATTCATGACCCGCACGTTACCGCACCGCACCGCACCGCACCGCACACTCGGCGCACGCCGCGTGTAATCGCCGGGAAATCACCGTTAAGCCTTAATTAATTATTAATTATATAAAACTGTAACCGCTGCCTGTTTATGTCATAGGTAATTTAATGTGAATTCCCATGTTCGCCATCGACTCAATCACGTCAGGTGCTGAGTTTAATAGTTGATATTATCTATTATAGTATAACGTAGTATTTATGAAATGGTCAGTTCCCACATACACAAGGTTTCGGCGAGCACGTGTGCCGCACGTGGTGCGCGGTGCGCGGTGCGCGGTGCGCGGTGCGCGGTGCGCGGTGCGCGGTGCGCGGTGCGCGGTGCGCGGTGCGCGGTGCGCGGTGCGCGGTGCGCGGTGCGCGGTGCGCGGTGCGCGGTGCGCGGTGCGCGGTGCGCGGTGCGCGGTGCGCGGTGCGGGCGGTGGGTGTGAGTCAGACGGCCGCTGCGGGTATACCCATGACGCGCGCTTGCAATCTGTTAACAGTGTGATTTCACTTCACTTGAAATCGAGCGAATTAGAGCCTTAACTGGACTTGCGCTTTTTATCTAAAAGTTATGATAATGTTTTAATAATGCTGCAATGCATGTTAAATGACGCGGCCAGACGCCTCGTGCCGCGCAATTGCGATTATGTTTACACAGTGATGAATTAAGGCATAGTAGTTATGTTGACAAAATGAATAAATATAAAAGAATCAAACTTGTCAAAACTCTTCCTCCCGGTTGAGTAGGAAGTTGCATTTTTAATTGTATATGAACACAAACTGTACAGACTCTACCTTTTTCTAAAAAGCTCTACGACCCTACCGCTAAATCAAAAACATATGGGATACCCACATAGCATTTGAACAATTATGTAAGAGACAAAATGTAAGGGGCTGCATCAAACTTGCTCTCAGCCAACCCTCCCCCTGCTCGTCCTGCAACCACGAGTACTACGACACCCTGGGTAACGCATGAAGCTGTTCCTCTTCTTCCTGCTGGAGTTGGAGATGGGCTCTGAATCCATTTGCTGTTCCAGACGTTCGGAGAAAACAGTTGATAACAACAAATTCAATTTAGGTAAGCAGGTACGTAGTAATAACGTTTCAAAAAGATTGGTTAGACTAGTCTAACCATCAAAGTGACAAACATCGTATAGTATTGTCTGTATTTATTATTTCATTAAGAACATACGTATTAAAACAATCGCGTGATGAATGTAATCTATTTTGGTGTTTAAAATGTAGAGCGGGTTGTTGGTACTGTATGTGGCCAACAGTTAACGGAACTACGCAGAAAGTGAATCATGTGTCCGTGTGGTGCTTTCACCGGTTTCCGAACTGTACCAGCCTCGACCTTGAACTGTCGCGCTGCGGCCGGGGCGGGGGCGCTAGGGGGCGGCGGGGACGCCAGGCACGCTCCGATCGAGACCACGCACCCGGAATATGAGAGTGTGACTAAGATTCTTGTGATTGCTATTAAAAGCTTTTACATTGTTATATTACATGTGTTCAACCCGTTAATGGCCCACAGCTGGGCACGGATCTCTGGTATCTAGTATCTGCTGACGAGGTCTAGATCAAGGACGCTGCTCCAGCAGTGGAGGGGTTAGCGGCCATCGAAGCTACTAAGGCTACCCAAGTGTCTGGACAACAACTGGGATCGATGGCTTTACGTGCTGCGAAGAATGGAAGCAATCCCATCAAAAGTGTATTTTAATATCATACTAGCTGACCGCGCAAACGTTGTTCTGCCAAAAAAATTTTAGGGGTAGGGGGATGAAAAATAGATGTTGTCCGATTCTTCACCCTAGCCGATATGCACACAAAAATTCACGAAAATCTTTTATGTATTAGAGAAGATTGAGAATTTTATATATTAGATCTATTTTGATGATAACATCTTTTACCTAAGTCACAAAACACAACACAGTCACAACACAATATCTCACGCAAATCACAATCATATAGTTGAAATGTGTACCACACTCTCTCTGTCTACTAAACTATAGGATGTAAAATGAGATTACAAATGATAGGTAAGTAAGATTGAGTGCGTGACGTCAGCGGCGGCAGTGTAGTGGTCAGCGGTGCGGTACTCCAGCTGCAATCAGTCCAGACTTTCTCCGGCCCTGCATCCGTACCGGAGGCCTTGACCCACCCCCTCCCACAGTGTCCTCCACGGGTATCAGGCTTACCGGTTGCCGGCCACCGGTTCGATGACGACACTGACGACAGTATAATGAAGCGAACAGGAAAACAAAACGTATGATTGAACCAGAAAAAAATTGCTCGATACCGTAAGGCAGGCAACAAAATGTGACGTCGGTTACCTCATGAGCACTCGACCTATACAGTTTTCTGATTTTGCGGTTTCCTTCCTTATCTTTGAATAATAAAGTATTTCCTTTATAGATGCTGGAATACGAAATTGACGTCATTTTAAGATTCATTGTTAATAGAACGATTAATATTCAGCTATAATAGATAGGTAAATAGTTCAGTTGCATTTACTTATTTCATAATAATATAATGTGTTCGTGCCAATAGTGGCATTACTCTTTGAATGCATTTGCCTGTTCCCGCCAAAATTATTATCGTAATCGCGCCTTGCGATATTCTCTTTATTTTCTATTAAAACGCGGGAAACCATTCCTTCGATTTTAAACTCCCATCCTTGATTTTCACTCTCTATGCCGCGCAATACGCGCCTTGACAAATAATTAATTAATTACTCCGCTTCTATCTAACTACCGCACCGCTGAAAGCATTCGATTGGAAGTAAATATCGCCGCATTACCGCTCCCGCTGAATAGCTCTTGCTAACGAAAGTAATATAACTGAAGTACAACAGAACCTCAACAACTATACATCTAGAAGTCAAGACGAAAGGAAGATTGGAGACATTGGAGCAGCCGCAGTATCGTACCAGCCCTGCTGACCAGGTTAGTATGCTTGCCAACTCTCCAAAGAACCCCTTGATTGTCTTACTCCAACGCAATCTGCAGTCAACCATTATCGACCATTACCGCCCGCGGAATGGAGTCGGCAACCTTCAAAGGTTTGCCTCGCATTTCCACCAATACATTTGACCGGGTAAACATAATACTGGACATTCCCCTGTGAGACCCCGGTCACCGGTCACCGGTCATCGGTCGCCGATGTCCTCTGAACCGCGACGCTACAACCCAGCGCACTGGCCGTAACACTGATATTGCCTTTCATATTAAACTGCTGCTAAGACAAGTAATTACACAAATGTGTATAATACCAACAGATACTTATACTCTTATAGGTACATCTCATATTAAATCCTCATTATATTTACAAATACGTTTGAATCATTCAAATTAGTCGAGCCATCTTCAAGTAGGTACACTTATACATATAAAAATGCCTCCTTTTTTAAGTTAAAATGAAGCTTAGGTGTATTAAGCAGTAACAAGATTAAACAGTAAAAAAATAAACAAATCGTCATCATCTACAAGACCTGTGATATGGGCATAAGTCACTGCCGATGGTTTACGGGCATGCCGTTGGCCGCAAGCTCCACCGCAACCGCAATGGACGCCTGGACGGGCCGTAACCGCATAGTTGGACTCGCGTATTATGTATTATGAAATAAGAAATAAGTATAAGCATGGATGCTTATACAATAATCTACATGTAAGAACTAAGGTTTTATCCTTTTTGTAAATTTATTGAGTAGATTGATTTGTGATACGTCGGAAATGAGTTTTCCGAAGCGTCGGGCTACCGCAAGTTAATATCGCAAATTAGAATAATCTTCCAGCGGTGGAATTCCTAATTACATATATTTTCATTCTTGCAATAAATTAATTAAACATGAAATCGTAGAGCCATTATAAATGATCGCTTTCGATATACCATAATAAATCACGATATCATCTTTTCATTAGAGCCAGATAGTTAACTTTCAAAGTGTTAAGCATTGAAGTCGAATAATATCCTGACCACTGACCACTGAGCACGGCCACGGAGCTCCCACGTGCAAATAAAAGTGAAACACCAGCCAAACAGGAAGTAGACTCCGAGGAATAATTTGTAGTAGTTAATTTCTAAAACCGCAGCGGTCAAATAAATTTAATCGCACCAACCAAAACTTTCCACATTACAAAAATTAAATGTTATCTGGATGATAATTGACCGCAAACGAGCGGGGTTATGGCTTTCTACCGACTGACTTTTCTATTGGCTCAGGTGGCCGTCTGATATTGCTGAAGTTGCTTCGGGACGTTAGAAAGCAACCTCGTCTGTAAGGAGAGATGGCCGCGGTTCGAACGTCGCTCATGAGCTTATGAACGTTTTTCAATCACATCTCCGGTAATACACCAAATGCGTTACATTACGCAAGTGAGCTATCTGGCACCGCTGGTCGCTTCTTTAACAAAAATACTTGACTAAATGGCTAATGCTGAATGACAATGAATGCCGCTAACGAACCTGCGGTTTTGTGGCTTCGGTCTGCGGTTGATTCCCATTATCACGCGAGCGTTCGAATCATTTAGTGATTGCACAGAAAGTTTTGCACATCGAATCGTAAGATTGTATTATGCAACGACGTGTTGTTTGACGTCAGTGCGGCGAGGTGTGGCGCGGGCGCAGGCTTGTGCAATGCCTGTCGCAGGTCGCTACACGCCCGGCTAACTGGAACTGGCTAGTTTTGGCAATGTTGACGGACCCCGTCGGGAATTCGGGCGCTTCTGACGTCAAGACACGTAAGCGCGTCGAGGCTAACCAAAGATTTATTGCTGCAGAATCCGGTCAACGGTTGCACAATTGAGAGAGTGACTTAATGAGCAATAGGTCTATTTAAACACCTATCAAGACTCACCTCGTCAATAGTAACTATGATATTGGCTCCTTATACATAACTGTAAAACCGTACAGCGAGGGCGCTCTCTCCTCTGTGGCGCCACTCGGTGGCAGGCGCAGGCCGGCTCCTACTACAATTAACTCGATCGAAACCACTCTCGAGTTATTCTCGAAGACATTTTTTTAATGCAGTCTAGGTTAATGCTTGACCAAAAAATCACGTGATGGTAAGCGGAAATGAAGTCGTGGATGGTAAAGCGCACTAACTTAGTAAAAGCCTATTCACTCTTGACTTGAAGACCCACATTATAATCAGAGATTTAGATGCGCGAACCCCTTGTTCTTTAATCTGAGCGCGAACCTATAGTCTGGGAGGTATTGCAATCCGCGATTATATTAATATTATATTAATATTGCGATCCGTTGCGACCAGAGAGAAATTAGAAATGTGTTTAACCACAAAAAGATGTCTGGTGGCAGAGCCCTGGAGTGCTGTGAGCGGATTAACGGCCCGTCCCGGGTTATTCCAGCGATAGCCGGCGGCCGGCGACAGCGCGGGAAATACGCCCCCCCCCCCCCTCCACCTGGCAGCGTGTCATTAGCCACTGCTACAAGATCATTAACTTCACACCAACTCTGTTTATCTATGGTTATCCTCTGTGAAAAAACTAAGTTTCTGTAGACAAAAAAGAATAACTTTTATAGTCCAGATTCCTAATATAAAGATACGTCATAACAATATGCATTCTGCAATACCTTCAATGACACAGGTGGAGTAAATGTTTAAGGATCTTCAGCTGCCCGAAGGCCAACGAAGAGGCTCAACGACTCTACATCCGAATCTCTATTTCCGAATTAGGGAGTTTTACCACTAGCAGATATCTTTCCAAGTTTCAAACGAACCTCAATTTTATGGGTGAAGCTTCGGACTCAACCACGAAAAAAACACACACGCACGTCGTGCACTATTCACCTATTTAGAGACGCACCCGCTGGCCGCTGGCCGACCACACACTAGTAAATAGTACGTTGAGTTGTGTTACTATTGAATGCAATGTCAAAGCCCTCGCAGTGACCTTAATAGGCTAATTGCGGGCACACGCTCCAGCAGGCCGGAGCCGCGGTGCGTGCGTGACGCGGCGCGGGTACGTGACGCGGCGCCGCCGTGCCGGCCCGCCGCCCGCCGTGACGTCACGAAACTCCCCCGTGACGCTGCCTCCCCCCTTCCCGCCACCTCGCCACACCGCCACACTGCACTGCTGTAGCCAGTATGGGTCTCCCCATATTGATATAGAACCATTAGAAAGCAACATCGAACATTATATCAATGAGTGTTACCCACTTGAAGCTACCTGAAAAATGCTACACGTATGTATTGTATTTATATACAAAATAAGACGGATTATTTATCGAAGATGAAGAAACCTTGCAGCAGTGTGCGTAATGACGACGAGACCAGGTCAGTTCAGTGACAGCGGTGGCATCAATTATTTTAGTCATAAGATTACCTCATTCGTAGACGTCATACTTAACGTTATTGATTACTAATAGATAGCAACATCTTTCTCTTAACTACTTCCTATAAAAGAAGCAGTACCTTTACAAGTTGTCTGGTTAGATCACATGTCTACATCCCCCGATTTTGTCACTTGAACATTTTATAGAGTGTAAAGCAAGTTTTCCAAAATGAATAGGTAACTATTTATTGTTAAATTAAAAAAATGACGTGCATAAGTGTATCAATGATACCTACATGAATAAATGATTTTGAATTTGAATTTACCCTCAATCAATGACGCTAAAACATAAATACTTATTACGATGTTTTTCTACGATGATTATCCAATACCCGCTAGTGTAGAGCTCAGTGCATGAAGTATGCGGCAATACAGAAAAAAAAAAGAAGAGAAACAGAGATAAGAGATTGGGTAGAGGCTAATCTGTCATTACGTAGTCCGTAGCGCTGCGCTGTGGTCAAGCGTTTCTCTCCGCTATCGCAGTTTCGCTGTATCAATGTCGAACTGCAGTACTATAAGGCTTAAGTTTAAACTAGATGTCAATATGTTGAACATTTTGAGTCATAGCTGGTACACCGTCGTGTGGGGAGTGTCGGAATACCTGGTTTCTGCGTCGTCATCATGATTTGGATATTTTGGTAAAGTCGGAAGTTCAACATTTTGTCGATGAAAAGAGGACTTTCCTGGTAGTATATGTAAGTCAAGATTTTATTTGGAAATATTGAATCACTGACGGTCTGCCCGCTTTGTCCGGTAAATACGTGCCATATATTATGTTATTCCAGGTCATGCACTGCCTGTGTGCTTCGTTTTACGAGAATTCGTTCAGTAGTTTTTGTGTGAAAGCGTAACACATACATACATCGTCATAAACTTTCACATGTATAATATTGGTAGGATTTTAGTGAAGACTAGCTTTTGCCCGTTTGTTGTTTATTTCTAAAGAAACTTGTCATAAAAACGCGCCCTTCTATATCCAGAGATGGCAACAATAAACTCGAATTCCTGAGGGTATCGCTATCACAAGAAACCATCTTGCAGAACCACCGAAGCGCCGACTTCGTCGCGTTACAGGTGAATGAATATGAATGAGTGAGTCAGCGATCATGTTTGAAACGGCCAGGGCCGCGGCGCGGGCGCCACATCGACAGCTCCCATTGACTAACTTCGCTGGAATGCCTCAGGTTACAGGCTCCTGCTGTCTCCAATGAACCTCCACGCAATTCTATACCTTCAGTGGGCGATCAGAAAGGTATATTGCATGCGAAGTACGTGCCTCTATTCTCGATGACAACGTCTACGTACCGTGACAAAAAGAAGGCGCCATTCAACATCTAATTAAAGTTTCCTTACTTGCCTATTTCTAAACTCGGCATTCGTCTATGTATAAACTTGGCAGTAAACGTTTGTTGACCGTATATATTCTATAATTAGATTAATCCGGAACGAGCTGTGTAATGCCGTTGGTAAAACAACGATAACTCAATACATTGAGGAGAGAGAGAGCTTTGATAATCTTATATTCACTTATTACATACACATTTTTGTTAAGTATAATGTGAATATAACATAATCCTTTATCACCTATTTATAAAAAAATAACGAACTAACTAGTCTTAGCGTTATCGCTTTGAGGTGTGACAGGGCAACTAATTGATAATTATGTACTGTTAATCCTTTAACACATTCAGTGCTTAAACAATGGATGCAAAGTAATAGCCGGGAGCCAAAACTTTTTATGACGAATTTTGATTAAGTAAATATGAATGTTTGAAAATATGTATGAATGTATATTTTATTATTATTATTTCTATTAAAAAAAGTCATTTTTCGGATCCGAGTCGTCGGCACACAGCACGTCGGCTGCCGAATGCTCGGATCCGAAAGCTAGGGATGGCAATGGTTTAGTCACTAATATCATAGATATTTATTCCGTGAGTGCGTTTTTGCGTACTAATATGTCACAAGATTTTGACAACCCCGTGTTTCTTTATCAAATTCCAGGATCTTCATCAAAATCATGTAAGGAAAGTAATCAAAACGAGTTTTAACTTATTTTACTTTCCTTGACCAAAATTTTGTACCATATGACACACAAACACACACAGGACTCACACACAGGCCATACGCACACTTATACATTCGTGCTTATACATGATATACAGTATACAGTTCAGACATGTCATCATGTGGTGACTTGTTATTTAAAAAAAAATTGTAATTAAACAACTGTTACTAATACTGTTAGAATGAAACCAATACTTGTTTTCGCAAGTTACTATATTGCTAGAGTGGCCGCCCAAAACAACATTTACTCAGCTCGAAAACTGGAGCTTTATTGACTATTACAAAAAAAAACGGAACGCTTGCTCGGATCCGAGTCGGCGGCACCGCTACCATGGCCCCGCCATGCTCGGATCCGAGCAAAAAGCACTGAATGTGTTAATGTGAAATTAATTAGAGCTATGATGACTCTTAGAGACCGCCTGCAGGAAATTCAACATATTTTTGTCTATAATTGTAGCTTATACCTGATATTGAGAAAATGTAATATAAAGTAAGCCGAGGAAATACATGAGAAACGCACAGAGGAATTAACTAGGAATAACCGGTTCGCAAATATCTAGCGGTAGACGCACGTGGCCTGCCGCCGCGACACATTTTATTGTAATTGTTTCACTTCCTCTGTTGTTTCCTGGCTCTTGCTGCCCTCCCTGGCTCCCACCGCAGCACTGCCGTCACCACAAGTTATGTAGTAATTACGTTAGAGGTGTTGCGTAATGTCGCCGCGTGCATTTGCATCTTCCTTATACGGAGAACCATTAATTAATTAATTGAATTGTTTATGTAGATATCTATATTGTATGTAGGGAAATATAATTGAATAAATATTATTCCTAAGTTACTTCTTTATAAATAATACTACAGGCATTCAATATGAATGAACACATACTGTTCGCGCCAATAGTGGCATTACTCTGTAAATGTATTTGCCTGTTCCCGCCAAATTATAAGATGTAATCACACCTCGCGATTCATTCTATATATTATTTAATATTTTCTATAAAAGCGCAGCAACCCATTCCTTCGCTTATAAATAAAATTTGTTTGATTGAGTTCGGAGTTGCAGCTGCCTACATGACGGAAAAAGGGTCGCACTCAGAATATGGCATAGTAAGTGGAAGGTATTAACTTACTACGTCCTCTGATATTTCAGTGCGCCCGTTAGTCGATCGTAGTGTAGATCGGCGTGACTGCAATTTCGAAGTCAATGCAAATACTCCTAGTTGTTGTTAATAAGATAAAATGTGACTTAATACAAAACAGACATAAACGCCCCAACTCAGAGTCACGTGAGTTAACATTTAACTTTAACTACAAATTAGTGGCTATCAAAATAAAAACACCTCCTAGTAGTCCTCTCTTTTCGCAGTCTTCTCGGCTGAGCCTTTCCAAGCCCACGCCTTCGTTGGTGTGAAGCTGTAAAGGCATCTAGAACCAACAGCAATTGTCCGTTCGAAAACAAGCTGCTATGTAACGTAAGGCTCAGTAAGTAGCCCTCACATGAGCAGTTCGCGGCCACGATACTGCAGCTTCAATGTAACAGACAAGTCATTTTTTACGCCTCATCAAGTTTTTGTAGTCTGTCAATTCGAGATGTATGTATAATACAGCTTTCGAGTGCCTGCGCTGGTTTCGGCACGTACGCACCGCGTATTGACATCACAGCGGGTTTTGTAAGTCGCTCTCGCGCGTGCTCCGCATCCCAATCCATGGATGACATGGACGTGCACTGTATTAGGATGTGCTGGCGGACCGGCTGGCGGCTAGGAATGAGTAGTTCCCCCCTTACGTGCACTTACCGTAAGCAGATAACAATGGACAGCCGGCGGAACTTTCGCACATCCCGCGGTGTGAGTATCCACAACCTACGTACGATATTACGCGATCGACGTTGTCACCGATGCTGCGATGTCTCATCGAGCATATGGACTACTTATACCTATAAATCTTTTATCTTCCGCTTTATGGATGACTTGTGTTTTTTTCTTCTTGGTTGTGTTTAAAAAAATAAAACTAGGAATCCCTGTCATGAGTGCTATGAATAATACACAAATACACTGGGAACGGAAATTCAAATTCATCATTATGTTCTCTGAAATCGAACCCGAACCCTTTGATCCGGCATGGTACATGATAACCACGGATGTGTAAATGATTACAAAGTTAGTTGTTGTGATTTATTGTACTTGAGTCGTGAGTGTTACTATTATATGGCGTACCGCGTACCCGGCAATACAACTAATGTGTAAAATAAGGGTCTTAAAAAAGTGTGTTCCTGAGCGATATGATGTGTATGTCTGAAACTTTGACCACTTTATTTCTAAGCAGTTATCATGAGCCCTCGTCCGATGATGAAACGATTCTATTACGGCAATGATGTGTTGTAATTTTTCTGATGACAATATTTTGACGCAAATGCGTCCGCCGATTCCTTGAACTGGTGTTGCTGGGATGCTAGTTGCCTTACTCACCTTGCCAATATGACGTGCGTTACGGAGGATGCAGCTCGCGCTAAATTACTAAACTAGGTTTAGCTAATATCATCTTCATGCGAAATGTCTCCGTTGACGTACGCACTGGTTCGTCCCCGACCCGTGCTGACGTCACGAGAGGGCACGGTGGAGACAGATGTTCTCATTGAGCTAACAACCTCCTTTCGACGATGTCATGCGCCAGTTAATGAGGCGATTTGCGAGAGCCGCGAATCCCGCACGGCACGCGCGTGAATATTTATGTTATTTTGTAACTAAATTATATGTATATCGTATTCCGATTTTGAGATACCTCCGATTGTGGTAAACTGTCCATTGATACCCATTGCATATAAGTAAGTATTTATATGAATGTAATAAGAAGATTAAGTAGTGTAAGGAAGAGTAATTAGTATGTATGCATCATACGAGATTCATAAATTAGCGTGCAACCAGATTGTAATGTTGTATTTGTGTGTAATGTTGTTAGTACATATCTAATATTCAGTAGTATACCTATCTATAAATTCATGGTTGTGCTTTATGATTAATAAGGTTTATCCAATCTATTATCCTCTACCTCACCTAACCTTTCATACCAATTTACATCATAGCGGCACCGCGTCACAGCTTTCATTCAGATCTGACAACGATCAGTCTAGTTGAAACGCACTTTAAAATATTACAACTTATTGTTAGATTCGATGTCGATGTGTAAAATGTACATGTACACACATGGTACACACACATACACACACAATTATTGTCGGCAATCCGCAGGCGCGAATCCTCACCACTCTAGCGATTTACAGTAGATTACTCATTGTCTTTATTAATGAATCGTTCATTAGCGAATCTGCATAATCACGTTCTGGATAATAATATGACTCAATGATATATTCCAACACAGTATTACTGTGATATCCTGGATGCTACAGAAGACAAAGATTTTCAAAAGATTTCAAAGATTTATTGAATTTAATGACGAGTAGCTGGTGTTGGTTCTCGTAACCTCGAGTGAAGGCGAATTTCGTGTAGCAGTTATTATCATCCATCCATGTAGTCTTGTCAGTCAATTAAGCAACTTAGAAATAAAAACCGCAAAATGACACTTTTGTTAAAATAAGTGTTTTCCATAATGATAATATAATTAGGTATTATGTAAAAAAGAGGTTTTTCCCGTAATTGAAATTCAACTATATAGAAAATTTTAGGATTTTCCATATTTTGAATATTTTTCTATTCATTTACGTTTGAGAATTATAATAATTTCTTTACATTCAAAAGAGTTAAGTTCTGTAATGAAATTCAGGATTTTGATTAATAAAGACCAAACTAGAAAAATAATTCCTCTAAAAAAATAATCGACTTCAAAATTAGGGGTAACTAAAAAACCACTCGTCAGATCTCAATAAAATTTAAATTTGACCACATGACAAGCACCAGCTTTCGAATATAAAAAGAATCATCAAAATCGGTACACTCAGTAAAAAGCTATGAGGTAAACACTTCTCCTTTTTTTGAAGCCGATAAAAAAGAAAATCTTTTGTTTATAAGTACTATAGGAGAAGCATAATATGTTTTCTCGTAGCCAGTTACAAAGAAAACGCAAGATAAAGTTACGTTTTATAAAACTTTCAAGATTTTCTACTTCTACACGGAAAAGTAAAGTAACAATAAGTATAATTTGTGATTAATCAAGCGCTTTAGTAGTGTTATAACTTCCCCTTAATTTTTATTGTTTTTATACTATCGATCATAAAATATCTTATGCCGGATTTCTCCAAATATCTTATGTGTGCATCTTCCGACGTTTTATGGCTGTACCATTATTTTATTTACGAATTATGACAATTGACAACAATTTTAAAAGTTTTGTGTCGAGCAATTGTTCCCACGCCCATTGAACTATAAAAATAGTCCAATACCAATTTGACAGTCAATCGCCCAATAATTACTGCACACGTATAAGATGTTCTAGTAAAGAGTGATTGAGTGAATTTCATGTTTATTGAAATTGATACAATAATTAGCTTTTTTACTCATAATGCTTGACCAAAATCCCACTTGATAGTAGATAGTAGTAAGTGGAGATGTGGTCGAATATGGTGAGCGCACTTAGTAAAAGCCTATTCTCTCCGTTTTCAACTGAACAATATGAAAGTTTCATGTGTTATGATTGATGTTGAATATGTGACTTGCACGTATTTCCCTCCGGTCGTGTTGCCGGTTCTATGAAACTCATACGTTAAACTCGTATCGGCTAACGTGACTAACTCTTCATTGGAAAATCAGTCAACAAAATATTGCTTAGTATTTTTTATGTGTAAATAAGTGCAATATCATCGCTATCGGTGGGTTACGTCAGTATCTACGGCAGTAGGTCGTCGCTACGGCTCGTGACGGTGTAGCGGTGTTACCACACTCTTACTTTTAATGATTATTAGCTAGTATATGTAGTTGTTCTGAAATATTGTATTGTATCCCACCAAAACATTTTCATGTAAAATTTTGTCAAGACTCTACCATACCAGACTATATGGCTCTACATCAAACAGTTATCACATCTCATGTAGAGCCAAACTTCCAACTCTACACGCTCTAACTTCACAAACTCTACACCTTAGTCAAAATATGTGGATTGGCCACTTCGCTACCGTCACATAGGCTTAAGGTGAAAAATGTATTCACTGTTTATTACTTCTCTGTTATGTAATTGCTCTATTTGTAACGGAAGCATTTGGGCGGCGTGAAAATTTCCAAGACTTCGGTATAACCCCACATCAATCCGTAATAGAGCTGACGAATGTTTTAGATCTCCTCAGTTTCGACAAGAGATCCGTGCCCTGCAGTAAGCCATTAATGGATTGAAGCTCCAATCACCCACTGACCTACATAAATTGTCTCAGTAAGAGCATCGTATTGGTCGAGTGTGGTCGAGTCCTTTCGGTGAAAAATCCCTTTATATAAAATACTATCTGAGAAAACAAAAAAACCTACGTATTTCACGCAACCTGCTATGACGCTACGTTTATACGTATTTTTGTCAAGTTAAAAAACCAAAACAACTAAACAATGTAATCGTTGTATCTCGTCGGGGCCTAGTGACGCCGTCGACTGCACGACGAATTTTCCTTCCGTCCAAAACACGTAACCACACACGCACTCGGTAAGTTGAGAGTTAGTGAGAACCTACGAAAAACCCACCTCGGCCACCTCTCACCGCACCATCATCGCACATTTGGAAGTGATTTGTTTCCTGCAACATATTTCCTTCCAACTGCCCAAGACGTTAACAATGAGATCACATCGAGACGGCTGGCGTCACGCAGCTTGTAGCTACATGACAGAATAAATGATCGAGGTCGTCGATCCGACCCGTTGAGCTAGTTTCAAGCTCAGATACAAGTCTAAGGAGAAACCGCCCACCACTTGGCCTTGTTTATTTGTCGTTGTTGGTGATGCTTATAATTTTATTAAAAACTGGATAATCTTTAATTCGATTACATCAAAAAAAAATTGTCTTCTAGGCTTTTCACCATCCAGACTTAGTTTAGTTTCGGTACCTAAAATCATATACTTTTCGTATTTACGAATGAAAAGTGGCTCTTGACAAGCCTCATGAGAAGAAGGAAAGAGTTCATGAGTATTGTTTAGGTATATGTTATGATGAGATTTACCCTCCGTGGCTTGTATGCACCTGTCGGCTGGGATATTATTTTAAGCACGAACCAACCTTCCCTGTTCGTGGTGCTCCTCTAGGAGATTTGTTCGACCAGAATTATTAAGTTCCTCCTTTTTAAGTAGCTATGTACTTGGCCCGTTATGTCATGAAGACTGGTGTATCACCAGCTCGTCTGCTTGTGTCTCCTGACTGATTACTTTTGATTAATCGTATCACTCACTGCCTTTGCTGGTTTACTTATTTTTTCTATAACTTTATTAGAGTGATATAACAAAGTGGTGTCGGCGACATGGTACCTACATGGAATTGTTTTGAATAATTTATATCTTCTTGGGTGTGGCCTGGTGCTGGTATGCGGTATGCCCCAATGAAGACACATGAATATTTATTTATAGACTTCTGATTTCCACTTTATGAGCCGCTGCATCCGCATTTATTAATATAAATGAGTTTATTTACGTCCGATCCAAACCGGTCCGTATGCAGCGTACATATTTAAACTTCAACACATTATCATCCTTTATTATCACAACTTATAAATCTCCCGCTACTAGGGTCTCGGGTCTCCCCTTGCGATGGTGTGCGAATGCGAGTACAAGCCATAGTTTCTCACTTGGTGAAATGGGAAAACTTCACGCACCTTTATTATTACAGGTTCCATAGGGATGATTTCCTTCACCAAAGCATGTATTGCTATAACCAGGTTCTAATACGCTCTATTTTTTTAAGTAGGTATAGGTGCGCGTAGACGCCAGGCCCCGCGTTCGTGAGACCAGCGTTCAAATCGCTTTAGGTACTTCAAGTGGCACGAACTCTAATCGTACCGCCCTTGACCCGTAACACTAGAAAGTAAGGTTGTATTACAGTACAATGATCTAGTGCACCATCCAAATTTCCCGCCGGTGGGGATCAGCAACATGACTTGCAATTTCCCCCTGACGAATTGCTAACCGTGAGTAATCGACGGAAACTTTAAAATTAATACCGACTTACGGTACAATTACTGTCTTCGCGAGATATCAAACCTGAACTCTAGATGTATACCTACATGATAAAATATCGCTTTAATCATATCATTTTCCCTAACAAAACACTGCGTACAAGATTATACCATTAATATTTTTTAATAGCTAAAACATTAAAAACCTGTGTCAATGTAGAGTTGTAAAACCGTGTTGTTATTAGCTCGGGTTATTTTTGTTGTAAATAGACAACAATTACGTTGAGCTGCCGACCAGTGTACCCAAGGCCTCCGTCATTATTATGGTGTGGTAAACAACAGTGACGCGGTGGCGCTCGGGAAATATTTAGTTTTCCTCGTGTAGGTACCGCGCGGCTCGTGCGGCTCGTGCCAGGACCGCTCGACCGCCAGGTGACCGCGCCCCGAGACACGGTCAAATACCCGCGATACAAACATCATTTATGAAATCAACCCAACGCTAATTAAATACATTTGTTGGTAGTTATATTAAGAAACTTAAAACTATAAATTGTAGATTGTAAAAAAAGTTCCAAAAGAAACAAACTGTACGACAGGAGTTGGTGTGATGTTGGCCTGTTGGGTGTTGGAGTGGATCGATGATCCAGTGGCCTGACTGTAACCTGCCTACGTTGCGAGGGGTCGACTTTTCGATTCCCGGCTGGGGCAGACATTTGTGTGACAGATGATTATGTTCTTGGGTGCCGTGGGTCTCAGAAGTCAGAGAATCCTAGTGCGGGGTATATGAGGGTATAATGTCCGCTCACCGCTTCCCGCTGCACGCGCTGGCACCGCTCACGTTTGGCCGCAGCCGCAGTGACGCGCCGGCGCCGCGCAGTCTGCCGCGGCCGCTGCGTCGCGCGACGCTCGTCGTGAATGTTGCGAAACATTGCGATTCAAACAATCCGCATAAAACTGATATGACATTGTATTGGTATTCGTTAATAATTTCTTTGGTGAATAGCCGACAGACAGACAGACGACCCATCTGACGGTAAGTGGTCAGTAACGCCCATTGAATTGACATCTCCGATACATTGCCAGCCAGGAAAGAAGATGGAAGAAAGAAAGAAAGCCTTAAGTCGGGTGACGAATTGCTTGGTGGCTGAAAGGTTCAGGGTTCCCACGGGATTTGAACAAGTCGATCTCTACTGTTAATAAAGGCTATATTGTTATATCTGTATTGTAATATTAATATGTAGAGACACACACACAAACACACAATATAATACACACATATAAATGCAATACACACTAATTTACACTGTAAAATAAAAAACGAACCAAAAAAGGTCAAGGACCTAATGGATAAGAAAATATTATAATTTAAGGATAAACCTTCAGTGGAAAGAGTGGCTTTAAAAGTTTTCACTTCTATATTTTGGGAATTATTGATTGCAGCATTAAATAGAGGTTTGCATTAAGACAGCCTTGTTCGAATGCATCATGCAACACTTCATCGAAAACGGATAGTGAAAACAGGCATCGATTTCAATTAGGTAAGTCGGTGATTGATCGTAATCGTAATATCGTCGATATCGGTAGGTCATGAGTCAGTGGAAACATGAATGAATCAAACGAAATCGATACCGTGGCGTGGCGTGTTGCGGGCCGGTGTTGAGTGGTGCGACGTGGAGTGAGGAGCCACGGCCGCGCGTGATACGTGGACCTGGTTTTTACGGTCCACATCCTCGCGATATTGCCATTGTCGGCCTTATTTCCTCGTCGGTAAGGTGATGTGTTGCGCAACACGCGGCCGGAACACCGTGTTGCCGTGTTGCCGTGTTCCACGAAGAGCGGACGACGCAAGTTTCCTCCGCGGCGCCGTCATCGTCGTCTCACTGTTGTTTAACAGTGATGTAACACGTGAATCATCTACTTAAGAGATTCTTTGCCATTGCGGTGATGTTCGTAATCTTGTTATGGGATTAGCGCCATTCGTGTTCATAATGGTATAATCACATGTTGAAATTGCACAACTTTAAAAAAATTGCAGAAGAGTTCGGGAATGGTCATATTAGGGTGACACTTATTACTGAAATTGCCGGCAGACCAGCTAATATACATATACGTAATTGTTAACGGTTTTATTTAGCTGCCCTTATTAATGTGGGTCAAATCTAGTAAGTCTAATTAGATCTACTTATAGAAGGAAGTGGAAGAGGAATCCTAAGGAGTTGAAACATACCTATTGCTTTAGTTCTGATGACAATTGACAATGCATTTCTGTCATCATGCATTCATGAACTGATAGGCTGATACTACACACAGGTTTGTCTCCAGGAGAGAGAACTTAACGGCTAACATCACCGTCTCAATACAATGACACTATTAAACCGGGTATTCAGTTTTAAAGTTATTCCTTTTTAATTTCTTGTACAAATAGTCGGGCCTAATTATATCCGTTGCTTATATACAGTCATAACATCGTGAATCGACTACATCAAACAACAACAAACAAACAAACAAACAACAACCAGCTGGCACTTGTTGCAATGAAACGTGAGCATTTCAATAAATGGCCGATTATTTCATGCTATTGTCAATTCTACGGTCAGCTCACCATATGAATAATTAAGCAACCATTATTTATAGTAAACAGTACTTAATAGAAAATGAAGTCCAGTTTAAAAGAAAACGGTGATTCAGTGTAATATTGAAACTAACTGTAGGTAATGAAGAACCATAATAACTAACTAATTAAGTTTGAAGAGCAAGTACGCAACAAAACATTTTTATAATGCAATAAATAATAAAAGTACGTTATTTATGTGATAAACTATAAACTTCAAGCGCTTTAAAGTGAAAAGGTACTAGGTGTAGGTAATCTTAATTTGAAAAGCCTGGACAAGTGCATGTCAGGCAATGCACGGCGCCTGTTGGCCACGATATAGATGTATATTGCGCAATATTGGCATTAGTAATCCGATTTTAAGAATCTGTTTTACCGCTTTAATTTCCCAGCGAGGTATCGGTCGGTCGGCCGCACGGCCCGTACCGTTATCCAGTGCGGAGTGCGCACGCGAGTGTCGCGTGCCACAGCCGTCAAACAGGATTGGCTCACAGATACATATTTCAATGTTGTGCAATAAACTACTGATTAGACATCGCACAAAAATGTTGCAAAAAATAATAATGAAGGCAGAGAAGTCACCAACGAAGCATTCATTAGTCATGCGTATTATTAAATCAGTTAATTTTGGAGGTCATAATATTAAACAAATATGATTGTACACTTGCGTAGAAATTGTATAAAACTACCTAAATATTTCACTGTAATGACATCCCTGAAAGCTACATTAATTGGAATTAAACAATAGAAGCTGGAAAAATTCAAAACTGCTTATTGAAAACATACACGCCGATTTGCTATAAATCATACACTATATTTTACAGTTGTACCCGAGAAAAAAGAAGTTGAATCTGGGCAAGAAGACAGAGGACGCGATCATTATTCATCATTTATCACAGTAAAAATGTGACAATAGTCGAAGATCTTGCGATAGCCGTCTGAAATCACCATCTTTATTTGATACCACAGAAATTTTATCTAAGCATTCAGTGGATGTTTATTGGTAGATCACATCTAACTTCCCCATTAACAAATTGATGATGGCATTACTTATCCCAAAAAAAGTTATTCCAAGCTTCCTAAAGAAGGGTGCTTAAGCCATTAGTTCGATAGTTGTTTAGCAGGAGCAGGAAAACTCCACGAATAATAAGTTATAAGAGATATAAACAAACTATGCAATAACACCATTGAGAATATCCCATTACGCGAAAAGTAAAATATTTACGTAGGAGGTGACGTCGGGTTCCTTTACATTACAGGATATGGGCACCATCTGGTCCCGATCACTGAGCTGTATGACGCGCTGGAAGCGACCCGAGCGGCCCACTGCGACCCACGACGAGCCAGCCGTCACGGTTGCACGACATGACATAACGTCATCAACAACGTAACGTAATCTTTTATCTAGATTGTCATTTGTTTCAATTGCGTTCGCTCACACATGGCCGAGTGACGTAGAGTACGAGTCGAGCGACATAATATGTGCCCAAACTGTGCAAACTTCCACGACTGGGAAACCCCAACTGACTCATTACTGAAGGCTGAAGCACTGAAATTTAAGCTCAATCTCACTTCCATAGAGTCCAAGCTCCGGGACCGCCTGATGATTGATTGCTTTCTAAGGAAGAGGCGAGTGCGTCAATGTTTGAGTAAATATTTTACAACCGGTGAGATGGCTATTAAAGTGAATGGATATGTATTTTTATATTACTAGTACATTGGTCAAATAGAATTTATTGAAACGTATCAATTTATAAATGTTTTCGTTTAGGATACAAGATAGATACAAGATAGTTTTAACTTTTAATTTCGGATATGACTTGAATCATGTTGCATCCACATCACAGTTATTGTTGAGCAACATTATGCAACACAATAACATTCTATGCCTTTTAGATCACTTGTCGCCAACGTGTATACATCTGCGTCAACCAAAATAACAAAATAACAAACCTTATTAATACAATGTAATACCTAATCAGAAAACAAGTTACTATTACAAAAATTACAAAAACTCAGAACTATGGTATTGGAAATTTCAGTCGTTATTACGTTCAAAAGTTTTTTTTTAATTATAAGTAACTAATGGATACCCTGCGTATTCCACTACGCTAAAAAAATCAGATGACAGATCAGTGTTTTTGTGTTGACAGTCTGTATTAAGCACCAACTTCACATGATCTTCAAATTGTTGTATGGGCAAAAAATGGAAAATCGACGTCTTAATCAATGGACCGAATGTGCCTAATGCATTGTTTTAATGGTCTCTAACTACCTTCGGCAACATTTCATTTTTTCAGCTGGTTCAATTCCTTCCCAAACCAAAAATCGGTTCAAACCCCGGGAGGGTTCCCACCTTCCATTGAAAAAATCCTTTTTAATGCCTTTCAAATGAAACCATTTTGAGGCATATCGTTTGGATGGTTTCAGAGTCTTGGTGGTCACTCACGGTCATTCCATCGCGTCATTTTTGGAGCCACGCCAAACGACATATGTCAAAATGGCGCGATTGGACATACAAATTTTTTAAATCACGCCATCAGTTTTTCACATTCACGATCAAATTTTGGCTGTATATCACGCCATTTGACGCGATGGAATGACCGTGAGTGTCCACCTTAAAGGACATCCGTACAAACATTTTTGTGTTTTATTTGAGATGTCAAAAATTGTCGTGAATAAGTGTACCTATCAGTGACACCTTAGTAGGTACATGATTAAATGATTTTAAAATAACTAGGTATATAATAATGTGTTAAAACGCGTCATAATGTAATAATAACGCGTCATTATGTGCTTTAAGCTTTTACCTAGGACCATCCATGCTCATCCATTCCAGTTCTATTGCAGAAGGGCATTTTCAGCCGTTTTCAGTGAAGCTGAAACAGACCCGTGACTCAATTGAATGGCGTCATTAATAGTAGTAATTAGTTCCGACTAATCATTAATTGAAACAGCATCTCATCGGATGAAGTCCCTAGACGCTGCATCCAGTGCGTGCGTGATTCAGCGCACTCGCCCCGGCCAGACGATGTTACCAGTAACCCGCGAGTCATTCCTGTAGGAACCGTTAAAGTGGTTAATTGACCCGTTCAATGCTATCTGATGAATCAATGTTGATGTCGTCGGCGCGGCGCCGGCCGCGGCGGTTACATCACACGTACGTCAACAACTCTTCTAATGTATTGTGTCTACTCTTAAAAGAATTTCATTACTATCACTGAGAGTATCGTGGTTGGTACTGCGCTCTGGCTCGTAATTCGTCTTCGTCTGACAGCTCACAGAATGTTTCTTTTTTACTGTCTGCTTTTTATGTGCACTTAACTTGTTAAAACTGCGTTTGCATATTCTCCAGACAAGCGGGGCGCTTGTCTCAACTGTTGTCAACTTTTTCACAGCAGCGGAATAGATAATTTATACCTAATTAGTAATTACAGACAGAGTGTGTGCGGAGGGTGCATCATGCGGAGGGCAGTCCATAACGGCTACTACAGACAGGTATTAGACTCATCTATATGCAGGTAGTGATCGTTCGATAGCGCCGTAGAGTCTGGAGGAGTGGTGGCACTCGAGGGGTCGTGGGCCATGAGTCAACGCGGATGTGTCCCACGGGCAGTCGTTGGCCATTCCTGCAGCGTGTGCCGCCAGCCGCCCACCGCGCGCGCTCGAAGCACCCGTTGCGCTGACGCATGCCCGTTCGCACGAAATCTATATATCGATCGCAGCAAAGACGCCGACACTAGCCGATGCGCAGGGCTGACTCGGCCGACATTCTATCTTATTCGCATTGATTTAATTCAGTTCGGATAACTCTAACCTGACCGTTACCTTAATTAATGTTGCTTACAGGTGTAGAGTAAGAACTCTACTCTTACTCTCTACTAAATTCACATTAGATACATAATATTATGGTGCACTTCTTAATGTCGTTGTCTATTATTATATCTATTTCTCTGACCTACACGACTGTATTAATTAGATGCGTTTGTCTGATATTGATAACTACAATGTATTTATAATTTTGTGCCTTTTGTACATGTAATTGAGGTGATATTTTTACTCCTGCTAATGACGTCTTTGGATCGTCTATGTTTGGAGCAGCAATCTATTATGGGGCTCGGGCTTCGGTGTTCGTTTCTAAAGTAAAACCTTCAGGTTACACGGGTTTTACACCCACAGCTTGTAGGTGACATATTTTTAAATATAGATAAAGAACCTTTTGATATAATGGAGTCACATTCACTTTCACGTAGGTTAGAAGACCTGGATGTCTATACAGTAACTATTGTGTATTATACTTAAAGGATGTGCTGAAAAGTTTGTTTCGCCATTTCTTCTCGATGAAGTGATCTTCAATATGGATATATTGTTCCGGTGTGCTTGTGACTGTGTTTATTTTGTTTTTGTACGCAATACAGGAATAAAATACATTATGATTTTAATATTAAATTATGGTAGAAATCGTTAAGCCGAGTCGGAGGGCTACACCCAACATTAAAGCTGCCAACAACAGCAACAACATTAAAGGTCCCAAGCTGTCCATTCTGCCCTGGAACTGTGTAGACGTAGTGTATTCTAGGCTTCCTCATTTACGAGTGGAAACTTATATAGCATTTAATGGATTTAGGACTTTTTGGTGGAACTTTAGATACTAACTTAATAAAGACTAGCTGCCCGGACAGACTTCGTTCTGTCAAAAAAATTGCAATAAAAGAATATTGCGACTATAAATTGAGATGTAAGTTATCCTATCTTTCAAGTTGGATCAAACTGCACACGGTGTGCAAATTTGATTAAAATCGGTTAAGTAGTGTAGGAGTCCATCGCGGACAAACGTAATTTATATATATTAAGATAATAATTGATAAAAGTAATTGTTGATGTGGTAGCCCTGGAGCGTATAGTGCATAGTTCCTTTGTTATAGTACACTCAGCACACGCGGGTGGCACACATCACTCTTGTCACAACAATCCGCTGTCATGTGTGGGGCGCGGGGTGAGGGGGAGGGGGAGGGGGAGGGCTGTGACGCACTTTCAGCCTCTCAGATCCGGATTGTTCAGCATCGGGCGTTTTGCATCTCACACCTGCACTGCACAGACAAACCTATATCTTACATCGAGTTCTGTAAGTTCAATAAGTAGGCTGGCAAAAAATACACGTAACTATTCATAGTTTTCAATTTCTAGTTACTTGACATTGAGTTTGAAGCTAAGAAGTGGGGAACATTAAACATTGACGCATCGAGTGTAATAATAAACAGGATCTGGATCAGAACATATCGATGTTTACAATTGTTACTGAACTCATTCTGAATCATTGGCCAAGTGCGTCAGACTGGTGTCGCGGTGTTAGGTGGACCGTGGACCGGACCTGGACATCCACATGCCAGCGACTGGCATACCAGGTCATGAGTAATGGTTTGGTATATGTACGAGTATAACAGTGGTGAGCTCTTACAGGTCTCGAGTCCGATGGCATTAGTTTGATTGTTATTACCTGACTCTAAGCGAAGTGATGCTTAATATTTACCTACCAGCATTATCGCAAACAAAAGTTTCTGTAATAGATTTGTTTCAGAAGCAGTAACTAATTTTAGTATTGATCATGTAGTTATTATGTGATTAGCAATCTTACGAAAATACCCTCTAGTCTGATTTAGACACATTAGCTAATTGTAAGATTGAATGACATAAGGACCATATTGTCAAATGGAATGTCAATGGTCATGAGTCAATCACGATGCATCATCAGCGTGGGACTGAACCTATTCTGGAAGTTTCTCCAAATTCAAGTGGTTCGTGGAAGCAGTGAGCAGCATGTGACTGCTGAGGCTGCGAGGTCATCAGCAGTCGCGCCCAGTCGCCTTGCGGTCGCCCTCGCAGCGGATTCAGGTCGAATCTTAATACTATCAGCACCGTGCGAACCACTTAGCAACCACGTAAAAGAGATAATACTACATTTGCGGATACATTGAAACACGACAATTGGATCCCAAGTTACGAAGCAGTGATAAATCTTCAATGTATGTTACAATTAGTGAAGTGTGAAGTGCGGTTGCGCGAGATCTCGACCTCTCCAAATGTAGAATAGCTCGTTGTGAGTCCGGACATGCCAAACATAGGTGCGCTTTCAGTGCGGCGTACATCGCGAAATTTATCTTAGAGCGGCATTTTGAACTAGGTTTAAATTCGCAATGTACATCGAAAGGCCGGATCGTGAGAGCATGACGCACCGGAAGCTGCACGCATGCCGAAGCCTACGAAAATAAAAGGCGACGTATGAATGCCTCCCGCATGATCCAATCTTACCGGAGTTCGTGCACCCGGGGGCGCGGGGCTGGAGCCGCGAGCTAGTTCCTTGACCCGGCTGGTGTCGGGTGTCGGGTGTCGGGTGTCGGGTCGGGCCGGCGTGTTTGTAAACACTTCCCTGTCTGCGGTCACTCGATGGCTCGTTACGTAACAGTTTCCTGGTGCGATATCTTAGTTGTGAATGGGTGAGCTTTAAACGGCTATTAACCGCAATCGTCGTAATAGTTAACATGTCTCTTCTGAATGAATATCGATTTTAACCTACTATAAAAACCGAGGTAATTAATTAGATGCAATATATTTATGTATCAATATGATTTCAACTGCAAAATAGTCATATTATAATATCAAGGGTATCAAGGATCCCTGGGGCTTCTTATAGATCTCTATATTGTGTGTTTCGGATTTTGACAATTCTTATTTTATTATTTCGTTCTAATAGGTACTTTGGAAACAGTAAATTAAAAACCGAAAAACGTCATAATTTTTTTCTGAAATGATGTAGGTAAGTGAACGACCGGACTTATTGATACGAGCTACGGCCGGGTGCGGTGTCGAACGACAAAAGCTTAGTCAAAGCCTTTTTTAAGTAAAAAAAAGTTATTGAAAAGGCTCTTAGTTTTTGACTCACTCAGTCGAAACTGGTGTGCTTTGATAAATTCTAATTTTGAACACTATCTAGCAGTGCGTTTGTCGGTCGCGCCGCGTGCGGCCGTATTCTTATTATTTTATTCTTTACACTATTAACGTACTGAAGCCACACTTTGTAACAAGAACCTGGAAATTATTATAATATCCATAACAAACTGTTGTTGTCCACAACGAGCATATCTATTGGATGACATAAAAACTAAAATGTCTAGCTATCTATCGTAGCACCGCGACCGTAGCAAAAAAGTGCACTTACGTTCCTCTTATCGCATCACGATAACCGTCCGGGGTCCGACGCGACCGGCGACCGAACCTAGCTGACAGCGTTGGAAGCAAACAAACCTTCCTAATTGGTTGTCAGGCGGAACGCGCTGCACAATGCTGGCGTCTGGTGCATTCGGGACGGGTACGTGCCCGCCGCCTCGTCACGTGGAGACAGCCGGGCTACGTGACGCGGGACACGCGCAGGTTAAGGCACCGGACCTTATCATCCCGCTTTTTTATTGATAATCAATCTTAATGAGAGAGTGCTCGCTGCAGATGAGCGGTTGTGACGGTCGGGTGGCGCCGCGCGCGCTCTGTCCGCAGCGCGCTGCGCGTATCATGCGCGCTGTTCATGCGATTCGCAACTTGCGAATATTAGACAGACGCCGAGGAATACCTGTAGAAAAGGTGACCGATGTCTTGTACTTGTGCAAGCCTGGTGAATTCATCACCTTACTTTGCGAGCACAATCTGATCAAAATTTCTTATTAACTTAATCGTGTGCGCGATTGCGCGTAATGTTAAACTAGATTAATTAGATTTAGATTAGTATTTATTTTTAGTTTATATAGTGTAAATATTAAGTTTCTGTCAAGATTTTATTGTTATCTTTGTTACTATAAATAAAATATTTATTTTCATTAACTAGATTGAACGATAATGCTGACTTAAATTACCTGGTTTTCAAAACGACAATTATATCGAATGCATTAAAAATGTCCAAGAAAATTCTAATAATAAGTAGTAGATTAACGTGACCTTAAGGGCCCGAATGTGAATTCGTCGCGGCTTGCAGACGAGCTTCATTATGCGAGCCGCTTCATTATGCGGACCACAGACCCTCACTCAGTACATTGTACGCCAGCTGCCCGACCACTAGCTGTGTCCACTTTGTAAATTGTTTACTCTCGAGCTCATGGACCATGGTACACACTCACACACTGCGAACACAATCGCCGCTCACACACTACAATAACTATGTATATTATAATATAATATTTATTTTTATATAATATTATCTCATCGGCATAGTTAGTTGACAAAAATATAAAATGTCAACAAATCCTAGTCCTAGATTATGTATTATTATGTCTTCTGTGGTCTTAGTCCTGACTAGGGATTGCAATCCGGTGTCATTTTCAATCCGGCCGGATTTTACCGGATTTTCACCAATCCGGTCGGATCCGGCCGGATCCGGCCGGATTGATCACGTGATCAAAATTTTTCTTTCTTCTTCCAATATAGACTGTTTTTGAGGTAAAAAAACTTTTTTTTTTTGATTATAAAGGAACGTAAATGCGTTAAGACAAAGTAAATGCAACCGAACCGTAATATATACTCGCACAGCTCAAGTTAGGTAGACCCTAATGACGAGTAATTACATATACTTAATTTTAATAAGAGGATGGACAAGACGAAAATCATGTCGAATGTCCATGTCGCAGCCGTACCGGTTGTTGTTGACGGCGCTACTCTCGAAGTTGTAGACGAGTACATTTACCTGGGACAAGTGATTCAAATGGGTAAGTCCGATTTTGAGAAAGAAGTGATTCGTAGAATCCAACCCGGATGGGCTGCGTTTGGAAAACTGCGCCATATCTTGTCGTCCAAAACACTACATCAGTGCCTGAAGTCGAAGGTATTCGAGCAGTGTGTGTTGCCAGTGATGATGATGTGTGATACATCCGAGACGTGGTGCTTCACTATTGGCCTAATGCATAAGCTCAGTATTTCTCTACGCGATCGAATCAGAAATGATGAAATCCGTAGACGAACGAGGGTGACTGACATAGCTCAGAGAATTAGCCGGCTGAAGTGGCAATGGGCTGGCCACATAGTTTGAGGGACCGATAACCGTTGGGGATGAAAGGTCCTCGAAAGGAGACAACGCTTCGGTAAAAGGAGCATAAGACGCCCCTCGACCAGGAGGACCGACGTCCTGAAGAAGACAGCGGGTATCCGCTGGATTCAGAAGGCTCACGACCGGTCTAAGTGGCGAATATTAGGAGAGGCCTATTAGTCCAGTGCCGATAATTTTTGAAACGAAAAAAAATTATAGTAGAATGAAACCTATTGCAAAAGGAAGACAATATAACGAAGATTATAGGAAAAATAAATTACGGGCGATCTGAGGTCGGGAAGGGGGGGGGGGGGGGGGGGGGGTTTAAGGAAAAAAAATGGTTTATCTCGATTTCCGGAAAAACTACAAGTCCTATTGAAAAAAGTTGAATGGCAAAGTTGTAGGTAATAAAAAGATCTACAACTTTTGTATTTACACTTTTTTACATAACCTCAAAATTTATGTGAAAAATTCAAAAAACCACGTTTTTGGTTTTTTATTTTTATCTTTTACAAAAAATATTTTTTTTTTCACGAAATTTGGTGAAAACTTACCTTTGTATGTCCTTAACATACTGCAATTTTTTTGATTCAAAATAATATTTTTTTCCACCTTGTTTTGACCTTAAATCAAAAAAACAACCTTATTTTCAGTCGAAAAATCTCACGTCAAAATATCAGATTTTTTTAAAAAGTCGGTAATCCTTTTGTTCGTTGGAATCTCTACTTTCTAATGGTATATAAAAACTTATACACTACTATGGTAAATGTTCTCAGAAAATGCAATCAAACGACAACTATTTTCGCATGTTTTTTGCCATCTCATATGCAATCAATGAAATCCGAATTTTTTTTTCGAAAATCTCTACTTTCTAATGGTATATAAAAACCTATACACTAATATGGTAAATGTTCTCAGAAAATCCACTGAAAAGACTACTATTTTCGCATGTTTTTTGCAATCTTATATGCAATCAATGGAATCCGAATTTTTTTTGCGAAAATAGTTGTCGTTTCATTGCATTTTCTGAGAACATTTACCATAGTAGTGTATAAGTTTTTATATACCATTAGAAAGTAGAGATTCCAACGAACAAAAGGACTACCGACTTTTTAAAAAAATCTGATAATTTGACGTGAGATTTTTCGACTGAAAATAAGGTTGTTTTTTTGATTTAAGGTCAAAATAAGGTGGAAAAAAATATTTTTTTGAATCAAAAAAATTACAGTATGTTAAGGACATACAAAGGTAAGTTTCCACCAAATTTCGTGAAAAAAAAATATTTTTTGTAAAAGATAAAAATAAAAAACCAAAAACGTGGTTTTTTGAATTTTTCACATAAATTTTGAGGTTATGTAAAAGAGTGTAAATACAAAAGTTGTAGATCTTTTTATTGCCTACAGCTTTGCCGTTCAACTTTTTTCAATAAGACTTGTAGTTTTTCCGGAAATCGAGATAAACCATTTTTTTCCCTTAAACCCCCCCTCGCCCCCCCTTCCCGACCTCAGATCGCCCGTAATTTATTTTTCCTATAATCTTCGTTATATTCTCTTTCTTTTGCAATAGGTTTCATTCTACTATAATTTTCTTCCACTTTTTACCGTTTTTAGAGCTATCGGCACTGGGCTATATGTCTAGCAGTGGAACTCTAAAGGCTGATGGATGGATGGATGGAATAGGAGGAAATTTTTGATATTTATTTTATTGTTTGTAATGGATAAACTCAAAAAATACTGGACCAATTTCAAAAATGTTTACAATAATAAAAAGCTACATTGTTCCTTAGTCAAATAGACTATATTTTATTTTGATTAAAATATTTTTTTACTTCATCACAAGTAAAAATCTTTGACGCCCAGCGAAGTGGATACGGTTCACCTAGTTTACTATATTATACCTGTGTCTGGACTCTGGATGTAAACAGCCCAAGAACTGTAATTTTAGTAAGAAGTAGAACAGAATGTCAATATAACTTGTCTTTTAAAAAATATATCAATTGCCATATTTTTTCCTCTTTACTTTCTTTAAGAAGGGAGCCAATAACAAGTGAACATGTATACAACTAAACATATTTATAATATGTTTAAAGCTGCGATTTAAAGGGGTTTTTCTGTTGTCATGTTATCGCGAATCAATTGAAATACACATATAGTTTACACCTCCATTTAGGGAAAATATTACAAATTATAAACAAGAAGTAATATTGAACTGGCAACACTGCACTTGCCACAGTAAGATCTCCTCCGTATTTATTATTGTAATCATATAATTTATTGCTTTAAAATACTCCAAAAGTGTAAGAATACGTAAACAGTGTGGTGATTAAGGTGTGATAACGTTAGCAAACAATTTAAACTGCGTAAACTAGCTGTGCAATCATATTTACACTCCGTCCAAAACTAAACAATTTAACAATAAAATTGTGAATACCGTGTGAAGAAAAGAATACAATTCAGAAAAAAAACCGCAAAATAAACTTAAGTGAACAACACAATCACGAAAACCTTAGATTTGACAACAATATTTATATTACAAGTGCAACAATAGCAGTAGAAGGTGACCAAAACAAAGCTTATTATAAAGTACCCTCAGAACTACTTTAACAGCTTATACAACAGATGATTTACACTGCTGACTCTAATAGGATGGTAAAATTCACAACTCTGCTAAGTAACGATCTGGCCCGGTGGCTTGAACTATAGATTCTAACTGCAGAGATCGGAGGATCGATCCCCACGAACGGCAAATATTTTTCCATTCCTAAATTGTTATTTGTGCAAGAATACAATAACTAAATTATAAGAATATTCGTAGAGTAAACATTTTATGCAAAAAAAATCGTTAAACTTGATAACTTACACTAGAATATATGAAGTTACGAACTTGTCTACAACAAAAATGGACTCAGAAAACATCACTTTTAGAAAAATTCAACGGGCAGTTTCATTGCAAAACATCTCAGCGTCCTCCACTTTGTTAAATGAAACATTATTGAGCCTACCAAATGCTACGTTAGACGACAGCCAGACTATAGTTGAGTTGAACGAAACAATAAAAAGGCTTACCGTAGAACTACAGAGTGCCCACGAGGAGATAATATCATTAAATACTGAAAATATGCAGCTCAAATCGGATATGGAAAAATGTCAAAAAATTATTAATACATATAAAAAAGTACAATACGACGACATAAAAACAAATACACCTTTATCAAACCGAAAATTGAAAAGCAAACAATTCGCGACACCAAAACAATTGGAACCTAGAACACTGTCATTAGAAAGCCGGGACCCTTATGATAACACCACTGAGAACACCAAAACTATTCCGAGTATAGACCCTACACTGTCCACAAGTACACCAGAAAGTAACGAACAACATAAGAAACGTACAGACTCACCATCGTCACCATTGAAAATCGAATGCAGCAGCGCAATACCCCGAGATGAATCACAAAAATTTCAAGATGAGATTAATACTAAGCCAAAAATTTATATTTTAGGAGACCAACTAGTAAAAGGTTTATCAATAAAAATGAGACAAGCAAGACAATTTAAGTGGAATGACATATACAACGTGGAATCGCTTACTAAACCAAATGCGACTAGTACTGAAATTTTGAGAAATTGTAATGGACTTTTAAATAACATAACGAAACATGATATTATTATATTAGGATTAGGATGTAATGATAGAAATTAGAAACCCATATGAATTAATAATTGAATATTGTAGTTTTTTGAATAACTTTAGAAACAATAATATTTTTATAATTAATGTCACTCACAATCCATACCTTAATGAAAATCTGTTAAATCAAAAGTTAAAAATATTTTTAAAGAATTACACAAACTGTCACTTTATTCAATGTGAAAACACAACAAATCATAACAGCTCATACTCAAAACATTTACTTACGCAGATAAATTATAAACTTAACATACAAATTGACTACATTAAATATAAAGAATTATATCTAACTCCTAAATATGATATCATTAAAACACATTTAAAGAAAAAAATAGTCTCGGTACCAAAACATACCTCACACAAACATAATTTATCGCCCCAAACATGTAGACCAGGAACAATACCCTACTATTTTAAAAAAATTACCACTTCAAAACTTACTAATCCCCCGTCCAGTACGTTTTTTCGAGAAGAACAATAGCTCACATAGCACACATATAAATAATGTAATATTACTTCACCAAAACATTGCAGGCGTTCTAGCAAAACGAGACTTGCTTGAATTGGCTCTAGAGGAACTTTCGAATGAAATTGGTAAAGTGGATATCTTATGCTTATCTGAAACATTCATAAAATCAGGCAGAGAATCAAATTTAAGGTTGAATAATTATAATTTAGGTGCCTATTTCTCTCGGCCCAATGAGTCTAGAGGAGGGACAGGGATCTTAATTAAAAAAGGATTAAATTTTAAACCCTTAAATATTACAAACCCAGTAACAATAGAATTTGAATGTTGTGCATTGGAAATCATTTGCTACAACTTAATTGTGATATGCATTTATCGAAGCCCCTTATCGAAGCCGGACTTCTTTTTAAACAAGTTACAAATTTTACTGGACAAACTTACCAACAGCAAAACATACAAGAAATCAATAATATTATGTGGTGACTGGAATATCGACCCCCTGAAGGATAATAAGTATTCTAATGAATTAAAAACAATTCTATTAAACTATAACTTAAAAAATTATATAACGACTTATACTAGGAAACGATCCTGTCTAGATCTGATAGTAAGCAATGTTTTCAATGCGGCCTCAAAAATACATCTTTTAGGCCTGTCAGATCATGAAACAGCTCAATCTCTTACCATACAACTAAATAAAAAGAACACATTTAAAAAAACTACTTTTTGGTTCGAAAAGAAATTAGATTATAGTGCTGAAAATATAATGAAATTCAAATCGGCGATTGGAGCATTATCCTTCGAAGAGGTTCTTACAGAAAATAATGTAAATGAATCTTTTAATTATTTTCATGACTGTCTTACTTTATTTCATAACCTCTGTTTTCCATCTATCTCAGTAAAAATTGTAAATAAACCAACAAAAACTAAATGGATTTCAAAAAGTCTAAAAAAATGCTGTGTCAGGAAAAGAAAACTGTACCTAACTTATCATCTATGTAACTCTAATAAAAAGCGGAACAAAACTAGATACATTAACTATTCTCAAATTCTTAAGAAATGTATATTAAAAGCTCAACAAATCGAAAATAAAAAATATTTAAAACGCTCTAAAAACACTGCAAAGGCAGCGTGGCGAATAATTAAAAATGAAACTCAAGATCATCAGACTGGACAGGAGATTATTGAAATAAATACTAACGACAAACAAATTAAGGAACCATCAGAAATATGTAGAACTTTTAATGAATACTTTATTAATATAGGTAACCAGGCTGATAATATATCTATAACCAATACACACAGAAATACTTTGACAAATAAAGGAAACACTATATTCTTAACTCCAACCAACGAAACAGAAGTATATAATATTATTATGTCCCTAAATAACACAAAATCAACAGGATATGACTTAATGAACGTAGCCATATTAAAATTAATAGCAGTATACATAAGTCGACCTTTGAGTTACATTATAAATCAATCATTTTTACAAGGTATCTTTCCAGATAAACTAAAGATATCAATTGTAAAACCTATATATAAAAAAGGTAATCATAAGGATATTAATAACTATAGACCGATCACTCTAATACCTATACTTTCAAAAATTATGGAAAAAGCTATGTATACTAGATTATATGATTTTATAATAAAAACAAGAGTCCTAAACGATGAACAATACGGTTTCATAAAAAATAAATCAACCACACTTGCATGTTTCTCCTTAGTAAAAGATATTACAGAAAGTTTGAATGATGGTGTACCTATCACAGCAATGTTTCTAGATATGAGCAAAGCTTTTGACATGGTTTGTCATGAAAAGCTCCTAAATAAATTATACAGCTACGGCATAAGAGGTGTATGCTTGGATTGGTTAAAAAAATACTTAACAAATAGAAAACAATGCGTAGAAATATCTAGGATAGTTAATAAACAAAAATATATATATCAATCTGAATATAAATGCAATAATACTGGAGTTCCCCAAGGAAGCATTCTTGGACCTCTATTGTTCATTTTATATATAAACGATTTCCCTAACTACATTGACGAAAAATGTATTTTATTTGCAGACGATACAACATTATTGATAAAATGCACTGACGAAAAAAATTACAACGACAAAATTAAATTGACATTAAATAATACTATATCTTGGCTTACTGACAATAATTTAAAAATCAATATTAGCAAAACTAAAATTATTCAATTTCAATATATAAATAGTAAAATACCTAAAATTGACATATCAGTAAATAATTACCAAATTGAAAATGTGGACACAACATTATTTTTAGGTATCCACATAGATAAATATTTAAAATGGGACGTGCACATTAATACAATTATAAATAAACTGGATAAATTCACCTTTGTGCTAAAACGCCTCCGGCAAACAGTGTCCATGGAAGCGGCTCTGACAGCATATCACGGTTATATTGTATCAGTCCTACGGTATGGTTTAGTAATTTGGGGTAATACAAGGACAATAGATAAAGGTCTTAGGTTGCAAAAACGTTGTATAAGATCGATTTGTGGTCTAGGTCCATTAGACAGCTGCAGACAACATTTTAAAAACCTCAAAATATTACCCCTACCCTGTATTTACATATATGAAATATGTCTGCTAGTGTCCAAAAATAGACAATTATTTAAGACTTACAGCGAAGTTGGTCTTAATAGATGTAGGCACAAAAATAAATTATGGCTACCGAGACAACGACTCAAACAATTCCAACAAAATGCATATTGCATGGCAGTCCGCGTATTCAACCACCTGCCTGACAAATATACCAAACTTACAACCAAAAACTTAAAAAAAGAATTGCTTAATATGTTGCAAAGTAAACAATATTATGACTTAAAAGAATATTTTAATGATAAGTTTATAAAAGATTTAGGATAATTTTATGATTATATTATTTTTATGGACATGCAGATTTTACTCACATTATGTTATTATTATTTTAGATAAAATTATTTAGACGATTAGAGATTAGAAATATTATTATCAGTTTATAGAATTTTTCTTTTATTTGTAATTTATTTTGACATTTGTACGCTGGTTCCACCGGCAAAGTGTGCTGGAATTTAATATGAAACTATGTATTTACGACCTAATATGTACGCATACTTGAACAAATAAATCATTCATTCATTCATTCATTCATTCATTCATTCATTCATTCATTCATTCATTCATTCATTCATTCATTAATTTACTAAAATATAATTTCATTTATAACTTTCAATTTATGCATTCAGTAATTATTTGTGTTGTACATTTCATCCCTATTGAACGATAGAAATACCCGATTGCAATACTAGATTATTTACAACATCTATACCAGGCATTCAAAGCATCTACACTAGCAACAGGGTGATTATTTTGCCAAAAATTTGCGTGACCGGATCCGGTCATCGGATCCGGCAAATTTCACCGGATCCGGTATGCGTAAAAAACGCCGGATCCGGCCGGATTACCGGATCCGGTTTTCCGGATTGCAATCCCTAGTCCTGACCTAATATACCTAATGTATATAGTCCTATAAACTGTACGTATCTTGATATTTTACAATGTAAATAAAGTAATGGGTTAGTGCGAAGCGGCTGGCTTTAAAACTATATGTTATGTACTTTGTTCGGACACTTATAGGTAGTTGAGGATCTCTAAAGTCCACTGGAAGTGTCGAGTGCATTAGCTCCATTACGCGGTGTACAGTGAGTGCTGTGACAATATTCCGCGCCCGCGACCTCACACTACCATTTGTTTACACTTTATTTAACAACAGTTTCATGCCAATTAAATGTTAGTGTGGTTGGGGATGGGGAATACCCACTGACCTGTAAGTATTGGTAGTATGTGTTTTGACATGTTTTCTCGTGGCTGGTGGAGTATGCTCTAGGCCTCCTCACTCATAAGGGGAGATCCGTGTCCTGTAATGTACGTACTTAAAACATAAGTTTTCAAACAGTGTAATAATAATAATCGATACAGCTTTAAAAGTTGATTTAAAGCTGAAACTTCATTATTACCTAGTGGATACCTGGCGTGTTCCACTACGCTGATCTGATGACAATTCCAGATCAGTCTTTTTGCGCCACGCCATATTTACATTATATCTTAAAAAAATTGTATGGTAAAAGTGGAAAATCTACTTTATCAATGGACCGAATGTGCCTAATGCATTGTTTTAGTGGTCTCAAATCACCTTCGGATTATTGCCTTTCAAATGCAACCATTTTGAGGCATATCAGTTGGCTGGTTTCAGAGTCTAAATAGGACATCCGTACAATTTTTTTACTTATTTAAAATACTTATATAGATTAGAACCAAAGTAACTGGGCGACTGATTGTGAGTTGCAGAACTTTGGAGGATGTTGCAAATTATTTTAAAGACGTAGTTTTTTCTGTGGAATTTTAGCAGATTAACACTGAATTAATAAATTAAATGTTGCTTTTGACGGAACCGCAAGCATGCGATATTTTTTACTCAAGAAGCACAAACGAATCCCATAATGAACCTGAATCTTGGAATAATTAACAAAATCAGTGCAGAATTACAGCTCTATATTTCGTTCCTAGAGCTCTTGGAAGTAGAACTTCGATACATTTCAGAAAAATGTAACTGTTATACATTGTATTACGTGTCGCGTGGTCAGCGAACACGGTGGTATCTTTGAGTAACATTTTAGTTTGAGATAATAAAGAAATGTCATCAGTCATCGCCTGTGACAAAAAGCCGAGCGGCAATTTATCTCGCGCTTGACATATAAGTAATCTAAAGTTGTTCGGGGAGCTCGTTCTTAGAAGGGGCCTTATTTGTTAATGGATAAATTGTATGTGACGCATCCATGGGAAAGATGGTCGCCGAGGGAACAGGTTCACGGGCAGGGGGAGAGGGAGGGGGGCTATGGTGGCGAATCTTTGCTATGATTTAATGCGATGACTAAGATATTGACTTTCCTTGATTAATGTGTGAATTGGTTAAGCATTCATTTGCGCTGCTGAATACAAAAACGTAGGTTCAGGCGCAGAATGTCAGAAACGCAATCGATAGATTCGCAAATTTTCAGGATATTGTATTTGTATATAACATAAAGCCATTTGGCGTGGCTCAAAATGACATATGTCAAAATGGCGCGATTGGATATACAGATTTTTATATCACGCCATCAGTTTTTCACATTCACGATCAAATTTTGGCTGTATATCACGCCATTTGACGCGATGGACTGACCGTGAGTGGCCACCATAAGACTGGGTGTACATTATTTTAACTTAAACACTATTTTTGTAAAATATGTAGTTGTAGATAACGTACATTTTATAATTTCGTAATTTAACAGAAATGGAAGTCTAATAACGATTCAGGAATTTCCTCAATTTCCTTTCAATCACTGTGTCTGTAGCTGTGGGTACAGGGTGCGGGGTAAATAGAGATACTAGTTACTGGTGGTGACTGGTGAGTCAGATCATCTTCTGAGAAGCATGTGTTACGTCTATGGTCTGCGTCGCGCCGTGTCGGCTAGCCGGCCGGCCGCACTCCATTATAAGCTTACTGTAGAGCTTGGGCCACTTCGGCCCATAATGGACCTATAATTATAGTCTGCACAGTCAGTGTGCAGTGGTCCATCACTGCTCACTGACATGCAACTTTGATCAGGAACGTTTTAATATATAACTTCAAGTTTGGCAAGTTGCATGAAAGTCACGGAAATACGGAATACAGTAACATTAGGTACTATATTTCATTGAAGATTTGTTACTAATCAAACACTCCACGATCAGCGTTCACGGCTTTGAATCTGCTGGGTTCAAATGGAATCCTTTGAATGCTTAATAGTGTCCCTATTTTCAGAAGCGGCTAAATCGACTACAACGGTGTAGTGAATAGGTTTTTGGCCCTGAACAGAATTTAACATAATTTAGTACTCCGAACTCTATAGATACATGTTTGAGCATCAAAAAATATTTTTTTTCGTTTTAGCAGATTCTGAGAAAATTGAGTGTGAACAGAACCGTTCATTCCATTTTTTATAAAAGCCAATTCTTAAATATTTCGGTAGAATGTAAGGGAGCCGCCTCCGGGGGAGTGTTCTTAGAAAGTGAGCCGGACCCTGGTCAATGACTGCACCCTATGGAATGTCCTGTCTGGACTTCTGGAGTCGCCCTGCCGCATGCCGCATGCCACTCGCTGCTCCGAAATACTCCGAATCAAGCAGTTTTCATTCATGATTATCATTTTGAATGTAGTGTCCATATGACGTCACGGCATATCCGTGTTTAAATACGTTTGCATTGCCCACAAAATGTCAATTATGGAAATATGAAAGTTTTCGTTTCTATCCAAAGCAAAACATTTATTTAATAACATCAAGTGAACAAAATTACTTATTATTACACTACCGAACTATTACATATCCAAGATTGAAAGACAGATAGTTAATTATAATTTGAAAATTTAAATAACTATTATCTTAATTCTTAAGCATAGCCAGTGAAGATACCGATGCATCAATAGGCTATGCTATAGTATAGCTTATACGTCGCAACTAGGGATTGCAATCCGGTGTCATTTTCAATCCGGCCGGATTTTACCGGATTTTCACCAATCCGGTCGGATCCGGCCGGATCCGGCCGGATTGATCACGTGATCAAAATTTTTCTTTCTCGTTCCAATATAGACTGTTTTTGAGGTAAAAAAAAATTTTTTTTTTGGATTATAAAGGAACGTAAATGCTTTAAGACAAAGTAAATGCAACCGAACCGTAATAAATACTCGCACAGGTCAAATTAGGTAGACCATAAAAATGACGATTATCTATACTTAATATTAGAGGATGGACAAGACGAAAATCATGTCAAATGTCCACGTCACACCCGTACTGGTTGTTGTTGACGGCGCAACCTGGCACAAATGATCCAAATGGATAAGTCCAATTTTGAGACATATAGACATATACTTAGTCATTCATATAATCCAACCCGGATGGGCTGCGTTCGGAAAACTGCGCCATATCTTGTCGTCCAAAACCTCAGTGCTTGAAGTCAAAGGTATTCGAGCAGTGTGTGTTGCCAGTGATGACATACTGATCCGAGACGTGATACTTCACTATTGGCCTAATTAGTGGCTTAGAGTCGCCCAGCGGGCTATGGAACGAGCTATGCTCAATATTTCTCTACGCGATCGAATCAGAAATGATGAAATCCGTAGTCGAATGAGGGTGACCGACATAGCTCAGAGAATTAGCCGACTGAAATGGCAATGGGCTGGCCACATAGTTCGAGGGACTGATAACCGTTGGGGATGAAAGGTCCTCGAATGGGTAAACGCTTCAGTAAAAGGAGCATAGGACCGACGACCTGAAGAAGACAGCGGGTATCCCCTGGATTCAGAAGGCTCATGACTGGTCTAAGTGGCGAATATTAGGAGAGGCCTATGTCTAGCAGTGGACCTCGAAAGGCTGGTGGATGGATGGATGGAATAAGAGGAAATTTTAGATATTTATATTTTTTGTAATGGATAAACTCAAAAACGATTAGACCAATTTCAAAAAAAATTACACATTATTCTTTAGCTACATTATTCCTTAGTCACATAATAATTTTTTTATTGTGATTAATAATATTTTTTATTTCATCACAAGTAAAAAAATGTTTGACGCCCAGCGAAGTGGATACGGTTCACCTAGTTACCATTTTATTCCTGTGTCTGGACTCTGGATGTAAACAGCCCGAGAACTGTAATTTTAGTAAGAAGTAGAACAGATTGTCAATATAACTTGTCTTCTAAAAAATATATCAATTGCTATATTTTTTTCTCATTACTTTCTTTCAGAAGGGAGCCAATAACAAGTAAACATGTATGCAACTACACATCTTTATATGTTTAAAGGGGTTTTTCTGTTGTCATGTTATCGCGAATCAATTTAAATAAACCTATGGCTTACACCTACATCCATTTAGGGCAAATATTACAAATTATAAACAAGAAGTAATATTATTTTACTAAAATATAATTTCACGCTTTATAACTTTCAATTTATTCATTCTGTAATTTGTGTTGTAGGTACATTTCATTCCTATTGAAAGTTAAAAATACCTGATTGCAATATTAGATTATTTACAAAATCTATACCAGGCATTCAAAGCATCTACACTAGCAACAGGGTGATTATTTTGCCAAAAATTAGCGTGACCGGATCCGGTCACCGGATCCGGTAAATTTCACCGGATCCGGTATGCGTAAAAAACGCCTGATCCGGCCGGATTACCGGATCCGGTTTTCCGGATCCGGTTTTCCGGATTGCAATCCCTAGTCGCAACTCAGAGTCACTAATGGTTACTTAAATCGCTCCTTAGTACAGAATTTGTATGGTGATTCTTTACTAAGGAGGGATTAAAATAACCGTTAGTGACTCTGAGTTGGGGCGATATAGTTAGTAAGAATGATGAACGTCATTTGTCTTCATTAATTACCAGAACGATTGTATCTAGCAGTGCTGTGGTCTCTCCAGCCCTTATTAAGCATTTATAAGTGGCTATGTACCTCATTGGGGTCAAAGTGAGAGGAGCGAGGCTAGCGGCTAGCCTGCGAAAGCCTCCTGCTAAGCTCCGCCTACCGCCTTCAGACAGGGCCGCGGGGGCTGGGGGTCGCACGCGGCGGCGCGGCGGCGCGGGCGGCAGGGCCGTTAGGACTTAGGAATGTGGGACCTTCCGGACCGGGCCCTGCTCGAACTGATTGCACACACACATATAAATGTAATTTATTCAATTAAGAAAGGAGGTTTGTTAATTTGTGTTGATTTTTGTGCGTTGATATTTGATAGTAAAACGTATGCAGACACTATCTGATTTAGAAGTTATTTATTTATTTATTTATTTTGTACACACAAACATTTATAGGTTAAATTATAGACAAACAGTTATAGGTTAGTTAAATTCAATGTTGAAATCCATTCACAAGAATTATAGAGATTAATAATTAAGTTTGTATTTATACCATGACGAAGTATAAATAATGTTTAAATTTAGTAAGCGGCCGTCTAGACAATTCCTTCACAGGTCAAAATATTTTATGAGTGTTTCTCTCTAGGTATATATGTCTGTGGTGTTTCTCGATTACTAATAACACAAGGGTGAAGGTATAACTTTATGATGCAAGTAATTTAACATGCTACCCAAATTGCGAGTGTGGGCGAGTCCATCCGGTGGTGAAATATCTCGATGCTATAAAAATAAACTCAATATCAGACCAATAAATTTTCGTAAGTCGATACCGATGGAGGACCTGAAATATTTCTGAGAAGGTCTGTGGCCACACCGCTTGGCGCCAAACTCTCGACAAATTGCAGCATCCAGAGCGTTTCCGATGCATGCATTCCGTCTTAATAACATCCAGAGTTTAAATACGATTTTACGGCAACGAATTGCCTTTTCATGTTTTCGTTGGAAAAATGACAAAGCGCTAAGTAGGTAACTGTACATTACAATCTTACGCTTGTGAAGCGATGCAGGCACTAACAGGCGTGGCACCGCGGGATAATCCGGGACAGTAAACCGTATTTTTCTTGTAAATTTTCTCTACAATAAGTTTCATCTACAAACGGTTCATTAACCAAAACGCAATGCTAATTATTGAGATATTTAAATTGGGGTTGTAATGTAGACATGAGTTAAGTTTTTAGTAAATAAGTTGCTCTTACACTTATCATTCCGCTTTAGGATTTCCTGTGTCGTGGGCGTCGTGGGTGGCACAAACGACAATATTTTGTGTCATTTATGTAATCGATGTGAACGTGGGCTTTCTTGCACATTTTGCGATTTGTACATTTTGCGAGTTGTGTACATTTTGCGTTTTGTACATTTTGCGTTTTGTACATTTTGCGAATTGTACATTTTGCGACTTGTGTTCATTTTGCGTTTTGTACATTATGCTCCGAAGGGGATTAAAATACCGAACATATCACTAACACTAGGATCCGAGAACAAACATTTAGGTAGGTAGGTATCTGCCAAATTTCTGTACCTGCCATACGACAGCTACAGAGTCATCAATAGCTTATTTTTACTTAACATTTTATAATTGGCTTAACATTAACGGTATTAAAGCTCATGTTAGTGAGTTCTCACGATTTTCGATCTTGTGATATATTATTATAAGCCAGTTCTCCGAAAGCCCGCCGCTCCCTGGCGTGCGTCGGGCCTCGTCGGGCCCTACCCGGCCCTTCCGATCCCATTCCGCGGCGGTCGACGGAACTTTAAGTCCATATAGAGCCCGCTCGCTATGATTAATCTGTCTGGAGGCCTTGCATCGAACATTTTACATGGAAATTCAATATTCATCACTCAATGAACAGTTTTTCTCTGAATTTGGAAATTTATAATGATGCAATATACAAGTAGTTATGTTTCATATGCTCATATTATCGAAAGTAAAAGTTATAAACCAAGATTTTCAACGGTTGCAATAATTGTGAACTTTTATATTTATTTGTTATTTAATTTAAAATTTTGGAAAATGACATATTTGTATGAACTTAAGAATCTTTGATTCTTATTATAACGCTGTACATGTAGTTAATATGTAGTTTGTACTTCGTAGTCACGAAACATGTATTATATTCGTGTCATGGCAAGTGTAGACCTAGAGAGCCTTGTACATAAGGGCACTAAATATATTTAGGTACACTCTACACTTAACGCCCCAACTCAGAGTCACCAACGGTTACTTTAATCACTCCTTAGTAAAGAATCACCATACAAATTCTATGCTAAGGAGCGATTTAAGTAACCTTTAGTGACTCTGAGTTGGAGAGTTAGTTTCCTGAATATTGCAATGTCACTGCAAACAACACTTTCCGAGTTCTGAGTAAAGAAGCTCCAGACGGCCGCAATACATTTAATTTTAACAGTAAAATTGTATCTGGTCATGATCACGAGAACCGTGGACCAATCGATTAGCAATTAATCAATTAATATGTAATATTTCACTTGATTTATTTAACGAGTCATTTGTCATGGGAATGCGTCCCTGGCAGATCCGTGTTGGAGTGGAGCTTGGGGGGTATTTCCAGGTTCGAGCCCAGACGGAACGAATCGGATCTTCTGATGGCGGCGGCGGCGGCGGCGGCCCGAAGCCCCGGCGCGGGCGTGGAGACACGCTTTAATGTGTCCGCGGTCCGCGCTTCCCTGGGCTCCGCTAGGGTGCCTGCCCACCTGTAGCAGTTTGTTGTAACGTCATTGTAAGTACGAAGTAATTTATAGGTAAGTACGAAGTGCAAATTAATTATCATCGTTACAACCCAGTATCAAATGTACCCAGTATAAAAAAATCAGTTCCACGGTATTCAATAAACTATCAGTTCAATCGATCCTTCAATAAATCATGTTATACACAAGATAGATTCGCTGTTTTGTGGAAACCTTACTGTTGACGATAATTTTCGCATATCCTATTATAATCCCCTCGCTTCAACTGGAAATGGAATGTATAGTTACGCCGGCCGCTGGACATTCATATGACCACTGTAATCTGGCGCTACCCTATCAGGTTAGCGAATGTTTAGTCCATTAACAGTTGGTTGAAACAATCGCGCAGACGGTCGGCCGGCGCGCGGCGGCTGTCGGGCTGCCCCGCGCGCCGCCGGCGTGTTGTGGTCGACCGTGCATGAAATGACTGGAAATTTGCCTCCAAACAAAAAACAAGCCCATAATGTGACAAAATTGTTTAAAAATAACCAGGGCATTGCGCGGGCTGTGGCCGTGGCTAATACTCCGATTGTGTGTAATTGCCGGAGACTACCGTAAGTAGATAATTCCGTAAAAATACCATTACCTTACATATTATGGAGCCGTAACTTGTTTGTAGATTGAAGTTTTTTCAGAGAAGTGTTTGTGACGCTTTGGATAAAGGTTAATAATGTTAATGCGAACGCAGTACAGTTATTCTTAATTTTCACGGAGCTAAGTAGTACCTAATTCTTTCAGTTTGATATTAAATGGTTTCAGTTTGATGTGCAACGTGTTAAACTCACCCGGAGTTTGTTATGTGAATCGATAATATATCTATCCATCAGCCTTTCGAAGTTCAGTGCTCATAACATAAGTATGCCTCCAGCGGTTTCCTGCTGTCTTCCGTAGATCGTTAGTCCACCTGGTGGGGGGACAACTTCTGCTCCTTTTACCGAGATGTGGTGGCCACTCGAATACCTTTGACTTTCTGTTGTTGGATGAGGAAATATTTTGTAGTTACCCGAACGCTGCGCAGCCGAGTTTGATTTTTCGAGTGATCTCTAGCTCGATGGAATTACCCACTATTAGAACAGCGCCATTTTCGTCATCTACGAGGACCATTGTGTTGTGAGGTACCTGTTGGTCAGATCTCCTGTGAGATCATGGTACTGAGGCCCTCCAACGTTCCTACCTGGATAACTATGGCGCTCCACCCACTGAAGACGCGTCCCGCCGCGGTGCGCAGAGCGACGGATAACACAACTGCGCGCGGGCCGCCTTCCCGCGCGTGTCCGCGTCGGCAGTGTGTTGTGCTAGGCGTGATTTCTATATAAATCGAGATACTTGCATACAATGGTAAAATCTGCCATCCCGCGCACCGCGACGGGGCGCGGTGCAGTGGGTGGAGCGCCTATATCGTCGGCAAATTGAAGGGGTGTAAGGTGTTCGCTTTCCACTACTAAGCTCAAATACATCTTCCAAAATATCTATGATTCGAAAATATCAATGTTGATTGCAGTCGACTCTAGCGGATACCCGGCGTGTGCTACCACCTACTACGCCAAAATAAAGAAACTTGAAAGAAGACTTGAAATTTATTCAAGTCTGGAAAATTTTTGTATGGGTAAAGTCGAAAAGCGAATTTATGAATGGACCGAATGTGCCTAATGGTTTTTAGTGGTCTCAAACCATCTTCGTATTCGTATTGCCTTTACATTTTACGTTTACATTTTGAGGCATATCGGTTGGATGGTTTCAAAGTCTACAGAGGACATCCATACAAACATTTTTTGTAATTTATTTACATAGATGAGCAGCGCCGAGCGCGTCGTTCGTGAGATTCAGTGTTTCATTAAATGTTGTATGCATTAAATGTTGTATGTTAAACGCTGCTGCTGGAGCAGAGCGCGCATAGAGACAGCGATTGAAGAGGTTGGGAGCGTCAACAACCGCGCCAGGCCTCAACTTTAAGAAGTATTGTCGAGCTGACCACCGTATTAATATTAGGTATTGACCTGTTCACCTACTTCTTTGTCAGTTAACTTTTAATAAAAACATTGTCACACTGGAAGCTGCTCATTTTAAGTATGAACCAGTCTGCCACAAGGCACTAGCGGCCGCTGACGTGCGTCGATTCTACAGCCAGCGTCGAAATAAGGCTACCCTCAGTAAGAAATGATCCGAACGAACTATGATTGCTAATGATCAATGACGACAATGACACAATATTTAGTAGATAAGTAGTTAACTATACTGAGTCACGAGGTTTTCCCAGTGGCGATGATTCAGTCGCCAGCCAGCGTGGTGGCGCCGCGGCGTGGGGCGCGGGGCGCGGGCGGGACATTACCGCGTTGAAGTCTATTGTTCACAAAACTGCGACATGACACGATATCATCTAATAGTCGAATCCTTAGTTCAAAGGTCACTACAAAATTCCATCATTATAAGACACGCTTGCTTAGAAATGAGTTTCATAAACAGCAGTTATTATGCTCTCGTAGGAAAAAGCCTTCAGGAATTTCTTGCCGCTTCTTCTTCCGGAACCATTCACCGGGGATCTATTGAATTGAAGGCGTAATCTGACGTTGACGTTGACAACCTGGCTACAGTGTACTTCAAGGACAATACTGCAATGTTTAAATTCACTTCAGGTGCCTTACCATGAACTCTAATAAAATGTGTCATGTTCAGGACAGGTCAGCTTGTAGCTAAAACCTGACAGGAGTGTATTTTGTACTATGAACGTTTACCGATGACCTGCAATGCCTCTACTTCTGTCCTGCATCTTAGTCTATGACATACAAGGTACTTGATTTGTACTAATTATGTTCTGAAATAGAGCGTTTTATCGGTTTACCGGTTTTCAAATGAATGCGTAATATTGATGTTTTTAAAAGTTTAAAATAACAATCTCAATTGAAGATTTTGAGATTTGTTATAAATACTTAAGTGTTGTGATTTATTAACCTTTCGTTCTCTAAAATTACCAAAAAAATTATCGCTAACTGATGCTTACATTTTTGAACGTAATCTTACACCACTTGACACGACTTGACACAATGACATGTCTAAATGTCTATTAAAATGTGTGATTTATAATGCCGGTCACTCACATTCGCGCGAATACGCGAACCCACAACTGTGGGACGACATTCGCGAATGATTATGCGAAGTTTTCGAGGCATTCGGGGTTTTCCAAGCTGTGTCGGTTTTTTGTCGCACATGAAAGCGCGCGAACCTCGAACCTTCGTGTAGTCTCCCACACATTCGTGCGACCAGTTGCGCACGCGACTAAAAAGGTGATGTATCTCTTAATTTTTTGTGGTTCGTGGCGTCTAATCGTACTACCATTTATTTTCTGTATTGAAAATGGATTTTAATGACAACAACATAATGACAACAGCAAGATTGAACATTCGTGAACAAAGTGTAGGAGGAAGCGGAAATGGGCTTGTATTGTATACTCATATGCGAACCCATTTGCCTGACCACCCTTCACATATGTGCAAACATTCGTAAAAATGTCAAACATTTGCGCGCATGTGAGTGACCGGGGTTAGGAGCGATAATTTAAAAAGCATAAGTACAATGAATGTTTTTAAAATTTTCCAAACAAATGAAATGTATTTATTTTGTGATGATGGTGTATATAAAATTTGCCATGGCTGCATCCCGTCGCGTTTCATCATCATCAACGAAATAGCCGAAACAGGACAATAAATGTTACTTTCGGTGAGTTGTAATATTTTGACGTTAACATATGCCACTTTCTGATGTCAATACGTCAACAATCGCGTCATGGTACACGAATTGCAGGGCAGAAGATCATTTTTGATGTCACGTGACCGCTGTCCTGTTACGGTGACGTGGTCGCTGGCTGCCCTGTGTTTTAGCCAGATCATGGTAGGATATAGCAGGACAGGCCAATTATCGGCTAATATTGACCTGTTTTAAGAGTTCATGGTAAGCCCCCAGTACTTGCATTTACCTATAGATAGGGTCTATAAACATTATTTACATCTGGAACTTCTGTGTTGTGGGGGACGGGATGGAGGTAATCCTGACGAGGAGAGTTTTCCAAAATATTGTCATTTATCGTTTATAGGTTGGTACATATAAATGTTTTGGTTGTTGTTTTGCTGTTTTCTTGTCATAGTTGTCATATGACCTACAGCGCCATCTATAACACACGATTTGTCCTCGATGAGTCTGAACCTAAATAAGTCCTCAAAATTACATTGTATACCTACATTACAATTGTTTTGATTCAATATTGCTTTAATAACATTAAAATTGTATGTATTTCTATTTATTGTGTATCGTAATTAGTCATCGAGGTGAGCATTAATAGTTTGTTATTGGTCTTCCCCACCAGCATAACATAACAATTATTGAACAGCATCACCCGCGCCGGCCCACGTAATGCGGGTATCGCTGGACGTCATGAGCCACCACGTAACGCGCAATGTTATGCAAACTGATAACAGGGTGCGGGGCGCGGGAGGCTGGGGCACGCGCCGCGGTGTTTCCCATCCCCCCCCCCCCTCCCCCCTCCCCACCGGCCGCGGGAAACACGACGCGACGCTTTTCCGGGGAAACCCTGCCGCTTGCATTCTTCTCTTATCATGGCGGACGGCCTACCGGCGCCGGTGAAATACAATAATTGTTACTAACAGGCTCACCTTGTTTTAAAAATATATTTATCACATCTGTTCCAAAAGAGTTTTTAATATAGTTTATTCGTCCAAAACAGGGACCAAAATTGCTCTTTTTGTCCCCAGGGAGTAAAAGTCATTTGAATAAGTATCAGCCAGATAAAAAAAAATGTTTGTGAAAAAATAAAAACCGCACGAAATTAATTCCGTCCGCTTAGCTGAAATTTGAATTTACAAAACAAAATGATGACTGTAGGTATAGCCCCGTGTGGTGTCCGGGTTCACTTTGTAGAATAGCACCACTCCCGTTCTTCCTGGGATGTCGTAAAAGGCGACTAATAGGACAAATCCAGAAGATGGGCAGCAGCATCTTTCTGTATATGACGAATACCAGTCAGGTCTCCTGCGGTCACCAACACGCACTAGCCAAGCGTGGTGACTATCGGCTAAAACCCCCTCATGTTAGTCACGGATGAGCCTCGGCCCCCAGTCCCCGGCAGCCCCGCTATTCCTAGTTACGGTAGCGGCTATGGTAACGGCGGGGCAGGGGGTGCTAAGAATCGCCGGCAGAGATCGAGCTACCAATCCAAACGACGACTTCTGCACCTGGCAACATACAACACCAGGACACTGAGGACCGACGACAAGGTAAAAGAGCTGGAAGAAGAGATAGACAAGTTAAACTGGAGTACAAAAAGTTACCTCAGTGCCTGAAGTCGAAGGTGTTCGAGCAGTGTGTGTTGCCAGTGATGACATACGGATCCGAGACGTGGTGCTTCACTATTGGCCTTATGCATAAGCTTAGAGTCGCCCAGCGGGCTATGGAACGAGCTATGCTCGGTATTTCTCTACGCGAACGAATCAGAAATGATGAAATCCGTAGACGAACGAGGGTGACCGACATAGCTCAGAGAATTAGCAGGCTGAAGTGGCAATGGGCTGGCCACATAGTTCGAAGGACCGATAACCGTTGGGGAAGAAAGGTCCTCGAATGGAGACCACGCCTCGGTAAAAGGAGCACAGGACGCCCCCCGACCAGGTGGACCGACGACCTGAAGAAGACAGCGGGTATCCGCTGGATTCAGAAGGCTCAGGACCGGTCAGAGTGGCGGAAGTTAGGGGAGGCCTATGTCCAGCAGTGGACCCACAAAGGCTGATGGATGGATGGATGGATGGAGGTATAGCTTCCTTAAGTACCTAGGTATATTTACCTATCCAGTAAATGTGAGTTTTAATATTAACTCCAAACTATATCTGACGCTAGGTGCGTCCGACCTTTTCTTATTCATAAGTTGCCCTTAAGTATTTTTCTTCTTATAGAGTGACTTCTTAGAGGTGATAAAATGTAGAGTCCACCTCGCGATCTCGGGAGCAACCATATTCAGTGCCGGCATTAGAGCCATTGACGCCCTAGGCAAGAATATTGTGGTGCCCACACAAGAAAATATAAATCGAGCTTTTTTTACTGAATCAATGGAAACGTTTATTAAGAATTTTATTTTTCCTTTTTTTCTCCTCACCCCAAATGTGGCGCCCCTTCAAATTTGGTGCCCTAGGCTGTCGCCGTCGCCCCCCCCCCCCCCCCTAACGCCGGCTCAGACCATATTTAAAACTCGAGTGACGTACTTGGAATCCTACGTTGGGCTCAGGATTCTATTTTAGAATCCTTAGCTAATCTCGGGATTTAAAGAAACACTCTCGCATATCAACTTCTGATAGCTGGATAAGTTGAATTTGATGATTTTCAGGCAGGTAAGCGACTAGAATGTCGCATTAATTTTCGTCGAAATGGTAATTAGAGGTGCTAACTTGTTATCTGATAATGCTATGAGGAAAGTTGCTCTATACATTTGATACATAGATAGTCGGTAGGTAGGTTACTCTGCCTAAACTAAAAACTCCTTGGCCATTGGCCAGCTTGGCCTGCACTTGTTTTACTTAAACGTAATAAATATATAATGGTGTCTAGTGCCATCTATCGAACAGAAGACAAACTATCCCAAGATTGTGTTGTTCTGTATAGATGGCGCTATCCTTGAAGTCACCTAAACCCTACAATTTTATTAAGGGGGCCTGGGATTGTTATAATTAAAAATTAGTGTGTAGTAAAACCAAGGCCCAAGGGCTAATGGATGGATGATAAATTGATATAGTAAAAAAACAAAGTTGTTGGTATAATTAATTTTATTTTGAACTACAAACAAATACTGATGATGAGTATATTGTACGTTATTAAAATAATATTAACGGTATAAATGTATAATTGAGAAAATGTTGGCACTGTATATATATATATATGTAAGTATACATATTAAATTAAATCCAATAATTAGGTATGCTTGTACGTAAAGATCTCGTAGTCACGCACAGAGAAGTTGTAGTCGGGCGCAAGGGACGCCGGCGATAACGAGTCACCGTACGAGTGAAGATTGCTGTAATAAAAATTATAATATATTATTTTTGAGTTACATAATGCGAACAGTTAAAATTCTGAATAAAATCAAAAATATATTTGTTGCGACATCAGCGCCATCTATGGATGAGTAGTTGTACCAACGCAGAAGCCAAGTTTTGTACAAATTGTTAACTAACTGAGATCAATTAGCCAAAAGTTTTAATTATTCTAATAATATTTAGAGGTTTTAATTTAGATAGAACACATTACATAGCTAACCTGTAACTATCGCTATTCACGTTGCAATTGTTCGATATGAGGAGGTCGGCGCCGGCACCGAAAATCGGACCGCAACTGAAACAACATATTTATATTAACGATGCTCTTAAATCAGCTCATCGAGGCATAACCAACATGGATGCATAATGTTGTAATTTGCAGCATATTGTGACTGGATACAGTGTCAACTCACTCGGGATGGTAGCAGAGCGCGAACGCCTTCTTGACGAGCGGGTACCGCGCGGGCGGCTCGCTGAGCGCGAACAGCAGGCCGCGCTCGGCGCCCGCGTAGCCGCCGGCGCCCCCCGCGCCACCCGCGCCGCCCCCCGACCAGCCCGACTCGCAGAATCCGCCGATCACCTCGCCTCGCGGCAACTGTCCGGCAAGTAAATGGTGCTCAGTTCGAGTAACTACAGCACAGCGAATAAAGTTTTGTCGCTACTCTGCATGCCTCAGGTTTCTGTATGTTTTTGGTAATTAAATAATGTACCACCTGATGGTCAGCGGTGACCGTCGGACACCGGCAATACCACAGGCACCATTGATGCATGGCCGACCAAGAAAGGGGAAGTATAGTAGTTTACTGATTCCGAGGCCCACAGACAATGTTAGTTATGCAGATGACAGAAAGTATTAGTTGTCACAAATATAGAGAGACGACAGAACTACAGCAGTATATTAACTTCATATAAATGGCAATCGAGCAACGTACACATATTAGGTATGTAGACACAGTTTGTGAACTGCGTGAACACGAAAAATACGTGCGAAAATCAGCAGTATTGAGCAGATCACTCGTATTTCTCGTGTCCGAGAATGGTGTCTATGTGTGCGTGTGTGAGGATGAGGGTGTGTGTGAGGGTGGGGGCGAGGGTGGGGGTGAGGGTGAGGGGGAGGGAGGCGAGACGTACGTACCTGCACCAGCAGCAGCACGGGCGCCACGCCGTCGCAGTGCGAGTGGAAGGCCTGCGCGGAGAAGCCGTGCGCGGACGCGCGGAACACCAGCCGCCACGACTGCTTCGGCGTGCCGCACCTGCACACACACACACACACATACTGTCAACACTTGACTGGAGGGTAGTCATCTATCCTGGTCAACTGCAGGCGACAAGGATTGACTACTAGCCGAAAAATAGTTAGCATTAAATTACTACTGACAACGTTGTATGCTTTGGCCTGTTATCGCAGAATGTCTCCTTTTGCGTCGGATGGCTACCGAGAGTATTTATTAATGGAACTAGCCCTTTAAAATTTTCTTCCTCATATTGATGTTGTAAAAATTATTGACCATTTTCACTACCTGGAGGAGTCAACCCTAGATCAATTGACATTGTAGCGAGGCAGATTCTCATTTTCTATAAGGCTTAATTAGCACGCATTACGATTTTTCACTCCGCGATTTTTTTCGCAAAATTCTGTGAGATATGGAAATTGTATGAAGCTGCACGCACTTGCGAAAAAAAATCGTATTGTTTATGTATGTAGTACGCGATTTAAAAATCGTCAGAAAAAAAATCGCGGCAGTAAAATTCGCAATGCGTGCTTACCCTAAGACTTGGCAAGTGCGAAGAGCATGCAGTGAGCAGTATTGCTATATTGTTGTTGTTGGTGACACACACGTACCAGCTGTTGATGAGGGACTGGAAGGCGCTCTTGTCCTGCTGCAGGATGGCCGAGCCCGCGAACATGTTCACTGCCAACCTGCAAATAACAGTACAGAAATTACGTGAAGCCCATGTATGTTTTAAGCGCAGAGAGTTTCGTGCATGTAGTCTACTCAGGAGCTGTAAATTAGGTTTATTTTGGTTGTAGTAAAGTCAATCCGTAAGTAGCTGAGGACTTTGAAGCGCAGGAGATTTGAAAGCCGTTGCTGGTTTACTATAGAAGTTACAAACAGGCGTGTGTGAAGGAGACAGAGCTACGTGCGTTGCTTCTCTCGATAAGTTTTGTTCACAATTGCCAACGGATTTTCACATCCATTATTTGACGCTCAAATACATATACAAAATAATTTATTTATATCGGTATCAATGTCTCTATGCACGTCATTTTTTTATTTTGCTGCTCAAAATACATAGGAGATTAAAAGGGCCACATTATGTATTATACCAGAGCAATGTATGCATATGCGATACGAACACATTTTTCAAAATGGACATAATATAACGTTGCCGCGTTGCGGGGTGTCACGATAGCAGACAAAACTTATTCTGTAAATCACCATACTAACGATGAGGAAGCGCTTGTGGCTCGGTCCTACTGTGGACTGTACCCGTAGCTCCGAAACCTCACCTGGGCTGCGTGCTGGGGTCGGGCGGCGGCGCGGGGTGCGGGTGCGGCGCGGGGGGCGCGGGGGGCGGGTGGGGCGCCCGCAGCAGCGCCGCGCGCCGGTACCGCTCCAGCGACAGCTCCATGGGCACCGCCCCCGTCGGCTCCACTTCTTCCGCGAACACTGCGCTGTCTGCAGGGCACACAGGACCCGTTACATGTTACTTTGTTTGATGCTGTATCGGACTATTGATAGCTCTAATCCACTTCCGATCCAGTGTAAGAACTAAGAAGACCTCTGGTTACTATGGCAAGTGTATGAGCGCGGGTTCCACAGCTAATGTGTACCTAACGTACTATATGCTGTACTTGGCTTAAATCCGATAATGGTAGACCATTGGCTTAAACCGAATAAAGGTAGACCATTAGGTGCCTTGTTACCTAATTATACTTAAAGCTGTGTCGCGAGGAAGTATCCATCAGGTACCGCCCACTCCGGTTATGTAGGACTCGGGTTTCGGGTCCCGTCACAGAATACATAGTAGTACTTATTGGTACAGAAGAGTCAGTTTGTTGCGACTTGCGACACAATAAAGTGTAGTAATTCAGATCGCACAGTGCTAATCGTCAACAGACGTTGATATCTAGACATTGCCTCTCTTTCTTTTCATAACTTTTATCTTCTCTGACAACGTGAGGGTTGTCTTTATTTGTGATGTTAAGTGTGATAGACGGCCAGCGGTGCGTGGCAGCCCTTCTGAAACTGGCCCGACACGTCGAACGCGGCACGTACTTGGTGCGGAGTGCGCCTGGCCTGGTCCCGCTACATACCGATGAGCAGCAGCCGCACGTGCTGCATGAGCGGCTGCAGGTGGTGGCAGACGCGCGCGCGCTCCTCCTCGGTCCAGTGCGCCGTGGGCTGCGTCACGCCGGCGCGCTGCTTGGCCCACGCCAGCGCGCAGCGCCACACCTCCTCCTCCTCCAGGCACAGCTGGAGACATAAGGGAGACGGGAGACGGCTCGTTTAATGACAATATACAGGTATAGTATTGAACATGCCCGCATCGCCTCGACTCGTGGCAGTCGTCTATCGCTCGTTTCTCGCGCTCCTTCCTGCCACGAACCTGCGAGCTTTAGAACAAATTCTGAGGCATTCTTTGCGCGCTATGATATGGGGTTCGTTAAGAAGAGTGTATATCGTATCATTCAAGGCCGGCAACGCACTCGCAGCTCCCTTGATGCTGCACGTGTCCATAGGCGACGGTGACCACTTACCATCAAATGGGCCGTATGCCTGTTTGCCCGTCGTTAACATTAAAAAACTATTAAATTACTACCGTACAGAACCGACACCGCACACCCGATGTTTGCTTAATAAACTTTAGCCAATTGGCTACATTTTTCAGTGGGTTCAAATCAGTTGGGTATGTACGTAGATGTGTGTTCTTGTTAAGTCCTTGCCATGCTTAATTGTACGAAATTGGATGTATTTCTAGGTTTCTAATATTTTTCTACGTTTTGTCTCACAGCAGCTGGGTACCTAGGTATTAAAATTGATGAATGCTATACTAACAAAGTCAGATGAGATCAGCTTGATAAGAGCTTCCTTGGGCAGGTTGAGGAAGGCGTTGCTCTTGACGCAGTCGGCCGCGTTGTCCCCTATGAAGGCTATGCAGCGCTCCATGAACGAAGAAGCACTGTTTCCTCCTGTAAGGTTAATTTCAAAACTCAATGACAATAAAAATATGGTAGTACATGAAAACATCTACCATCAATACGTACTGGCTAACCCAACAGAAGGGATGTGGGGTACTGACCTTACATCCAACGTTGGGCGGAAGGGAATGGCCGGCGGATGGTGGGCTTGGATTTATGGGCGGAGAGGTGATCCGGGCGATGTTGAGATCGTGGGCTGGTCCCGGGTTTCCGAGTGGGCTTGCACTTCCCGTAGTCACGTTTACGATACACTATCGCATGTAGGTACTGGGCGACCGGAATGTGTTGAGCTTGAGCACAATGTAATGGCGGCCGGCGGAACGGCGTGGTTAGTCGCGGCGCGTACGACGGCGGGCTTCGCGAGAGATGCGTGTGCTCGGAGCGCGGGCAGCATTGAACGGACTGAATGGCGCGCGGGCGCCGGCCGGTTAGTCGGTCGCCGTCTTGCGCGGGTTGAGGTAATAGAGGGGGGCGCCAGCGGCGGATGGGGGGTCGGGCTGAAACTTCCGTCGCGTTCTATATGGCGCGATCATCCTGGGGGGCGGGGGAAAGGCGCGGGAGAGCCGTGTCCTCTTGAGCTGATTCAATGGGAAACCGAGCAATCTTCAGCACCGGTCTCCTTAGAGTTCCATGAGCAGTGTCTAGATCGACTACACGGATCACTCCATCCTTTCCAGGGAACGTGCGGATGATTCTTCCAAGCCTCCACTGAAGCGGTGCCAAGTTGTCCTCCTTGATGAGAACGATCTCTCCGACTTGGGGAGGGGATGAAGGAGCGAGCCATTTGGAACGGGTCTGTAGGGTATGGAGATAGGATTGGGACCACACCTTCCAAAATCGTTGGGAAATGGCTTGGATGAGCTGAAATCGCTTAAGAGCGGACAATGGTCTATCGTCAAATGAGTATTCAGGCAGTGCAGTAAGCGGACGACCTACAATGAAGTGTCCGGCCGTAAGTGGTTCGAAGTCCGATGGGTCGGACGAGAGCGGGCAAAGGGGTCTGGAGTTAAGTACAGCTTCGATTCGCGTCAAAAGGGTAGAAAATTCTTCGAAGGTGAGGTGTTGCTCACCCATAGTACGGTACAATAATTGTTTAGCCGATTTAACCGCGATTTCGTGTATTCCCCCGAACCACGGACCCGTGGGGGGATTTAGCAACCACGTTATGTGCTGATTAGCAAGTTTATGTGTGAGAAAATCATTGTTTGCCGAAAGAAAGTTCTGAATTTCCCTGAGCTGATTCCGGGCGCCTTGGTAATTTGTACCACCATCCGACCGAATAAGGGTAGGAGTACCGCGTCGCGAGACAAAACGCTGCAATGCCGCAAGAAACGCTTCCGTGCTGAGTGAAGACACAGGTTCCAAGTGAACCGCTTTCGTAGACAAACATACAAATATACAAAAGTAAGCTTTTAAGAGTTTTGCGTTACGTAATGTGCTGGATTTCACCAAAAACGGGCCGGCGAAATCGGTAGATACTTGACTAAAAACTGGTCGTGGCGTGACTCTGTCAGCTGGCAGATCACCCATGACAGGAGCCTTAAACTGAGGTCGGCATCTAAAGCATGTTACACATTTATATACACGATGTCTGATGACGCGGCGTGCTGATAGTATCCAGAATCGCTGTCGTAATATAGCGTGTAAGGTGTCGGTGCCTGGATGGCAATGTATTTTATGATAATGATCAATAATGAGATCTACTAATGGGCTTGAGCTGGGAAGAATTAGCTGATGTTGAGCATCGTATCCGAGCGGAGCGTGAGTGAGACGACCGCCAACCCTGAGGAGGCCGTCTTTCAGGAAGGGCGATAGACGTTGAAGTCTTGCAGTACACCGTTCGTTAGTCCGAAGGCTTTGTATATCTTGGGCAAACACGTTTTGTTGAACAGAGCGTATCCAGAAGAGCAAGGCCTCTCTTCGTTCAGTAGCCGTCAAGGGGCCAGATCGACGATTCATGGGCGCGGTTTTACAGTTGTATGAGAATCGCTTAATGCAAGCTGTCACTCCGATGAGCATGTCGAGAGAGCTGAAGCGTGTGAGGAGATCCGTATCAAGGTCAGGGATAGCTATATGAGTTGGCACCTTCTTAGGTTTAAGTCCTGGTAAAGCGTGGTGCCCTAGAGCTGGGGGCATCTTCGGCCATGTGTCTGGGTGCTCCATGAGCCAATTCGGAGACCACCACAGTGAATGTGTGGCGAGTGATTGAGCAGATAAACCTCTGCTCGCGCAGTCGGCAGGGTTAAGCGCTGAAGGGACGTGTCTCCAGGTGTAGTTGGATGCTGTGGACCTTATCTTGGTTACTCGGTTGGCTTCGAATACTTGAAGACGGTGAGGGGGTGTATTTAGCCAGGCTAATACTATAGTGCTATCTGACCAGCACACGTGATGTTGTATAGTTATGTAAGCCGATAACTGAGTTGAAACCCTGGTCATGACCTGGGATAGGAGAGCTGCTGCCGATAGTTCCAATTTCGGGATTGAGAGTCGATTCTTTATCGGTGCGACTTTTGATTTGGCTAAAACTAAATGAACGCTTCCATTTCCGTTTGTATTCACTCCATGTAAATAAACAACTGCAGCATAGCCAGCCTCAGAGGCATCAGCGAAGCCGTGTAGCGTGTAAGTTGACGAGGGAGCGTTTGGGCAGATATGTCGAGGAATACGCAGAGCTGAGAGTTGTGAGAGATCTTCCGCTATCTGAGTCCACTCCACGTGGATATCTTCGGGGGTCGGTTCATCCCACGACAAGTTCAACAACCACAGTTTTTGAAGTAGTAATTTGGCGCGGAATACGACGGGAGTTACCCAACCGTTGGGGTCATACAGCGATGCAACCGTGCTGAGAATGGATCTCTTGGTGACATTAATTATAGGTTTCAAGGCAACGCGATAAACGAACTGGTCCGTCCGAGGGATCCATTGTATTCCCAATACTTTGATGGGGTTAGAGTCTGGGCCTATGTCGAAATCCTTTGGTAGATCACACTGATCATCCGGGAACCTTTCCAAGAGCTTGGGTGAGTTGGAGGTCCATTTAGATAACTGGAAACCTCCCAAGGCCAGTAGTTCTATGAGCTCAGTTTGAAGCGCTTGGGCACCTTCAACAGAGGCGTCTCCAGTGAGAATGTCGTCAACGAATATAGCCTTGCGGATGACCTGGGCAGCTCTGGGGTACTTATGACCCTCGTCATGAGCAAGCTGAAGGAGCGTGCGGATAGCGTGGTAAGGGCTGGACCGGAGCCCATAGGTCACGGTGTTCAGAGCATATGTGAGCAGAGGTTGGTCCGGTGATGATCGCCAGAGTATGAGCTGATACCGTCTATGGTCTGGACGCACGAGAATATTCCTGAACATCATTCGGATGTCCGTACTGAATACGACAGGATGAGTTCGAAACGCCATGATAATATCAATGATGTCTCGTTGAAGGGGCGGACCTGTGTGTAGACAATCGTTAAGACTGACACCGTTAGAGCTTTTACAACTACCATCGAAAACCGTGCGGAGCTTTTCTGAACCTGACTTAAATATGCCATGGTGCGGAATGTAAAAGTGAGCCTTGTCAGCGAACGTACTTGGGTGACACAAAGACATGTGGCCTAGGTTGATATAGTCAGTCATGAAGTCGACGTATTTTGAGCCGAAAGTTGGGTTAGCCTGTAGTTTCTTCTCTAAGCTGAGAAATCTCCGTAGTGCAATTGCGTGAGTCCTACCCAGTTCAGGTGCATTATCAAGGAAGGGTAACGTGACCATGTATCGTCCCGATGGCTCACGTGTTGTTGAAGAGCGGAAAATTTCCTCACACTGATCTTGTAGTGTATCTGATGCTACTGTTGTTTCAAGGTTTTCGGAGTCCCAAAATCTTTCAATTGCCTTATGTATCTCTTGAGTTGATACGTCTGTGTCGGCAGTGCGAGCGGAGTACACGCAAGTTTTAGGTGCCGTGCATGAATCGTGGATGGGTCCAATTAACGTATAGTCGAATATCGTGCCGAAGGCTATAGGCCTGCCGGGGCCCAAAGAGAGCTTCGTCCCGTCGAGGACTTGACCAAGGACGTCCGAACCTAGCAAAATATCAACCGGAGAGGGTACATTGTAATCATGATCCGCAAGGGGCAAGCGCGCGCTTCCTGGTAATTGAGTTACATCAGGTAATTTATCCAAGGGCAGATAACCGGTGACGTGCTTTAAAATATGTGCTGTAACAGTTATTGTAGGCGTGTGAGTACGTGTCGGACGACAAATAATTGTAACTGATGCTTTAGATTCCTGTGAGTGCTGATTTCCTATCCCTCCGATCTTCAATGATGTGCGTTGTATAGGTAATTTTAAAAATTTTGCCATGCGCTGAGTTATGAGTGTTACCATGCTACCACAATCTAGTAACGCTCGAGCTTTGTGGAAATTGCCATGTACGTCTGAAGCCTCCAACGAAACCGTTGGTAATAAGATAGGAATGTTGAGGGATGCCTGAGGATGAGTTGAATCTGTTTGAGTTTGTGCTGATGATGGTTGTTGTAATTCTATTTTATTACATACTACTTGTTCTATATTTGAGATCTTGGGGTTAAAGTTGTGCGGATGTAAATTTATGGGCGTATCGTTTTCGAGGTCGGGGTGTTCGGTAACTGTAGATAGTCATAGCGGGTGTGTGTGAGATCGCGGGGGAGATGGCGACTTCCGAGCGGCGAGCACTGGGCGGGTTTGAGCTTGATGAGCTGAGCGCGTTTGCGGTCGCTCTCTGAGTTCCGCGGGTAAAAGGTGCGCTGATGAGTGCACCGGTGATGTAACACCAAGCCGATGCAGGGACGTGTGGTGATTAATACTGTTGCATTCCTTGCAACGCCCCGTTGATTTACACTCATTCTCGTAGTGCGGACCCAAACAGCGCCTGCATCGGTTGCGGGCCTGAATGAAATCCCATCGTCCTTGAACGGGCTGGTTATTATAGGCCGAGCAGGTTATTAGTTTGTGGCCTTTTGTGGCGCACCAAGGGCAATAAAGATTATTATTTGCGCCAGCCGGAGGTGAGCGCGACGTACGGGATGAGTAGACCGGTCGGTAAGCTGACGTATCGGATTGACGAGTTATAGGGGCTGAACGTTGCGCCGGCTGTATTGGCCTGAAATATTGGCGACCGTATAAGTTTGGGTTGCGTGCTAGGCTGGGTGATCTTCTCGGAGCAGAGGGAGAAGCGAGCATGGACTGGGAAGAGTGAGAAGAGTGCGCGGGGTTAGATTTCTCGGTTTCTATGCACCGCGCGTGTTCTTCTAAAAAGGAAATCAAATCATTCAAGGTGGGTAGACGATCACCCGATGCGTGCCTGCGTTCAAATAATGTGCGGAGTTCGCCTTTCAGCTTGCGCACCACAATCGAGACGAAGACGTAATCGCAGTCTTTAATGGGCAGATCTAAATTTCGCAGGGCAGACTGGGCAGAGATGAGTGGAGTCAGGAAGAGCTGTCGTATATCTGACCGGGAACCGATTGGTGGGAGCTCGAGAATGATATCGACGAACCTGTCGATCAATACGCGCCGGTTCTCGTAGCGCTTGGTCAGGATCTCGAGAGCCACTTTATAATTATCATTAGTAATTTTAAGGTGAGCGATCATGCTGAGCGCCTCACCAGAAATACAAGAGAGCAGATAATGCAGCTTGACTGCATCCGTGAGGTTGACCATGTCATCGGTTAAGCTTTTAAAGATGGTAATAAACGACGGCCAATCCTCTAACTTAGAGCTGAAGCGAGGGAGCTCAATTTTGGGCAGAACGGAAGCGGGCGCAGTCATGGATGAAGAATGAGGGGCGGGGGAGGGCGGAAGGCAACTAAGCCTTTCCCTGGCAACGAGTATCTGTGTGTACGCCTCGCTTGCCTCGTTGAAGCTGTCAGTGTATGTCGCCTCTGCTTTTTCGTCCAAATCTGTGGCATCTAGTATCTCCGCATACACATCGTCCAGCTTACTTTTGTAGTCGTCCAACTTCGTTATACGCGCTTTAAAATCAACGTCCGTGTAGTTAGTTGTGTCACCCGCGAGGATGGCAACACCAATTTTATTAAGCTGAAGAATAGCTTTATAAGCTTCCCGGAAGAAAGCAGCTTGCGACTTGGTCGGCATTGCAACGCTTAAGCTGAGCGGCGCGGCGTAAAAAAGAAAAAAAAAGAAAAAACTAAGCGCGGTGTAAGTGCGGAGAAAAAACGTGCGGGCAGAGCTGATGGTACGCGTGAAAGAAAAATTTCTTATTTAAAAAAAATCTGGAAATAAAATTTTGTTATATTATTTAGAAAAAACTAAAATTTAAAAAAAAAAAATTAAGCTTAAAAAAATTATTCAAGAAGCAGCGCTTTAATTGGGCGGCGCGGCGTAAACAAGAGCGGCGCGCGGTTTGTGCGTGCGGAGCAAGGCGTATGAGCAAGGCTAAGGGTATCATACACGAGAGAAGAAACGAAAATTAAATAAAATTTAAGAATAATAAAGCAGAGCACGGTAAATGTGTGTGCGGCGCAAGGCGTGTTTGAGCAGATTTAAAACGAGAGAGAAAAAACGACTCTTAAATAAAATTTAAAAATTAAGAATTAAAAAAAATCTTACTTAATAAAAAAAATTAAGCACGAGAAAAAAATATGTTTAACCTAGGAAAGGATATATATATTGTGTTACAATAGTATGCAACAAGCAGAATGTTATTTAAAATAATAAAGCGAAAAAAATTAAAAGTAATAATTAATTAATTAATTAATATGCTGAGTGTGTCGCGGCCCTAAAATTCCTTGCTCGTCTTATTATCTGCGACTCGTTTCTTGTTACGAATGCGATATTTACTTATTCACGCATATAATAAACACTTCACTTTAGTGGTCTAGTTGAATTTATAAACTTAAATCTACTCTGTGACCGTTATTAAAAATATGACTTATGGGTTTATCAATTGTGCTGGAAAAATTCGCCGTGAATCGAGCTGTACTAACACTGTACTATGTACGGTATTACCACAGTATATAGATCTATATGTACTGTGGTATTACTGTTATTTAAACACCAAAATGTAGACACAAATAGAAAGGAAACAAATTAAAAGTTTTAAATTATTAAATGATAATTACGATCAGCTATACAAATGCCGTTATAGCCTATTGCAGTACGTACCCACTTACTTGCACTGTTGAGAAAAAATAAATTCACACTATGTATTTAATTGCGTTACTTACTTGTTACTTTACACTAAATAGGTATTTATGAGCCAAATAGATATAGACCAGGTGGTGTGGGCGGATAGGTATTTATCTGGATATATGAGCGGAATTGGAATTTACGAAATGCAATAATAATATTTACGGGTAGGTATATACTAACGGGACGGGAGCTAGTGGTAGCAGAGGACGTATACCAAGGGCTGATTCCAAGGATTGAAGGACCAAAGAGGCCGAAGGACCAAAAAGGATTTCACGGCTCGAGGGACCAAAAGGGATTTCACGGCTCGAGGGACCAGAAGGGATGTGGGGTACTGACCTTACATCCAACGTTGGGCGGAAGGGAATGGCCGGCGGATGGTGGGCTTGGATTTATGGGCGGAGAGGTGATCCGGGCGATGTTGAGATCGTGGGCTGGTCCCGGGTTTCCGAGTGGGCTTGCACTTCCCGTAGTCACGTTTACGATACACTATCGCATGTAGGTACTGGGCGACCGGAATGTGTTGAGCTTGAGCACAATGTAATGGCGGCCGGCGGAACGGCGTGGTTAGTCGCGGCGCGTACGACGGCGGGCTTCGCGAGAGATGCGTGTGCTCGGAGCGCGGGCAGCATTGAACGGACTGAATGGCGCGCGGGCGCCGGCCGGTTAGTCGGTCGCCGTCTTGCGCGGGTTGAGGTAATAGAGGGGGGCGCCAGCGGCGGATGGGGGGTCGGGCTGAAACTTCCGTCGCGTTCTATATGGCGCGATCAGGTATTGACCTGTTCACCTACTTCTTTGTCAGTTAACTTTTAATAAAAACATTGTCACACTGGAAGCTGCTCATTTTAAGTATGAACCAGTCTGCCACAAGGCACTAGCGGCCGCTGACGTGCGTCGATTCTACAGCCAGCGTCGAAATAAGGCTACCCTCAGTAAGAAATGATCCGAACGAACTATGATTGCTAATGATCAATGACGACAATGACACAATATTTAGTAGATAAGTAGTTAACTATACTGAGTCACGAGGTTTTCCCAGTGGCGATGATTCAGTCGCCAGCCAGCGTGGTGGCGCCGCGGCGTGGGGCGCGGGGCGCGGGCGGGACATTACCGCGTTGAAGTCTATTGTTCACAAAACTGCGACATGACACGATATCATCTAATAGTCGAATCCTTAGTTCAAAGGTCACTACAAAATTCCATCATTATAAGACACGCTTGCTTAGAAATGAGTTTCATAAACAGCAGTTATTATGCTCTCGTAGGAAAAAGCCTTCAGGAATTTCTTGCCGCTTCTTCTTCCGGAACCATTCACCGGGGATCTATTGAATTGAAGGCGTAATCTGACGTTGACGTTGACAACCTGGCTACAGTGTACTTCAAGGACAATACTGCAATGTTTAAATTCACTTCAGGTGCCTTACCATGAACTCTAATAAAATGTGTCATGTTCAGGACAGGTCAGCTTGTAGCTAAAACCTGACAGGAGTGTATTTTGTACTATGAACGTTTACCGATGACCTGCAATGCCTCTACTTCTGTCCTGCATCTTAGTCTATGACATACAAGGTACTTGATTTGTACTAATTATGTTCTGAAATAGAGCGTTTTATCGGTTTACCGGTTTTCAAATGAATGCGTAATATTGATGTTTTTAAAAGTTTAAAATAACAATCTCAATTGAAGATTTTGAGATTTGTTATAAATACTTAAGTGTTGTGATTTATTAACCTTTCGTTCTCTAAAATTACCAAAAAAATTATCGCTAACTGATGCTTACATTTTTGAACGTAATCTTACACCACTTGACACGACTTGACACAATGACATGTCTAAATGTCTATTAAAATGTGTGATTTATAATGCCGGTCACTCACATTCGCGCGAATACGCGAACCCACAACTGTGGGACGACATTCGCGAATGATTATGCGAAGTTTTCGAGGCATTCGGGGTTTTCCAAGCTGTGTCGGTTTTTTGTCGCACATGAAAGCGCGCGAACCTCGAACCTTCGTGTAGTCTCCCACACATTCGTGCGACCAGTTGCGCACGCGACTAAAAAGGTGATGTATCTCTTAATTTTTTGTGGTTCGTGGCGTCTAATCGTACTACCATTTATTTTCTGTATTGAAAATGGATTTTAATGACAACAACATAATGACAACAGCAAGATTGAACATTCGTGAACAAAGTGTAGGAGGAAGCGGAAATGGGCTTGTATTGTATACTCATATGCGAACCCATTTGCCTGACCACCCTTCACATATGTGCAAACATTCGTAAAAATGTCAAACATTTGCGCGCATGTGAGTGACCGGGGTTAGGAGCGATAATTTAAAAAGCATAAGTACAATGAATGTTTTTAAAATTTTCCAAACAAATGAAATGTATTTATTTTGTGATGATGGTGTATATAAAATTTGCCATGGCTGCATCCCGTCGCGTTTCATCATCATCAACGAAATAGCCGAAACAGGACAATAAATGTTACTTTCGGTGAGTTGTAATATTTTGACGTTAACATATGCCACTTTCTGATGTCAATACGTCAACAATCGCGTCATGGTACACGAATTGCAGGGCAGAAGATCATTTTTGATGTCACGTGACCGCTGTCCTGTTACGGTGACGTGGTCGCTGGCTGCCCTGTGTTTTAGCCAGATCATGGTAGGATATAGCAGGACAGGCCAATTATCGGCTAATATTGACCTGTTTTAAGAGTTCATGGTAAGCCCCCAGTACTTGCATTTACCTATAGATAGGGTCTATAAACATTATTTACATCTGGAACTTCTGTGTTGTGGGGGACGGGATGGAGGTAATCCTGACGAGGAGAGTTTTCCAAAATATTGTCATTTATCGTTTATAGGTTGGTACATATAAATGTTTTGGTTGTTGTTTTGCTGTTTTCTTGTCATAGTTGTCATATGACCTACAGCGCCATCTATAACACACGATTTGTCCTCGATGAGTCTGAACCTAAATAAGTCCTCAAAATTACATTGTATACCTACATTACAATTGTTTTGATTCAATATTGCTTTAATAACATTAAAATTGTATGTATTTCTATTTATTGTGTATCGTAATTAGTCATCGAGGTGAGCATTAATAGTTTGTTATTGGTCTTCCCCACCAGCATAACATAACAATTATTGAACAGCATCACCCGCGCCGGCCCACGTAATGCGGGTATCGCTGGACGTCATGAGCCACCACGTAACGCGCAATGTTATGCAAACTGATAACAGGGTGCGGGGCGCGGGAGGCTGGGGCACGCGCCGCGGTGTTTCCCATCCCCCCCCCCCCTCCCCCCTCCCCACCGGCCGCGGGAAACACGACGCGACGCTTTTCCGGGGAAACCCTGCCGCTTGCATTCTTCTCTTATCATGGCGGACGGCCTACCGGCGCCGGTGAAATACAATAATTGTTACTAACAGGCTCACCTTGTTTTAAAAATATATTTATCACATCTGTTCCAAAAGAGTTTTTAATATAGTTTATTCGTCCAAAACAGGGACCAAAATTGCTCTTTTTGTCCCCAGGGAGTAAAAGTCATTTGAATAAGTATCAGCCAGATAAAAAAAAATGTTTGTGAAAAAATAAAAACCGCACGAAATTAATTCCGTCCGCTTAGCTGAAATTTGAATTTACAAAACAAAATGATGACTGTAGGTATAGCCCCGTGTGGTGTCCGGGTTCACTTTGTAGAATAGCACCACTCCCGTTCTTCCTGGGATGTCGTAAAAGGCGACTAATAGGACAAATCCAGAAGATGGGCAGCAGCATCTTTCTGTATATGACGAATACCAGTCAGGTCTCCTGCGGTCACCAACACGCACTAGCCAAGCGTGGTGACTATCGGCTAAAACCCCCTCATGTTAGTCACGGATGAGCCTCGGCCCCCAGTCCCCGGCAGCCCCGCTATTCCTAGTTACGGTAGCGGCTATGGTAACGGCGGGGCAGGGGGTGCTAAGAATCGCCGGCAGAGATCGAGCTACCAATCCAAACGACGACTTCTGCACCTGGCAACATACAACACCAGGACACTGAGGACCGACGACAAGGTAAAAGAGCTGGAAGAAGAGATAGACAAGTTAAACTGGAGTACAAAAAGTTACCTCAGTGCCTGAAGTCGAAGGTGTTCGAGCAGTGTGTGTTGCCAGTGATGACATACGGATCCGAGACGTGGTGCTTCACTATTGGCCTTATGCATAAGCTTAGAGTCGCCCAGCGGGCTATGGAACGAGCTATGCTCGGTATTTCTCTACGCGAACGAATCAGAAATGATGAAATCCGTAGACGAACGAGGGTGACCGACATAGCTCAGAGAATTAGCAGGCTGAAGTGGCAATGGGCTGGCCACATAGTTCGAAGGACCGATAACCGTTGGGGAAGAAAGGTCCTCGAATGGAGACCACGCCTCGGTAAAAGGAGCACAGGACGCCCCCCGACCAGGTGGACCGACGACCTGAAGAAGACAGCGGGTATCCGCTGGATTCAGAAGGCTCAGGACCGGTCAGAGTGGCGGAAGTTAGGGGAGGCCTATGTCCAGCAGTGGACCCACAAAGGCTGATGGATGGATGGATGGATGGAGGTATAGCTTCCTTAAGTACCTAGGTATATTTACCTATCCAGTAAATGTGAGTTTTAATATTAACTCCAAACTATATCTGACGCTAGGTGCGTCCGACCTTTTCTTATTCATAAGTTGCCCTTAAGTATTTTTCTTCTTATAGAGTGACTTCTTAGAGGTGATAAAATGTAGAGTCCACCTCGCGATCTCGGGAGCAACCATATTCAGTGCCGGCATTAGAGCCATTGACGCCCTAGGCAAGAATATTGTGGTGCCCACACAAGAAAATATAAATCGAGCTTTTTTTACTGAATCAATGGAAACGTTTATTAAGAATTTTATTTTTCCTTTTTTTCTCCTCACCCCAAATGTGGCGCCCCTTCAAATTTGGTGCCCTAGGCTGTCGCCGTCGCCCCCCCCCCCCCCCCCTAACGCCGGCTCAGACCATATTTAAAACTCGAGTGACGTACTTGGAATCCTACGTTGGGCTCAGGATTCTATTTTAGAATCCTTAGCTAATCTCGGGATTTAAAGAAACACTCTCGCATATCAACTTCTGATAGCTGGATAAGTTGAATTTGATGATTTTCAGGCAGGTAAGCGACTAGAATGTCGCATTAATTTTCGTCGAAATGGTAATTAGAGGTGCTAACTTGTTATCTGATAATGCTATGAGGAAAGTTGCTCTATACATTTGATACATAGATAGTCGGTAGGTAGGTTACTCTGCCTAAACTAAAAACTCCTTGGCCATTGGCCAGCTTGGCCTGCACTTGTTTTACTTAAACGTAATAAATATATAATGGTGTCTAGTGCCATCTATCGAACAGAAGACAAACTATCCCAAGATTGTGTTGTTCTGTATAGATGGCGCTATCCTTGAAGTCACCTAAACCCTACAATTTTATTAAGGGGGCCTGGGATTGTTATAATTAAAAATTAGTGTGTAGTAAAACCAAGGCCCAAGGGCTAATGGATGGATGATAAATTGATATAGTAAAAAAACAAAGTTGTTGGTATAATTAATTTTATTTTGAACTACAAACAAATACTGATGATGAGTATATTGTACGTTATTAAAATAATATTAACGGTATAAATGTATAATTGAGAAAATGTTGGCACTGTATATATATATATATGTAAGTATACATATTAAATTAAATCCAATAATTAGGTATGCTTGTACGTAAAGATCTCGTAGTCACGCACAGAGAAGTTGTAGTCGGGCGCAAGGGACGCCGGCGATAACGAGTCACCGTACGAGTGAAGATTGCTGTAATAAAAATTATAATATATTATTTTTGAGTTACATAATGCGAACAGTTAAAATTCTGAATAAAATCAAAAATATATTTGTTGCGACATCAGCGCCATCTATGGATGAGTAGTTGTACCAACGCAGAAGCCAAGTTTTGTACAAATTGTTAACTAACTGAGATCAATTAGCCAAAAGTTTTAATTATTCTAATAATATTTAGAGGTTTTAATTTAGATAGAACACATTACATAGCTAACCTGTAACTATCGCTATTCACGTTGCAATTGTTCGATATGAGGAGGTCGGCGCCGGCACCGAAAATCGGACCGCAACTGAAACAACATATTTATATTAACGATGCTCTTAAATCAGCTCATCGAGGCATAACCAACATGGATGCATAATGTTGTAATTTGCAGCATATTGTGACTGGATACAGTGTCAACTCACTCGGGATGGTAGCAGAGCGCGAACGCCTTCTTGACGAGCGGGTACCGCGCGGGCGGCTCGCTGAGCGCGAACAGCAGGCCGCGCTCGGCGCCCGCGTAGCCGCCGGCGCCCCCCGCGCCACCCGCGCCGCCCCCCGACCAGCCCGACTCGCAGAATCCGCCGATCACCTCGCCTCGCGGCAACTGTCCGGCAAGTAAATGGTGCTCAGTTCGAGTAACTACAGCACAGCGAATAAAGTTTTGTCGCTACTCTGCATGCCTCAGGTTTCTGTATGTTTTTGGTAATTAAATAATGTACCACCTGATGGTCAGCGGTGACCGTCGGACACCGGCAATACCACAGGCACCATTGATGCATGGCCGACCAAGAAAGGGGAAGTATAGTAGTTTACTGATTCTGAGGCCCACAGACAATGTTAGTTATGCAGATGACAGAAAGTATTAGTAGTCACAAATATAGAGAGACGACAGAACTACAGCAGTATATTAACTTCATATAAATGGCAATCGAGCAACGTACACATATTAGGTATGTAGACACAGTTTGTGAACTGCGTGAACACGAAAAATACGTGCGAAAATCAGCAGTATTGAGCAGATCACTCGTATTTCTCGTGTCCGAGAATGGTGTCTATGTGTGCGTGAGAGTGTGCATGAGGGCGAGGGTGGGGGTGTGTGTGAGGGGGAGGGGGAGGGAGGCGTACGTACCTGCACCAGCAGCAGCACGGGCGCCACGCCGTCGCAGTGCGAGTGGAAGGCCTGCGCGGAGAAGCCGTGCGCGGACGCGCGGAACACCAGCCGCCATGACTGCTTCGGCGTGCCGCACCTGCACACACACACACACACATACTGTCAACACTTGACTGGAGGGTAGTCATCTATCCTGGCTAGCTGCTGGCGGCAAGGATTGACTACGAGGCGAATAATAGTTAGCATTAAATTACTACTGACAACGTTGTATGCTTTGGCCTGTTATCGCAGAATTGATCATTTTGTGTCGGATGGCTACCGAGAGTATTTATTAATGGAACTAGCCCTTTAAAATTTTCCTCCTCATATTGATTTTGTAAAAATTATTGACCATTTTCTCTACCTGGAGGCAGTGACGTATTAAGACTACTTGATGCCCTAAGCAATCCACGCCTGTGGGCCCCCTATCCTTACGTCAACGTGGTTTTTTGGGTTTTTTTGTGCTTCTTCTGGTGCCCCCCAGAGGTGATGCCCTTGGCAATTGCTTAATTTGATTAAGGGTTAATCCGTCACTGCCTGAAGGAGTCAACCCTAGATCAATTGACATTGGAGCGAGGCAGATTCTCATTTTCTATAAGGCTTAGCACGCATTACGATTTTTCACTCCGCGATTTTTTTCGCAAAATTCTGTGAGATATGGAAATTGTATGAAGCTGCACGCACTTGCGAAAAAAAATCGTATTGTTTATGTATGTAGTACGCGATTTAAAAATCGTCAGAAAAAAAATCGCGGCAGTAAAATTCGCAATGCGTGCTTACCCTAAGACTTGGCAAGTGCGAAGAGCATGCAGTGAGCAGTATTGCTATATTGTTGTTGTTGGTGACACACACGTACCAGCTGTTGATGAGGGACTGGAAGGCGCTCTTGTCCTGCTGCAGGATGGCCGAGCCCGCGAACATGTTCACTGCCAACCTGCAAATAACAGTACAGAAATTACGTGAAGCCCATGTATGTTTTAAGCGCAGAGGGCATCGTGCCTCTAGACTACTCAGGAGCTGTAAATTAGGTTTATTTTGGCTGTAGTAAAGTCAATCCGTAAGTAGCTGAGGACTTTGAAGCGCAGGAGATTTGAAAGCCGTTGCTGGTTTACTATAGAAGTTACAAACAGGCGTGTGTGAAGGAGACAGAGCTACGTGCGTTGCTTCTCTCGATAAGTTTTGTTCACAATTGCCAACGGATTTTTACATCCATTATTTGACGCTCAAATACAAATACAAAATAATTTATTTATATCGGTATCAATGTCTCTATGCACGTCATTTTTTTATTTTGCTGCTCAAAATACATAGGAGATTAAAAGGGCCACATTATGTATTATACCAGAGCAATGTATGCATATGCGATACGAACACATTTTTCAAAATGGACATAATATAACGTTGCCGCGTTGCGGGGTGTCACGATAGCAGACAAAACTTATTCTGTAAATCACCATACTAACGATGAGGAAGTGCTTGTGGCTCACCTGGGCTGCGTGCTGGGGTCGGGCGGCGGCGCGGGGTGCGGGTGCGGCGCGGGGGGCGCGGGGGGCGGGTGGGGCGCCCGCAGCAGCGCCGCGCGCCGGTACCGCTCCAGCGACAGCTCCATGGGCACCGCCCCCGTCGGCTCCACTTCTTCCGCAAACACTGCGCTGTCTGCAGGACACACAGGACCCGTTACATGTTACTTTGTTTGATGTAGTAGCAGACTATTGAAAGTTCTAATCCACTTCCGATCCAGTGTAAGAATTAAGAAGACCTCTGGTTATTATGGCAAGTGTATGAGCGCTGGTTCCACAGCTTAGCTATACATACATAGCGTACATACTACATGCTGTACTTACCTGGTTTAAACCCGATAATGGTCTACTACTGAGCCCACTCCTTTCAAGGAAGCTTACGGCAAAATCTACCACGCGTAGCGAGTGACCATTAGGTGTCTTGTTATCTAATTATACTTAAAGCTTTTTCACGATGAAGCATCGGGTCTCGGGTCTCACCACCGAATACATAGTACAGTTACTTATTGGTACAGAAGAGTCACTGCGCAAAGTCTTTTTAGAGACTTTTGCTCCAACACAATAAAGTGTAATTCAGATCGATGTAGACGTTGCCTCTCTTTCTATTCATGACTCTTATCTGCTCTGACAACGTGGAGGTTGTCTTTTTTGTGATGATATGTGTGATAGACGGCCAGCGGCGTCTGGCAGCCCTTCTGAAACTAGCCCGACACGTCGAACGCGGCACGTACTTGGTGCGGAGTGCGCCTGGCCTGGTGTCGCTACATACCGATGAGCAGCAGCCGCACGTGCTGCATGAGCGGCTGCAGGTGGTGGCAGACGCGCGCGCGCTCCTCCTCGGTCCAGTGCGCCGTGGGCTGCGTCACGCCGGCGCGCTGCTTGGCCCACGCCAGCGCGCAGCGCCACACCTCCTCCTCCTCCAGGCACAGCTGGAGACATAAGGGAGACGGGAGACGGGAGACGGCTCGTTTAATGACAATATATATTGAACATACATGCCCGCATCGCCTCGACTCGTGGCAGTCGTCTATCGCTCGTTTCTGCCACGAACCAGCGAGCTTTGGAACAAACTTCCCTCTTATCTGAGGCATTCCCTGCGCGCTATGTTGTGGGGTTCGTTAAGAAGAGTGTATATCGTATCCTTCAAGGCCGGCAACGCACTTGCTCCTTGATGATGCTGCACGTGTCCATAGGCGACGGTGACCACTTACCATCAGGTGGGCCGTATGCCTGTTTGCCCGTCGTTAACATTAAAAAACTATTAAATTACTACCGTACAGAACCGACACCGCCAACCCGATGTTTGCTTAATAAGCTGTAGCCAATTGGCTACATTTTTCAGTTGGGTATGTACGTAGATGTGTGTTCTTGTTTATGTCCTTGCCATGCTTAATTGTACGAAATTGGATGTATTTCTAGGTTTCTAATATTTTTCTAGGTTTTGTCTCATAGCAGCTGGGTACCTAGGTATTAAAATTGATGAATGCCATACTAACAAAGTCAGATGAGATCAGCTTGATAAGAGCTTCCTTGGGCAGGTTGAGGAAGGCGTTGCTCTTGACGCAGTCGGCCGCGTTGTCCCCTATGAAGGCTATGCAGCGCTCCATGAACGAAGAAGCACTGTTTCCTCCTGTAAGGTTAATTTCAAAACTCAATGACAATAAAAATATGGTAGTACATGAAAACATCTACCATCAATACCTACTGTGGTATTTTGACAGGAAATTAACATACTAACCATTTGATAGTAAACGGCCACTTTTTTCATGGATATATCAGTAATCCAAAGACATCCTGAAGCATTTTTACCAGCCAAGAAAAGGGAAGTGTTCCTATACAACAGGGGTATTATAATCCTCAGGCAAACTTGAAAGTTTTTGAATTTCAATTCATGTGATGTTATTGATTCATATGCAGATGGCATATTCTCACCTATATAGAATCACACGAGCTCCAAATAAGTAAGCTATATATTTTAGAACATATAAATATTCTGTAAATTTTTATTATTTTATTTGTTGCAGGTGTAAGCTCAGCCAGCCATCATGTTGATCCTGTAGGTGTTTGACATAACGGAGAAGATTAGAGAAATTATTTTTGTGGTGAGGTCGAAGGTGGGATTCTCAAAGGGCGCTGCTTCCAAATTTGATCTATTGTAGCGAAAAGTAGACATTTTTACCCAGGAATTTTCTGAGTGGACAACATACAAATTGCTTCTATAGTGTAAAAATAATTATGTTATTGAATAATTAATTCAATTTTATTGAATTCAGGGTTCAAAGTGTTGTTATTGTTGATAATTGGACATAGTTTCTGAAAAACGTTCCAATCCACACTCATGTTAAAACTGAATTAATACTTATATATTATTAATACCTACTTTAGTAATTAATACTTAAGTATTAATAATAAGTAAGTATACTAAGTAAGGAAGTATTACTAAGTATTAATACTTAAGTAAGTATTAATTCAATTTCAACATGAGTGTGGATTGGAACGTTTTTCAGAAACTACGTCCAATTATCATGATAAATATATGCTGATAATAAAATCTGCCAGGAAAGGATAATTTAGTGACTTGATTGATTTTGATTAAGCCTATTGTATTTTGTTTGCAAGTTTTTATACCTTTTTAATTTTTAAATTATCAACGAAAGCTTAATAAAAGATTACCTTGGTTGTTAAATGTGTTTATTTTATTCTTATATCATAAATGATGATAGGTAGATAGATAACCAAATACCAGTGTTGTAAGGATTCAAAAGTTTATGTTTGATAATTATCACGGTAATCATCAAGAGTAATTATTCATCATGATAATTTCAAACCCTGATTGAATGTCTTCGCTACCATGGTTTTTGTTCGTTCTGCAAGTATGTATATTGATTGTCATACATTTCTGTCTTATAATCTACTTTTTTAGTCACACAGAGTCCGAGTCACCCACATACCGAGCCTCAGTTTCAAAACAATAACACTAGGTTCAATTGGGCCTAAACTTAAACTTATGGTTTTGCTGAAACTCGTCATTTAAGTTACTGAATAGCATAGCATACAATGTTTAAGGCCGTGTATTGTTTGATATGCAAATGATTACCATTACTTAGTACTGTGTTGATCTGTTTCATTAATAATTTTATGGAATTGGGCACAGTAGATAATATTAACTAAGCCACTTGATTTACAATAAAATATCTAAATAAAGCAATCTTGAACAAGAAGTTTATTATAGGTTATTAATGAAAACCAAATTTTTTACTTAAAATTTAATGACAATGAATTGCTGGTACAAATATTTAGTGAGAAATTACGCACAGAACTATACCACTTAATCGCTAGGAATGTTCACTTAGTTAATACATTATAACCTAAAGTTACACAGACGCGTTAGGATTCACATTCTGAATGAGCGTAATGTTGTCTCCTTTCATCATAATACGTCCGATTGCTTTCCGATTCTTCGTTTTCATGTGTACTTCCTCAGCGTCATCCAGGACAATGTTCATGTATTCATCGAACCCAACTATGTGTCCCTCAATTCTAAGATTCACGTTCTCGTAAAGCCAAATTTGAACTCGACTCCTGTTTTGCAAATATCGGAAGATCAGGTTGATGGGTTGCACCATCACCTTTTGAACTTTCGGTGGTCCTTTGTAAGACATTTTTGGTTTCTAGAATTTCACGGATAACAACTAAATCAACAATTTAGCTAAAACAAAATGCCGCCAACTAAAGCCGGTTAGCGTGCCAAGTTTGCGTTCTTGTTCGTCCTGTCACGTCAAAACTCAAAACGGTCAAAAATGGAACCTATGTCCTATGAATGAAATCATAGATATATACTCTATATCTATGCTATGATTATGAATGAAATCAAGCCATTCTGCCAATGAAACCATAAATATGCCACAGATAACACCAGGTTTTATTTCTATGAAATGCACAGATATAACACGTCTATGGTTGTTGTCTGGGATTGGCCCTTATACAAAAGTGTAAAATCATAGGTCTAAAATGTACGGTTAAATCTTAGAAATAGGAACTATAGGGTTAAATGTATGTATTAAAATGTATTACATAAAGATTCAGCCACGGCGCCGCAGCGTGGCCGCACACGATACAGAGAATTTACGTTTCTTTGAGGTTATTAGAAAAGAAAATGTAACAAAATTTAACAAGAAGCCCAGAATACTGCTACCCACTATCGTACTTAAACATATATATTTAAACTTACTACGATTTTCTGCTTAAAAAACAAACTGAAACTTTAAACCTCCAAATAGCCAACTCACTGTTCATTGCTTGTCACAACTCGTCATTGTTTGCACTTGTGACAAACAATATATGTATATCATACTCTGTTTTTTTTTTTTTAATTTTATTTGCTTTAATTAATTATTTGCATGTGTTACTTTTTTATAAAAAAAAAATTATAGAAGTTTTTATGATTCATGCAAATATTTCTAAAAAGAAGCTACTAATTTGTTTCAATATCAGATTTAATGATTTGATTCAATGAGTTAGGTTAGGTTTCATTTCATTTCATCTTATTTTTCATTTTCATTTCATATCAATCTAAAAAATCTACTGAATCTTGGCTGTATGGGCATAGTTCCCTTTGCCTACTCAGAATGGGTGAAGAAAACAAAAAAACCTCTGCATGTTCTTTGGACTTTGGTTGGCACTTGGCGGCGCCATTTTCCAAAAATTTCTTTCCGAGTTTAGTTGTTTGTTTGTTGCACAAATACTATTTTATTATTCTATTAAATTGCTTCATTTTTGCGCAACTGTATTATAAAGTACTTTATTACATAGGCACATACATAAATAATATTTCAATGAAAATAATCTTTAATTAACCAATAAATTATGTAAAAAAATAAATAACAAAAAGATCAAAAGAAGTGCGATGGCCGGGAATCGAACCCGGATCAACTGCTTGGAAGGCAACTATGCTGACCATTACACCACCATCGCTGGTAACAGTGAATGTGAAAATAACATTTACATCTATAAAAAAATTTAATTGATAAATAAATTATTTTATATCAATTAAAATCCTTGTGTGTAGGAAGAGCTCGAATAGTAAAAAAAAAAAACAAATATAAAGGTGTGAAGTTAGGGTGAGGAGGTGAGTATTTTTTTAGTTTTACTTTATTACAGGTTTTAGGAGAAGGATGCTTTAAGGAATATTTTGATAGCTTTTTACCTGGTCTGTCTTGAATCTCCATAGCTGCTGCGAGGAGGGTGCAGGCACTTTCCACGCTCAACGTGGAAGTAACGTGGTCTTCACAAGCCGCGCGGAGGTCTTCCACCCCAAGATCAGCTGCTAGGGTCATCATTTCAAACACTCCGGAATCTTGAAGTAGGAGCTGAGGGAGGTTTTTTTTTTCAAAACTTGCATTACTTATTTTAGTATTTCAAATATACACTACATGGCTAGATGGCAGCACATACAACTTAAGGTGAACTATTTAGTATTTACATTGAACCATAGATGTCGCTGTAATGCGACCATTACGAAAATAATAGATTCTATATTATTTTGTAATAAATTAGTATACCTGGTCCATATGTTATTCTTATTATACATTTTTGCAATTAAAAAATATATTACCTTGCCAGTGTAAACGTACTGGATAAAGAGTCGGAAGGTCTCTGGTTGCACGTGTGGCATTCTGATTGGGGTCGGCTGAGTACCGACAGATGGCGCCACAGTACACCCTGGGATGCGACAGATTTCTCCGCGTTTGGTGTTCTGGAAACTCTTGCACCTGTGAAAATTTAGGAACCTATGTTTATTTGTTAACTTTTTTCATTGCTACATGCTTAAATTATTTCCGCGCTGAATATATAGATTAAATATTTAAAATTTAAATATTCGACAGGTACCCAGCTGAAAGTTGGACATGCATGGTACAGATTTATTATTTCATTTATATTTTACTAATGATCAACATAATTTTTATATGAAATTTTAAATTTAATATACATAATTTTATACCTACCGCCTATTAATAATCTATCGCAAGCGCTGGTTAAATCATTCTGAGTTAAACCAGTAAATTTGAGCCGGGAGGATTTGAACTTTCCGAACCGTCTGCAAACTGGTCGGGGGAACAATTTGCAAGCGTCCCACTAATCGCCGCAAAGTTCCAGCGCAACATTCCATAAGTGCAGTAAGTGCACCGACACTGCAGCAGCGCCGCCCACTGGCGGTAATTAGAAACCGATAATCTTCCCCCGCGCGGATTATGAGCGGACTTTGAGCGCTTTGCAGGAAAAACTTGAGTTTAGTGGAGGCAACTCGTAAGTGGTGAGACTGGTGAGTCGCTCACAGAACATCTGACAGTGGCAGTTGTTCAACTTTATGCAAATGATAAGCTGTTTTGTGTTGAAGATGCTAATTAAGCATTATAATTTGGGTAGATATCGTCTATGTTGAATTTTAAAGTTCTTAACTTTGGTCTTTGCAAACTATTATTTAGATAGGTATTTTGTAATAGTTTTGGTAATTATTGTAAAGAACATGCAGTGTTAAATACCTACTTATCGAATATTATAGTGATACTTATCGATTTACAATTTTTTATTGATTTAGAAATAAAAGTGTCTATTGCTAAGTAAACTGCTTGTTTAAACAAACATAACTCTCTTTCATAATATTACAAGGTACTATAAAGATAACTAAGTAATAGTTGCTTAAGCAAAGCAATAATTTTCATTGTTTTGTATGTGATAGGCAATAGGCTAATAGAAGATAAAGAAGACGATACTTTCTAGTAGTTCGAATATGATATTATTCTATGATAATGAGGTTAATGTTTCAATTACTAACATCGGTACACTGGAGGGGCGGGAGGGCTCCGGTGGCTCCGGTGGCTCCCTCTGAGCCTAAATACATTAAACTCTGCAGCGCTGCCGATATTGGCTAATAAATCCACATTTTGAAAAGTTTGCTCGACGTATTGTTCTATGAGGCGTTCTTTGTTCTCGCTACGTATGATTTTTCTTGATGGAAATAAACTTCCAGAATCATTGGCGTGTCGTTAAGACTACCGTTCTCTTGCAGTTTTCGCCGTAGTAACTGGAAGTCAAGAATTGCATAGAGCCCGTTGTTCAGCCTCAACGAGTTTTCTTGTAGTGTTTCTGTTGAATGATTTAAGTTTATTACAGATTTTTCTGCATTTTGTGTGGCTACGCCGGTATTCGATTTGTTGGTAAGTTTATCGGGCTTAGTGTTTTTTTTAGTTTTGTTTTTTGACCATTATTAGTTTTTATAGGTACCAAAATGACGATTGAGTACCTACTGAAAGAAATTACGGCATTTCCTGCCAACCCGATAATTCTTTTCAAGAACAAAGAAAACGCTTTCTTTAACATTATTGTGTAGGCCACCTGTAGAACCACAAGAGTGGTGACTTCCCTAGTTGTATGGAAAGAAGAGCTTGGAATCGCGCCAATCGAGCTTCGATCGAAACTTCACAAAATGAGCGCGAAAACAAAAAAATATAGGTACCTATATAAAATTCAACACTAAAGTGCCACTGAACTGTCGAGAATTTCAAGTAGCGGTGTCAATTGGCTCGTGAGCCGTGGACAACACTCCAACCCACTGACCGATTTGTTCATAAATTGATTTTGTTTTCAGTAGAGAGATAGGTCATCTGGTAAAGTTACCTGGAAATCAACAGCATTTTAAATTGAAGTAACAGTGTGTATGTCAAGTATATTATTTTTTATTGCAGTGCGGTTTCCAACTCTCCACTTTAATTGTGATACTGAACTCATGCTGTTATCATGAGGGAGGGTTATCAGTTACCAGTTTTATTTTAGATGGTTCACAAAAAAAAGTGAGACCTGTAATTACAAAACATAGCCCGTAACAAAAAGGAGATATTAAAGGCACCTATTGAACTTATAGTACCCACGGAAAACTATCAGGATTCAGTGAATAAGAGTTCACTCTACTGAGCTACGCAGTAAGTGTACCTGACACATGAGTATAACTCCAAGCGTATTATCTCTGCAGGTTTACAGAAGCAGTACGTATGTACTCGTATATTGTACTATGTACACTACCCATCCTGCAGGCAGTAAATCGACGGTTAGGGTAAACTATAATAGCAATCAAGTGGAGACCGCAGTGTTCCGCGGTGAGCACACATTGGGCCGAGACGCGATGTTAATTACCTCCGCGCTCCGGAGCGCAGCGAGATGGATACAGTGTGGTGTGCGGTGTGCGCCCTGTCTGGAGGCTGGAGCTAGCGAGCTTACCAACCATTAATCTCTGCACGTCAATCAACAGTAGAATTTGGCCTACTTTCAAAATTACACAGTTAATAAGCTGGGTTACGCGACTTTATAGAATCACAGACCAGTAGAGGCACGGTACTACTACACTATGAAAATATTTATAGTTTCGTATTAAACACGTTAAAATATAAATGCAAGACAAAAGTAAAACAATTATTCAGCCTGTGGTATGAACCGTATAGATCGGGTGATCGCGTGATGTTTCCGATATTGAGAGCTATCATTAATCTTCTTGCACCCATCGCCAACTCGCCCCCGCACCTCTGACGACGGTGAGGACTGTGAGGAATGACGACCGATGATCCTCTGCCGTCTCCCGTTCCGCTAGCAGCCTATTTGTAGCTGTCTACATAACACGTGTAATGTCCCTAAACAATAAGGACACTATTCATGACTATTCAAGGGTGACGGTGTTTGTGCCAAAAGTTTAAGCACTACAAGAGGCATTGCCGTAAGCATATCCTGAGTGCCCCTGAGTGCCGAAATCATGGGGAAATAGGTATAGTCTACGAACAGTAGCTAAACTGTTTCAGGTACCTATACCAAAGCGAGGAGCTGACTGACTACATAAGTCAGTAATAAAATGTTTAAATCCATTTGGAATATAGGCTGTATTATTATGTATTCTGTGATACAGGTTAGTAATTAGTTTATTTATTCCATATCCAATCAGCATATTGTCGTACGACACACGCCGTCAGCAATTACGGTTAACCAGAAAGTAGCTGTTGCTGGCAGGCAGGATAATGACGTGTCATGTGGCAGCGGGGAGTGACGTCACTTTACATGACATTACGGGGGGCTTACATAATAATATCGGGGATTTACATACTATAGGGTGACATTGTGACAGAGGGATCGGTGTGAAGTTAATGGTTCAACATTGATATCCATCTTCAATCGGCTTTAAAGATGTAAGATGTTTCATCCTGGTAATTACTGAACGAGACAATAGGAGCACATGATGAAGTGAAGAGTGTCTGTTGCCAGACGTTGCCAGAGTGATCGTCGATATGTTAACGGCACAAAACAATATATCGTCTGTTAACGGTACAAAACAATATAATAAAATATCGTTTTACTTGGCTTGAAGTCAATTTTACTGGAATTGTGCTGGTCAGCCGTCAGTCAGTCATGTACAATCGAGCGGGAAACAAAGTGCAGTGCTCCTTGTCTTTCGTTGCTAGCACTCTGAACTATACTAGGTAGAGTAGGAAGATTTCTTGTCCATAAGGATGCCCAGTAAAAATAAAGTGGAGATAAAATATCACTAAGCTGGTGATTCCTCTTAGGTCACTTATCCGTTGGGTATAAATCCCTTTACCAGTCCACATTGAAGCAGCCTGAAGACAGTCATCGATTTGGTTGTTAAATCTCTTCAAGACCAGTGTTATTCCGTTTAAGAAAATGAATTTACCTACTGCAAGGTAGGTATATCAAAATACAATAATCGCTGTAAATCGAGTATGTAATTAGGTGTAGCCGCAAGCGTGCCGCCGCCGCGCCGTAATGGATGATGCAGCAGTTCGGAAGCGTTGTCAAACGACCGAGCGCCTTCGATTAATAGTTAATGGCGTCTCAACCACACCGCGGCTGACGCGAGGCTCAACCGCTATGATTGATGAACTGTCTTCAGAGCTTGTGGTTATACGTGTCACTGCAACTGATTGAAGACAACCTCCTGTCCGTAACTTTTTTTGAACCTGTCAATTGACTAAAAGGCGATATTTGTGTACTTTTAAAGTGGATTTTAGGTGAAAGTGAAAAATTAAAACACGATAATGTAAGGTCGATATCAAAATTAAACACCTAAACCTCTGAATGTTCAGTGGTGTACTAACAATAAAAAGTTGATCTATCTTTCTGTATTTTGTGCTGAAAAGCTCACACACCACACAGCTTGATATTCTACTACACTGCCTGAAAGCGAAGAATTTCTTCTTCTTAAATATCTTAAAAAACATTATACATACCTTATAGGTATCTAATACAAGAAATTTTCCTTGAGATCCACGTCTTCCATGATGTTATCAGTTTCGTGCGCCACAAATTATACAGGCAATTTCTCGGAGCGAGTGTAAACAGATATCCAAATCAGTAGGACAAGGTGGTGTCTCGCGGCCTCAAGATGGATGATGGTGGGTATGGCGAGTGAGGCGCTCCGGGAGGTGACGTCACGCGGCACGCCGGGTCTGCCGGGAACATCATTAATCAAACGTCTCCAGCAGGATCCATTGCCCACACTCTGAGGGGACAATCTGTTACAACAAATTTTGATTTGTGTATGAGCTCGATCGAACGATAATCATTTCTAAAATTTTGATTGCTTGACGACTTTGTGCGTATGCTAATTACCTACATATCTGGCGTTAGAAAGCCGAACTTGTTTACATATCCATTTCTATAGAATTTCCCGATTACAGTGTACGAGTGTATTCTTTACATCCTGATTATGGCAGAGTCGATAAGCCCATGAAAGAGTTCGTATTAAATTCTAATTTGCGCAAGTTTTCTTCTCGTCGAAATTCGCAGTTGTATGAAAGGATAAATTAAGTCTGATTGTAGATTGAAAATTTGTAATCCTTTTAGCCTTATCTCCGTATCTCGTTAGTTAATTCAGCTGGCATCCTCGTTCAGTGTTGGCGGTGCGAAGGCCGCAATCTGCGACTCTAGAACATTCTAATTTCGCTATTCAGCAGCCGTCGGCGCGGCGGCGGCACTAGTTGTCGGTACAAATTACACCCCGCTGTGGGTACTGGGTAATGAATACTCCCTATATTTTTCAGGCTCTTTCAGCGGCGATATTGAGACGTAAATGTTGATTAGTGTAATTTTGCTCCCCCGTTGCCCTCGCGCTAGACAACTCGCAAAGAAGTCGTGAACGGGAATGTTTGACGTTATTAAATACTACTGGATTGAAACTCGAAGCTTTTTGTTTAACAATCCTATCCTCTACATAGGTATGTATATGCAGAGATGATTGTCACAAATTACATTCTTAAATGAAAACTGCCATTGAATCTGCCAATTACATTAAAATACCGCTATTAAAACTCCGCATCACTGAAACGCAAGCTCAGCACATACACTTCGAATGAGTGAAAAGCAACACAAGTATTCTACCCTATAAATATGGTAAGGAAAACGATTTATATAAAAATATCGAATCTAAGTAGAAAATAAATAGGCGAGGTGTGAAATGAAGCGTCAAAAGCAGATTGCGTCGGAGCCCGGGTCACCCGTGGGGCTACCCGACGCCGGGAACCAATTTGTGGCGAGTCTGCATCGACGGCTGACCACGAGGCGCCTTTCAAACTCTCTACATAAAACTTCTACAACCTTTACGATGCTATTCATTAGCTGCGACTCATTCGTTATTACCGATTACCGATAGTGAACTCTTTCAATCTTATTTCCATCAACAAACTTCTTTTAGAGTAGTGTTTTACTTTTACAGAAAACTGCGTTGCCAAAACAACAACTGCACAATATTACCAACTCTTTAAATTAGCCCTTCAGATTTGGCTTCAATGTTGTATATTGAAGTTCAACATGAAAGGAGTCAGGAACATTTCCATTTATACGACTACACGGTCCGCCGGGCCTCGTCGCTCGGGAAATGTAGGATTTCATAGAGGAGCTGCAATATTGCATTTGGAATTGCGGTATCTGGTTACCGACAGTCCGACAGATAAATCTCTGCGCTGTAGCCTGTATGAGATTTTTATTGTTACTCGGGGATCGTGGTACATCATGATTTGCGATGTCCTTAAAAACGTGGTTTACATAGCGTGCTTGAACAGAATAAGGCACATTTTAATCTTCGACAAAGAAGACAATATACATAATAGTATTCGATCATTTATAAATAACAAAGATTTTAGCATATGCTTACATGGGCGTACCAAGGTGTCCCCTGCTCTGTTTTTTTATGCCAGATTGCCAGATAGTTCGTTCGTATCTATTTTTGTCCAAAAAAAATTATTTTGTGCCCGAAAAAGATCAAGTTGTATATGGCCATAGGCAAAAAATTCTGATCTAATCTCCCATGGGCTAAACGATGGGTAATCCCTGGGTTACTTTAGTTTCAAGTAAATGAAGGAACAAACGGGAATGAGTTCAGGATGGTAGCTTAGCTAGTCAGTTGGGTAAAATGTTCTGCCGCATTACATGACAGACCCAGTGACCTACTGTGGAGGATTCTTATTCCGTTGGTACTTCAGCAGCACCCCTATATGAGGGCATGAGGGGAAGTTTTCTTCGAATGTATGTCGTTAACATGAAGTGCTAACCTACATCACCTACATGTCATGTAGGTTACACACATTGTGTAGGTATATAACCCCTTCGGCGAAACCTAATGTGGAGGCAAAGAATAGCTGTCATCTCAAGACAAATATGTTTAATGGTTTGTACAAATTGTTTCTCGCTACCGTACGGTGTGAAGGTTGGCTTGGCTCAGTGTTCGGGTAGAAGTTTGTACAGGTTCGGCGGCGGCTACAGCCGCGGCGCCGCGGTGCGGTGACGCGAACTTTTATAATTGCAGTTGAGTTTGGTTTTGTCGCGTTCCATTGTTTCCACCGCAATTCCATGTTTAGTGGAATATAGAGGGGAGCTGCGTGCTGGGTTGACCGTGTCAAGCGGCTACTCGACCCACTTCACTGATTCATTTAAAAAAATATATTTTTATGCGACAGATATCATTTGTTTATTTTACAGTGTGACGCTTTCTTCTCGGTGTAGTGGTTTGGAGTGATTCGAGGTGTCAAGAGTTTAGAATGACAATTATTACAGCTGCCTTAGCGCCTAGTAGACACTAGAAATGCATGAGGTAGGTAACGTATATATTGTTTCCGTTTACTGTTTGTACATAGCTGATTGGACAATAATTTCCGTGAGGACACCTTATTCCTTTGGTACTTATTCAGGGAAATTTCCATGTCGTTGTAAACATCTGGACACCCCAAACGAGCGGTTCGCGTGGTGCGGCCGGGTATAATTACAAATCGTCAGTGTGTTTGCCTCCCGTGCGACGCTAGGTGGCGCTGCACCCACGCAAGTGTTTTGTGTAACTTTCCTTATTATTCCGACGACATTCGTATTTAACTTTGTTTAAGTAAACATAAATATAATTTTATCGGAACATTGTGTGCGGATTATTGTATTACAATTTCTCCAGTTTACCGAAATATTTCTCTTTGAATTGATAGATTTGCACTATTTTTATTTGTCAAATAGCAATTTCCATGAAATTCATTTCAAACAGACCTTTGAACAAATGCACCTTAAAAAGGATTCTACTTAAATATGTAGACTCTACATTGTAGAGTTTCCGATAGTATAGAGAAACCTCAGTGTTTTCGAACAACCTGTACCTAATCAAGGATTTTTGCTTTGTAAAGGAGGGGAAACAACTGTGCTTCTGCAAAAATTTAAACGATACCGGTTACAGCGATCGAGTGACAACGAATTGCATTGTGTGTCACAAGAGCACAGGCGTCCAAATTAGTACACATCCTTACAAAATCTTAACACATCATCGTCTGATATCGTAAAGCGGTTCACTTAACAAACTCGTGTGTTAACACGGCTCATTACTCATGCGGTACGCCGCCGCCGCTGGTTACAACATTTACAACTATAGCAATTCATTAATTTCGCCTCCGCCCGCGGCCGGGGCGAGGGGGGGGGGGGGGGGGGGGGGGGGGGGGGTGGTATCGTCGGTATCAGTACATAAACATTGGGTATACAGCGTGGGGGATAATTAAGGACTTAATTACAGACAGAGTGGAGGGGGTGATTGATGGTGCCACGTCGAACCGCTCCGGCTAGGCGGCAGGCGGCTGAGCGGAGTAGCACGGTAAGGATCCGTTCGATCTGACGCTCACTAACGTGCATAAGCAGTTCAGAAACAATAAATTAATCATGCTACATACCTACTCATATCCACATACTAGGATTTCCTGTCGTTTTTAATGTTAGTATGATTACGATGGTACCTCGTTTGGGGAGGGGTTCCTTTTTCGGCATAAATAAAACAGCGAACTAATCTAACCGATCAAATCAAATCTTTCGACATGATTCACATGTATTGTTGACGACGACCCTGTAGCCTAGTTGGTAGCGACCCTGCCTGCGAAGCGAGGGGTTCCGGGTTTGATTCCCGGCCGGAGCAGATATTTATGTGACAGATAAATATTTGTACTCGGGACATGGGTGATATTGTGGTGGAGCGACTGTCAGCCGCGAGCATACGACACCGACCCTTAGTGTAACATAGCGTTACATAAAGATTACGGGGTGCTCGTATTTTCCGCCGTACACTGTTGTATGAGGAATTTTTAAATATTAATGATGTCTCATACACACCCTCTTCTATCCTGTCCATAGTAAGCAATTGTTAGAAAGGTGTCAGACAAGAGGTAGGTGCTATACTATGTTTATACCTATATTTATTTTTACCCCTCACATTGTGAGAGGAGACCCCGAGCCCAGCAGTGGGACAAATTATGGGTTGTTGCTTTGCTTTTTTTTAACTGAAAAGTAGGTAATACATTATTCGTTTGTTTTTGTAGTGAAGAAACTTTTCAGATTTCATTGCGAATTTGATAATATAATTTGATACGTTCCGTCATCTCATGAGGTACTTTTTATCCGGGAAAAAGGGTCCCTGCGAGTATCTATGAAAATGACAAAGGTCCTATCCTATATCATGAAGACCTCAACTCAACCTAAATAAAGGGTACGGTTACGTCACAACTGGTATGTCATCAATACGTGATAATGATATAAAAAATCTTGTTTCTTGCCTAGTATGAGTCCTCGTAATTTTATGTCTTATTAATACATATCAATTCTGCTAAAGGCTACTGAATATTCTTTCTCTGTCTGGTTTTTATGTTACCTTGAGCAGGCAAACGAGCAGACGGGACCGCCGCCCATGGACATTGGCAACACCGAGGGCGTCATCAAAGCGTTGCTGACCTCGAAGGAAACAATAGACCCGCTTCTTGAAGGAACACCAAAGCAATTCGGTTGACAGTTTACACGTGCGTGGTAGAAAATTAAACGAGACCCGAACTGTTGACTATATTCCGCGATGATCTATAACTTTACAATAGCCTTAATAGCGTATTTTGTTTGCGAATCCTATCTACCCTCCTTGGTTACTTGCAACGAGAGTACGCGAGCGCTAGACTAGAGACAGCTTACGCTGCAAGCGAAACATTAATAACAGGGCTTTATCGCGGCAAGATTGATGGCTCGCGCGGACTTTTCCGATTAATCATCCGAGCACACAAACTTATTCAATTATACTCAGCTGAACGTACTACAAAATACGGAGAATGTCACGCGCTACGGGTTGCCGCAGCTATTTTTTATTAAATTGCCGGTAAAGGAGCTTCATCTCTCATTTCACTGTAGCCTGTGGGCCTGTGGACGTCAGAAGAAGCAAGAGGAAATCGGAGATAGTACTTTATGGTTATATCGTTTCACTGACTGACTTTTGTAACGAGAATTAATTCTTTAAAACGAGGATTGCAGCGTGTAGCCAGCTTGTTATCTACCTGAAGGTAAAGAGTCTGCAGCTGTGAAAGAGTAGGTGCCGTCATCCGATCTTCTGTGTTTAGCGAGGAATTCCGCGAGCAGGAGTTAGGTTAGGATAGGACTTTAGGTTTGACTTTATGGTCGAATGGATAGAGGGTCATACGATAGGTACTTTTTTATTATAATATATTTTGCAGTCGTAAATAATGAGTAAAAGAACCGAAAAAACCAACTTTATCACAGCTGCACAGCTACCAGCTACTAGATGTTGCCACTGTGGTGTAGTGTAGTGCACAATACTGGTTTGGATCCTGCAGCTACTAATGATGACCCATTGCTGGTCTAAAACATTACGGTGACAGAAGTTATTATAGTGTTAAGTACAAGATTGTGTTTATTAGCTGTTAAGTAATTTGAAGCGACGACAGAGTGGTGCTATGCGATTGTCCTAAACCTGATGTATGAGTACATAACAAAGCACCAACGGTCGACGTAAAAAATAACGTTCACAACTCACAGTAATAAATAATATGGTGTAATAAAAAGGGTCGGCCTGAACTAACGTCATACATCACGCGGCTTACAAACTAGCTGAATAACGGACTGGCATCTAGTATATACTCGTACCTGCGAGTATATCCAATCCAATTTACTCTTTACAAATGTTGAAACTTTTGGAAAACTACTTCGAAGTTACGTGAAGATGGTGTTTATAGCTTTTTATGTTATTCCACTTGTCTTGATAATGAATCATGTAAAGTCCTGAAGTACATTTAGTCATAAGTGGGTAGGTTTCGTCCGTAATCAAATCAATTACAACGAAATGCAAGTTTACCTAATTTAGCTATATAATCATTATTTTCCAAAGTTAGCAGTGATACTGCTTCCCAAAGGATCTCTATTATTTTTATTAAACCTTGAAAATATAATTTCGAGCAAGTCTTTTAACTTATTCGTTTCCAAAGACAAACTTACTGCCCGCCCTTCAGTCACTGGCCACATGGCGCGAACATGGCAGCATATGAAAAGGCAGGATTGGTAGCCATTTTCATGCAAATGTGGGGCGGGAGGATTTTTGCGACCCCATCTTTGGCAGGTTTAGGAGCGATCGGAATAATTTCCTCGCTCCCGACTCCCGACGGATGGACAATGGGTATCGGGACCTCATTAGCATTAGCATGGCATATTGATTTCTTTTGCGGCTGTCAGTTTGGATTTTGGAGGAATATTAACGGTAGCTAGCTGCCACCCGCATCTCGTGAAAAGTGCACATTTATCTGATTGGTTCAGCATGTAGCTTATGATAGGTACCTACAAGGTTATTATATTATGTATCTTTCATGTACTTAGTTTAATGTAACTATTATTTCCGTTTTGTCTACGAAACTCTAAAAAGTGAAAATTTAAATAAAGAGCAAAATGTTTGATTACTGTGACATCTATAGGAAAAGTTTGTAAACTTTAGTTTAGCAATTCACCGGTAGATGGTGCTGTGCGCCACATTTAAATTGTAAAATATATTGTAAATGCAAAAACTTTTGAAACACGAATTTCCGATTTCCGGGAGTGTGCCGCTGAATATTTAATTAGAATAATTACTTTCAGATCATTAGGGATCTCTTGCTTCACCGTGCAAATTATGACAAAGTATTTTACTTGGCGGGTGCTAAATTAATTTGCATCTGAAACAGAAACGTGGAAATTATGTGCATTCAATCGAGGCGGTTAATTTCTTTGCTCAACGAATTTGTACCCGCTTACCTAATGGGTCATTAAGCGTAATTAACATCCTATTTACTTGGTTACGAACGTCTTTAGGTTCAGCGTCTATTATCTACGTAGGTATAGGTTGTAAATACCGTGTTCAGATTTATTTATACGGTTAGCTTTTGTATATAAAATACATCTTGTGTAATAAATTAATTTGTATATTAGTGATCTATTTTTATAACTTTAAATTATTTTTTGATTAAACATTTCAAATGATATCTATATATTAGTATATTTCAACTCCTCTCACATATCCCGTATGGTCTAGTGGCTAGGATACCTGGCTTTCACCCAGGAGGCTCGGGTTCGATTCCCGGTACGGGAAGTTTTTTTTATATTTTTAATTTTGTTGTTACCTGGCAATAAGTATTATCTTGTGAGCATGAACTTTCTCTTCGGCTGTTCCAAGAATAAACACGATATCAGCGGAATCATGATCTTCAGAGAGGCGCTGGAGGTCTCGCAGCAGGCCAGGCAGGCCAGCGCGCTCCACTGACGCCGTACAGCAAGTGCCGGTCACTCTGTTTGACATTTTTCTCACTTCCTAGTAATTATTGTATCACTTTTGTTTTTATTGATACCGAGTCAAAGTTTTATCAGTCGATGATAAGAAAATTCGTCACTAACAGTAAGACAGAAAAATTGTCGCACGTCACGTTCACTTGAGAGAAAGACACTTTAATAGAACAATGAGTTTACAAGCCAATATTGGACAGTATTTCATTAAAAGTAACCGGAGCTTAATTCAATACTCCCTGTAAACAAGCTAAACTGTCAAGATAACCTCAAACCGCGGCATAACATTCGAAGAACTTTGCTTTGGTACAACGTATTCCAACTGGCACCTGTGTGGAGCTTTTTATAAAGGCTTAATCATTATTGTGTCGACTGTGTTCTCTTCAGTCTCTGTGCCTCTCGTTTTTAGCGCTACAAAACAGGTTTTACCCAGGTAGAACGCTTTTATTCATACAACTATCTTTGTCATTCACATCTATACTGTTACATCATTTCATCTCCATCCTCAACGCCTCCGTGGCGCAATTGGCTAGCGCGTTCGGCTGTTAACCGAAAGGTTGGTGGTTCGAGCCCACCCGGGGGCGATTATTTTTGCTATTTTATTTCGAACAAATTGACACTAACTTTGTTTTCTGATTTTTGTTACGACGAAACTAACTATTTATATTTTTTTACTTCATACCAATGCACTACATTAAATAAAATTTGTACAATTTAACATAATAATTAATAAATAAATAAATAATATTCTCCAATCCCTTGCATCACATATTAAGATGAAGATGTGTGATTATTTTATTACTGGCTTAAAATATATTTTAGGTATTAGTTCAAACTTTAAAACATGTAATCTAAGTCCCTCTTCGCATGACGTTGTAGTTTGGAGCAGTTCTGAATACCTACTCTGAATTCTACAATGCATGGAATAAATTGAGAACGTTTCCGTGAACTCGGTTAAGGCATAACGAGTCCATTGTGATCTACACTAGGTTTGCTATCGGCATGCGATTCAAACTCCACAGTTGCTAATTCGTGCTCAACTCCGGGCTCGAATTGCTCGAAGCACGCCGCCCGCGAGTCTAATAGCCTTAAACCAAATGTATGGAATGGCACTGTTCATGTTCGCACACCGCTGAGAATTCCACATGCGACCATCTCCCACCGAGCCGTTTTGAGTTCTATTACATCTATGCTACGATTGCTCTCCCCTTGTCGTGCGATAGCTGTACGGTCTCAGTGAATGACGTGTCCATGGCATGGAGACCGCTCAGAATTTAGAGACAGGACGTGTAGCCTCCCGTGCTGAGTGACAGTTCGGAAATTGCACCCCGTCAGCGGTATGGGTTTCACGAGTGCTCAGCTTCCGAATATTCTGACCGCACTAGACTACGAGTACTACATGTTCTAATTTTTATGCCCGACAGATTTTTATTACTCTATACTCTATGCCAGTATCATTGTGATATCGCAGTCGCACCAACCATCTCCGGCTGATTTCAACCTATTTACTGAACTAATATACTCTTCGTTCGTACTCTTCGTTAAAATATATTATTTGATTAATATTAATACTCAATGTCAAGAAAAGTGATGTTAAGTGATCGACCGAGGTACATATTAAGAAATAACTATTTGTTATCAGAGATGACTAACGCTCCAACTCAGAGTCACTAACGGTTACTTTAATCGTTCCTTTATGCGTTAGTTACTCTGAGTTGGGGTGTTAGATGTTCATCTCGCGGAAAATAATCGGTTTCTCTGGGTCTACCGTCACGCATTGAGGAGCGTGAGAGAGGCAGAAATCGTAAAAATGGTGATCAAAAAGTCTATAAAATAACGGTGGTGTCGGGAAAATACTTTTTTTTATAACACTTCGTCGCCCACTAGTTAAAAGTACCTATAGCAAAAACGTTAGTGAATCTCTGTGGGTCTCAACCTTAATTTACTTTAGTTCCTCTCTATTTAACTCTATTTTTTTAGTGAAAGTTAAGATTTATATGTTTTCAGGGAATTTATTACAATAATATCGTTACACACATGCGAGATTGCGAGTCGAATGTTTTGAACATATCGCTGATCGTAATTATTATTAATAATTAATAGAATAATTATTGCAAAAGTAAGTGAGGCTCTTAGTGAGCAGAAACGTAATATTTTTCCAATTTATTTTCGTTTTCCGACGGTCGAAAGAGCTGGTTCCGATTGAGGGAATGAAATAAAGAATTCGATTTAAAGGCGGCGGCGGCAGACGGCAAGATTTGGGGAGGGCCCGGCTGGTGAGTCGTAGCGTGACTGGTGAGTCGTAAGCAGTAATTACTTCCTGTACTTCATTTGCTTCGCTCATTTTGTATCGTAACGTAATTCGCGAAGTTCCCGTTACGTTGGGAAACTTCATTCAGATTCACAAAATTGGAAATCATTGATTTTTATAGGTGTAGGGGACGTTAACATATTTATTTATTTATTTAACCTTTATTGACCACAATAAAATATTACGGTACAAATGGCGAGCTTAATGCTTAATGCATTCTCTACCAGCTAACCATATTTAACATGTTCGATGTATTGATAAATAAATCCTTTTGAAGAACTCCAGTATTAAATAAATTAATGATTAAATGATTTCGCTCAGTCTAAAAAGGTCTAGACTTGGTGGCATGTTGTAGTGTCATTTTTTAGATCGCATGACATATCTGATAGAGTCATTTTCAATCAATTCTGTTTTCAGATGGAGCTGCTTGGTATTTACTTTTTAAAATAGATATAAGTTAAATTGTAATATTAAAAGGTTATCGTGCGATGTCCCTGATAGATAAGAAAGAGACATTAATATTTCCAGTAATGCTATTTTGGTCTCTTGGCGATAACAAATATAACCTCGTTTACAATTAGAATAAAGTTGGTGTAAAGCTAAGCTTTATATTAGGTAATAAGCGAGATTGAAACAGCTCCTACTAACCATACATCGCGCCGAACATAAATGTGTCAAGTGGAGGAACAACTCCCAACATCTACCGGCCAAATTATATAACTAGAGTTTGTTTGAACAGTTGCGCGCGCGCCGGCGCCCTCGTCGACAGCTACACCACATCAGGGACGCGCTCGAGGCTCTGTACCGTATTGTACCGTACCGTACCTGTACTATATAATGAGTATATTATCGAACTATTACGATGAAAATACATATTGCATTTCGTCTGAAACAACTCAAATCAAAAAGCGTTGAATCGCAGCGAGTACATAACTTTTTTCAGGTTTTCATTGAATTAAATAATACATAATATACATATAACTAGGCTTAGAAGTTCCGTGGAAGATACAATTCATAAAATTATGTTGATTGTTATAAATTGTCATACCTTCCTAACTTTTGATATTAACTTAAGGGTATCTCATTTGACGTCTTCTCGTCTGAGAGGTTCAAAATCAAACTTCTTTCAGCACTTGACTTTCTGAAACATTCTTAAATTAGATTTAAACTCATCTGAGTTTGAATAGTCTGGTTTTCGATTTTGTTGGCAGCCCTATAGAGCAGTACGCTGGCTCGCTGGGCGCCAGTCCATCATCATGCATCGACTAAATAACGAGCGAACACAATAATTTCATCGGTTTGTTTCCTCTGCACAGGATCGGCGCGGCGCGGCGCGGCGCGGCGCGGCGCGGTGCGGTGCGGCAATTGCCGCGCTGACGACCTAATGGCTCTCGTTGACGCTCCTGTTTGCTTTCAGCCGTATTTATTGTATTTACGACCTTCAAGGTTAATGTCTGATGTTTAACGCTGAACAAACATCGAGCTGTTGATACCTGCCGCCTGCCGCCTGCCGCCTGCCGCGTGGCGTCATCGGCTGCTTAAACGTCGACAAATTAAAATCAATGCGACAGCATTAGGAAAGGTTGGTCATTGTAATTAAATCTAAGAAGGTGCATGTATAATAAATATTAATT